>JZKD02S2022636.1:431871-454546 GCA_000966675.3 Picea glauca
GGATGGCATCCATTGCTATTTTTTTCTTCCTTTTCAATTCCTTCTGAGATGCAATCTTCAGAGGTTTCTTTGTACTGGTGTATCTTGTAACAACTGAGTACCAAACATCATACCCCTATGCCTATAAAAATACTTTGATTCTTGGGATCCATATCTCATAATTATGACCATCAAATATTGTGTTCCATTATCTGTGTAATCCATGATTTACCTTCTAGTGGTTAAATTGATTCTGAAGGACCTGATCTGATACCAATTCTTGGAATATTAACCAATACTGAGAGAGGGGGGTAAATAATTATTGAGCACTTTTTACCATTTTCAACATTAACATATAAACATTACGTTATCAACAATTCCATTCACTTATGATTGCATTTAACATATCATAAACATAGAACCACAAATGCACAGTACACAAGAGTTTTATGTGGAAACCCAAATGGGAGAAAACCATGGACGTATTTTTAATATATATATATATATATATATATATATATTGAGTATTACATCCATAGGAAGAACCGACTTCCAAAATTCTCTAGCACCATCTGGAAGGAGGAACCAATCCCCTATTTATCGGCTCCAACTTGAAGAAACTTCCAACTCCCTAGATTCTCCAACACCAACTGGAAGGAGGCTTCAACCCCCTAATTTATAGGATCCAACCTGAAGGAAGCTACAACTCCATGAATTCTCCATATCCAATTGGAAGGAGGCTCCAACACCCTGATTTACGAGCTCCAACCTAAAGGAAGCTATGACTCCCTAGATTGTTTGGCTCCAATCGAAAGGAGGCTCCAACTCCCTTTCCTTTCCCCTTCCTTCCTCCATAGAATATAAGTTTGAGACTCAACCTGTCATTGTTGTTGTCACTAATACAAAAACAACAACTGTGACTCCATTTTCCCAATGGCCTATATTCACTATTCCAACCAAACAATTCAAATAAAACAAACAAACCCTGAACTATCATAACTAGCCTAATGTTTTAATTCAAACAAATCGAAATCTTACAAAGAGATCCTTCTCTAAATATGGCAGGCCTAGATCCCAGTTTCCAAAGTGGTTTTTTGGTTACCTCTGTCATTTATTTGACAACCTTAATGAATTACAGAGTGATAATACCTAATATATTTTTTCCTTATTTTCCTATGTTTATTAGTCATTATTGAGGGTCTCCTATTTTTTAGGAACCTCTCCTACATTCTAGGAGAATATTCTCTTCAGTTTAGATCCATTTACACTTAGTTAGACTATTGGAAGTCACTCATGCATGACAAGATCAATTTTATCACTGACAGTTGCATGTGATTCTCTCACTTCCACACACGTGACTCAGTTAACTAAAGACTGCATGACTGGTTAACTAGGACTAGGTGGCAGTTAATTCCGGTAACTACCTGTATGTGTCCAGACCTCTCTATACCATAGCTATGGTGCATTTGATTCTCTTCTAGTACACATTAGTTGAGATATACAAATTATATCATGTGTAAATTATCATTCATTCATTTGGTTAATACAATTCTATTATTTTCTCTCATCTTCGTACTTTTGCAAGCGATGTCCATTCTTCTGCTAGCTAGATCTCTTGTGAAGTTACTCACCACATTCTACATGGTATCATATGTTGATATTATGGTAGCTGCGGGAGGTATTTACATCCACGTGTAACCCTGACGAGAATAGAATATTTTGGGAAGCAAGAAGAAACCCTAAAGCATTAAACTTAACCCTAGAAGACAAGTTGGCTCAAGGAAATATTTAATATTAAGTAGTTAGCCTCCAGAATGAGAAGTCGGCCCAGACAACTCAGGGAAAAAGTATAAATACAAGTAGCCAAACCTCATTTTGTACACACAACTCAAAATTTCAGCAGTGAAGAAGTGCGCACTGCAGAAACTGGGCAAGTGCAGAAGTCTGGGGAGTAGTTGCAGCCGAAAACTACTGCAATCTGTATTATTGGTTTAGGCTCAGATTTTCTATTGGTTGTGGTTGGAATTTATGATCAGTCTTGGTTATATTTACTTGATGCATTAGCCTTGGTTGGCTATTGGTTTTCTTCCAGAATCATTCTCTGTCAAGGTTAAGGTGCTCGGGGGTGGCTTCGACTTATGGTTGGGTGACAATATTGTTATATCGTCTATGGTTAAATGAGCACATCCATTACTTTATAACAGGTTATGGGCCCACACTATATTCGAGCAATCTAACCGCTGTAATATAGATTGGGAGGATTTTCTCAGTTACAGTTGCATTTGCAAAGTTTTTGTTGCAACAATGAAACCCTAACCCTCTTGTTGAGGCACCTTCAGTGAAGATATTGACCTAGTTTCTAGATATCCTAGTGTGCCCAAGCCTAGCGCATCTCCTAGTACTCTCAGCAAGCTAAGACGTCAAGTTTGATTTTTTGGTCAAAATCAAGGGTTGACCAAGTCAAAGAAATTATGACTTACTCTATGAAGTCAGAAAACAAGTTAGAAGGGGATTCTAACTTCAAAGCATGGAAGAGAATAATTGACCTCATCCTTGCCAAGAATAAAGTGTTGGATATCATGAAAGGAAAGATCGTGGAACCACACTTCGAAGAAGGAAAAGAGAAGGAACCTTAGAACGTTGTAGTTATGGAGAAGTTCAAAGACAGTGACATTAATTCCATGAGTATCATGGTGAACTCTATAAAAGACCACTTGATAGCCTACATCTCCCATCCTGACTCATCTAAGAAGATGTATGATGCCCTAACAAACCTCTTCTCAGTCATAAACATTGGACAAGTAATGAGTCTGAAGAATGAGCTCCACGACATGAAAATGAATGATGATGAAAACATAACATCATACCTTGTGAGAATATCTCAGTTAAGAGATCAACTACAAGTTATTGAAGAAATCATTTCAAAGAAGGAACTAGTAAATATAGTACGCAATGGGCTTCCCAAGACATGGGATTCATTTGCCACAAGCATGAACACAAGAAAGGAGTATCCCACATTTGAAGAACTTTGGATTTGATGTGTACAAGAAGAATCAAGGATTAGTGCAAAAGAGAAACCCCAAAATAAATACGACGATCAAGCTTTCACAACAAGTTTCAAGAATTTCAGGAATAAAAATAAGTTTGGCTCAAGGAAGAAATCAAATCAAGAGAAAGATATGTCAAAAATAAAATTGTTCAATTGTTGAAAATATGGTCACTACAAGAATCATTGTCCCGAGTTAAAGAAAAGGAAGGAAACACACGAAGCATCAGTTGCTTAAGAAAGGGAACCCTCAAAGAAGGCGAAGAAGGATAAAACAAACTTCTTCTTCTAAGACAAGGTAACAATATTCTTCATAATTCTTTTACATACCATGTTTACTTAATTTATGTACATATCTTGCATATCTATTTCTTAGAAGATAAGATGTTCAAAGAGAAACAATACCTATGGAAGAATAACAAGATAAGGATTGATATCACGATGAGTACAAGTCAAGCAATACACATGAAAATATGAATTCCATCGACAACCCTTGGTAACAATTCATGTGGAAGCTATTAACATAAGTAAAAACTGCAAGATAAGATGAAATCAGAATCAAACTTGAAGAAACTTGGAAGAAGTAAAAAATAGAAAGAAGTTAGCAATCAAGAGGAAATTAGAAAAATACTTGTGACACTTTGAAGAAGGCAATAAGGATGCAGACATAAGCGTGGACTCTCTTAGTTGGAGGGAGTCAATCATATAATTCCAAAAGAAGAGCATGCATTCATGCATGAAGCAAGGATTAGGAGGGAGCTAATCCTAAATAATATGATCCACCAAGGATTATGAAGTATCTATCCATGTTCCCATTGATGGTAGCAGCCATGAAAAACAACATGTGTTCAGTTTGACTTTAGAAGAATTCTTCTTTGAAAAGAAGCCTTAAAGTATCCCTCGTTGTCCATCCACATCCATGATCCTATGATGAAAGGAAGAAGTTGGAATCTTCAGGGAATGGAATCTATAGAAAAATCCATGGACCCAAGAGCTAAAGAGAAACATGAGGAAGAAAATGAATATTCCAAGAGAGAAAGAAAATCTAGAACAACCAGTCATTATATCAAGAATCACAAGACTACCGGCTTGGTTTGAACCCACTAGAAGAAATCAAGCAAAAGAAATGGAATTTATGATGAAGAACAGTGTATGGAATACTTATGAATGGAAGCATTATGATATCCAAAACTAAAGGTTCTACCATATGGAGGGAGAAGACTATGATGATAGCTTGTTCTAGTAACTAGACATACCTCTACCTGAGCCATTATATCTCCTGCAATATCCATGGGCTGGAGTTTACATTAGATGAATGTAAGGACTATTCTCCTCAACAGAGTAATTGAACAAAGAATCATATGTAGAGCAACCTCAAGGTTTTGAGGTATACCAGAAAGAGACTCTTGTATGCAGATGGAAGAAGACAACTTGGTGCATATCCTCCATTGAACAACATAAGCATGGTGAAAACTTTCTATAACAAATATATTGTATCAGAATGGTTACTTAGAAGTCCAGGATGATGGATTTCTAATCCATGAAAAACCCTCATGATGACAGAAGAAGTGCCACTTGGATATGTTCCAGTTTGAGCCTTGCCATGATGTCATGAGCTAGCAGGAGACAAAAGAGTTGATTCCAACCATGATATACTGTAATGATCAAGAGTTATATGAAGCCTTTAGAGAAAACCAGTGTTCCAGAAAGACCGAAGTACATTGAGATCAAGCATTACATTCTTCGTGATGAGGTCCAGAAAAGAGAAGTGGTTCTCCAATATATCTCCAAAGATGAGTAGATAACAGATATTTTGGTAAAGCCTCTGTCCAAGATGAAAAAGTTTGCATACTCAAGAAACAAGTTGAAGATCATGGAGATGAATTTCTTATTGAAAAGGGAAGGGATGACTCCCAGGTTGGGAGGGAGCACTGATGTGTTATTGATTTATGGATAGTAATTTTTCAGTTCAAAAAATGGTCCAGGATGAACACTTCCTTTCCAGTTCAGAAAGTGGTTTGAGATTTCTGACGGAAAAACATTTTCTAGTTCAGAAAATGGTCTAGATCGGACAATCATTTTTGTAATGAAAATGGTTCGATAGATTGTTGATCTACCATAGACAATGATTTCCCTTGTGGCCAGTGTGGGGGAATGGTCTAGGACGGTCTTTCTTCTTGATATTCACTCTCAATAATGGTCAAGTAGAATGGTCCACCTCGTCGGGCAGTCATTCTTTCGAAGTTCACAGTTGTGAGCAGTTTCAAAGAATGGTCTGTTTTGGAGGTTGGTGTAAGAAAATCATTTCCTTAGGAAATGGTCTGGACAGTCATTCCCAAGGGCAGACTCATTCTCTCCAGGTTGCACTTTGTTTAGTGCCGGAGGAATGGCCCAGTTAGGTGAATGGTCCAGGCTCAGAAATCATGACAATTATTCTTCTATGCTTGAGTAGAATAGTCCAGATGGCTCATGGATGATGTTTTACCTTCTGGAATATGCTCTTCCATATCTCACATATGTGAGTGGAAGAATGGCCCAAATGACTCAGTTTATATCATGATATTGTTTTTCTATGTAGGTTGATATCAGATGATATGATTGCTATGGAGACTGTATGTCTCTGGACAATATATGTATGCTATTGTGGTGGATGTGTTCCATTGGTTGTGACTATGTGTCATTGATTAAGTAGTTGTGTGCTACTTGGTGTGGTAGTGTACCACTGGATTGTAGTTGTGTACTACTATGGATAGACACAATTGTGTTCTATTGAATGACATTGTTTTGATTATCGTGTAGACTATCAATTGTGTTGATATTTTCTAAGGAATATAGGTTGAGACGGATCTCTATGATTTGATTAGAAAATAATCCTAGATTGGCATTCCTTTAGGAATGGTCTCTGTAGTCCATGGCATAACTTTTAGCTTTGTTGGGACAATCATTCTTCTAGGAAGTATGTCCGGATTAGAAGAATGGTCCTTGTATTACTCTGTGGAGTGAGTGACGTATTCAACATCATGCCTGATTATTCAAATGGAGTATGGATTCTAGAGATGATGTAGTTGATGCTATCAGATGATAATGATAATAGTGCTCATGAGATAATCATGAGATAGCCTGTACGACTATGATGATGCTATTGGTTGAATGGTATGTTTGTGATCAAGACCATTTCCTTCAATACCTCCCTAGCTAGAAGGGAGTGTTGATATTATGGTAGCTGCGGGAGGTATTTACCTCCACATGTAACTCTGACGAGAATAGAATATTCGAGGAAGAAAGAAGAAACCCTAAAGAATTAAACTTAACCCTAGAAGATAAGTGAGCTCAAGGAAATATTTAATATTAAGTATTTAGCCTCTATAATGAGAAGTTGGCCCAAACAACTCAGGAAAACAGTATATATACAAGTAGTCGAACCTCATTTTGTACACACAACTCAAAATTTCAGCAGTGAAGAAGTGTGCACTGCAGAAACTGGGCAAGTGTGTAAGTCTAGGGAGTATCTGCAACCGAAAGCTACTACAATCTGTATTCTTGGTTTAGGCTCAGAATTTCTATTGGTTATGGTTGGACTTTCTGATCAGTCTTGGTTATCTTTACTTGATGCATTAGCCTTGGTTGGCTATTGGTTTTCTTCTAGAATCATTCTCTGTCAAGGTTAAGGTGCTTGGGGGTGGCTTCGGCCTATGGTTGGGTGATAATATTGTTACATTGTCTATGGTTAAATGAGAAAATCCATTACTTTATAACATCATATCCCACATGCTACTAGGAAGAAGGCGCACCATCACTTTTATTTGCAGGTATTGAAGATTGAAGAAAACAAGAAAGATGGATTACTCGCTGACAATTCCTCTTATGCCTCACATTCTCTCCAAGATTGATGTGCCATAGATCCATCAACCATATCTCAAAATCCACAATATGGGTAGATATTATTTTTGGTACATATATGCATTGCATAGGAATGGTCACGCTCACCAAAAATGTCCAATACCCGCATCGTAGTTTAGGATATCAAGATGTTTTATCATATCTATAGATTCAATGGATCCATCAAAGATATCTAGAAATCCATGATTTGGGTTGATATGATGTTTTGTGAAGAGATGCATTGCATATGGATGCTCATTCTCACCAAAAATATCCAATACCCACATCGTAGTTTAGGAGATACACTTTATTAGATCTATAGTTGCATGCAACAGATCGACATAACCTCATATCGCTACTCCTACGGGCATATCTCATTGATATCATTCATTGGGAGAGAATCATTGTAATGGAGGATAAATATGAAATTATCTCGTCCCTTCAAAGTTTGAATCTAAAACTTGTCAAAGAAGTTAGAAAACTTCGAGGTGAACAAGAGAAATCCAAGATTTGTCTTCAAAACATGTGTACCTATTTTTCTAGGGATTCTAGACTCATTTGGATCCTAATGGAGGAGAATCAAGATCAAGTTGATACTTGGACCACCCACATTAATGAGATGGAGGATAAATTCAATCTTCTCAATGAACAATTTTTGGCTAATTTAAAAGAGAAGAAATATAGTATTGTTTGTTTGCAGAAATATTTGCAATAATCTCTTGCTTCTAATACTTCTTTTGCATTGATGATCACTCATGAGCTTCCTTCACCAAATTTTGAGTTGCATACTCATGGTATTGGGTCAAAATTTATGCATAATATGGGATACACTGATGATGACCTTGCTAAGAATGGACATGGGATTGCACATCCCATTCATCCTGTGTGAGACCAAAAAAATTCGGAATTGGTTTTGTTGGAACTTCATTGCCATTAGCAATTTGTATTGATATTTCATCCGTTCAGACTCAATTTGTTTAATCACAAGAGTCCATAACATTATATGACTCTTCTACAGTTGAGTTGCAGCGAACACCACTTGCACCTCTAAGTGATACAAGTTTGGATCTTTCATAACCATATTCAACACCAACTTCATCATTAGAGTTGCTAGTATCAAACTCTTCAACACCAACATCAGATTCTTTGGCAGTAACAAAATCTTTAGCATCAACTTCAGGTTCTACATCCTCCACATATCGACATCCTTGACATCATGATTAGAGACAACATTGTCTTTCTTTCAGGTATCCACATACTTTTTTCAGTTCATCTTCTTTCAACACATTGACGAAGAGGTGTATACGACAACATCTTGGCAAGGTACCAACTCTGAGGATTTTTTGTGGTTGGCTTGATGGTTGGTCATGGAAACATTTGGGCCATTTTTTGAGGACATATTACATTTGTGTTTCATCCATGATACATGGGAACCATTCTCATTTCCCTTGACTTAACTAATTATGACGCCTTCAGAGTTCCATTCGCCACTATTTTGATGACTTTTATGGCGTTTTCTTCTATGTTTTGGAAGCACTCTGACTAGCTTGACCATCTTGGTGTAGGCTAGTGCCTTAATGTTTGGAGAGATATGATTTTTGTCAACTAGTATAAATTACAACATTTTAGCTTCAACACACTCATTGAAGTAGATTATGATCTATCATCATCAGATCATGCTTCATTGACTTGTCATCTTTTCTTGGTTTTGGATATTGTCTACCTCACACATGGTGGATCTCACCTGCTTTTCTCTTCTTTTGATACATTGTATTTTGAGGGTTTTTTTCCCCCATGATGTTTTCCTTCTTTCCTCACTTTATTTCTTTAGTGTTCATTAGTTGCATTGTTCATGGGTACCTAACATGGCCCTTGTTGCTGAGACCCATTCTTCATTACCCCATAATAGTGTCGAGGGGGGGTGTTGGAGATATTACACATACCTAGGATATTTTTTCCTTATTTTCCTATGTTTATTAGTCATTATTGAGGGTCTCCTATTTTTTAGGAACCTCTCCTATATTCTAGGAGAATATTCTCTTTAGTTTAGAGACAATTACACTTAGTTGACTACTGGAAGTCACTCATGCATGGAAACCTCGATTTTATCACCAGCAGTTGCATGTGCTTCTTTCACTTCCACACGTGTGACTTAGTTAACTAAAGATTGCATGACTAGTTAACTAGGACTAGGTGGCAATTAACTCTGGTAACTGTCTGTGTGTGTCTATATCTCTATAGACCACCACTATGGTGCATTGGCTTCTCTTCCAATGTGCATTAGTTGAGATATACAAAGTATATCATGTGTAAATTATCATTCATTCATTTGGTTAATACAATTCTATTATTTTCTCTCATCTTCTTACTTTTGCAAGATATGTTCATTCTTCTGCTAGTTGTATCTCTTGTGTAGGTACTCACCACATTCTACAGGGATATAAAAATTAACTTGTATCTTGAAAGAGGCGATGACTCCAAAGCGGTCGCTTGAAAAAATGCATATATTGTTTTTTTCAACCACCAAAGGATTTGGGAAAATTGATCCATCATCTCGTTTCTTTATTCCGTGAGGACTTCTATAGGCAACAAATTAATAGGATCTCTTGCATCCTCGTCTCTTTGTTCTTCCACCATGGGAGGTTGTTTGAACTGGAAAGAGAGGTTTTCCTCAAGAAAAAATATCTCAAGACCCAACTCTCTATACCTTGACCTTGTTGGGGACATGCACTAAGAAACGACAAAGAAAAAACTGTTATGATACCACTAATCCAGATTATGCTGAGAACAAAATGAAGGTATAGATATAACATGGAAATACATAGAGATACTGTAAGAAACACATAGATACAATAATATTCAATGTATATTAAACACTGAAATATGCAGAGACAGTAAAAGAAAATATGGAGTGAAATGAACTCGCTAGAATGGTGGTATCTTATCTATGAGAAGAGATGTGGCGGTTATGCACATTCACAAGAATATGTTTTCAATGATGCTCCAAATTCTTTTTTAACATAAATAATAAATTATAAAACCCTACACATACAAAACCCTAACCTCAGAAGATGAAACACCAAAAGGTTTGTGGGCCCCAATGGGGGTAATTGATATGTCAACTTCCCTAAGGCATAGCTTTTGCATACAATCTCTATTTAGGGCACTCAATACCTCGTTGAAAAGTTCTAGCTGAGGAGTACACAATTATAACTCTCCAATACAAGCCTTCAATATTTTATGAGTGTTTCCATGTCAAAAAAATGTCATTTAGGGCCTCAAAATGATCCCAGAAGTTTGGGACCCAAAAAACTGCAGAACAACTGCTAAAATGGAAACTGTATGTTGATCCAATGGAATAGGTGGGAGGCCACTAATTTCCACCTGGATCAATCAAGAAACATTCAGCTGGTGATTTAGTTCTTAGGTCCTGTAACAACATGTTCTATAGCATTCAATCATGAGATTGTGTATAAAATCGACACTTTTCGAAACATACCACTCAAAATAAAAACTCTTACAATTATCTTTGCAAACATTTAAGTTATTAGATTGAAAACAAAAATTGACAATATAAAATCATAAGGAATAACAAAAAGTAAAACTAGAAAGTAAAGCAACACCAATTTCCTCCAGAGTGGTCCCTTTCTCCATGGAGCAACTTGATTATGAATTAATACAACACTAAGTTATTTCAACAATTGATACTCATAAATTCAACAAAATATGTCTTGTATTGAGTAAATAGGATTTTACAACAGAATTTTGTGTTTGCATCTTACTATATGTATTGTCTTCTCTCTATCCTCTTTCTTTTTTTATCAATTCTATACTCTACCTTATATAAGATTTCAAATGAATCACATCCAACTCAACTTGATTGACAACTAATGGCAATTAGTGAGCCACAAATATGAAGAATCATTGATTCTTCAAAATAGAGTATTGATTTTTTAAAGAAATTAGTCACAACAAAATAGATAATATAATAAATCAATTGTTGAAAATCAATATGATCTATATTTATCTAAAAGTGATCTATATTTACAGTCGAGGATGGCATTTTCACAACAAAAAATTGATCATACTGTCATTGTCTTGTAGTTTTGTAACAACTATACGTCGACAACATAATATTGGAAAACTAGAATCCACTGGTAGATCCACAGTTCTGTAGCAACACAATTCTCGAGAAGCAATATCTAATGAAAAATGGTAGGTTCAACATCTTAGATTCTCGACATTTGGTTTTGATGACTGGGAGTTGTAGCAACATCAATTGTAACAATGCATTATATACGAGGATCTATAGAACATGAGTTATGTGGAAATCATAATCCTTCTTAATCATATTGCATAGGACTGGATTCATGGCAAGTGGGTTCCATAGAAAATGGGACTCTTTCACATCACATCATTCCTTTGCCTTTAGTAGCATGTATCCAATTTGTAACATCTTTTTCTGCAAGTTAGGCACAAAATATAGATTTTCTATCAAATGTAATCTATAATTCACTAATTTTCCAATAAAGATAAGACAAGATTTACCTAAATGATTTATGAGCCAAAAGGTTAAATTTATTGCTTAAAGATATAGAAAAGGAGTGGTGGAGTGTGAAAATAACGGGGAAAAGGTGATATAATTATGCCAAAACTAGGTCTCATCAATGTTGCAACACATTTCCATGGGAAGAAGTATGTTGTGAATTTCTTCTTCTTGTGGCTATAAGTACCTGCATATGCCATACGCCTCTCCCTCTCCAAGGTTATGCACTATTTGGTGGCTAAGTCATTTTTGTCTCGACTTGCACTATTTTTTGAGTAGAGGTATATGCTAGCCAAGGAATTGTCAAGCAAAAGAAAAAAAAAACTTTAATTTGTTCCATTGCTTCTCTTTCCACATCATTAACATTTTGTGGTTTGATTGGTTTTGGGAAATTATTTGGTTCATATATTTTAGCACCTTGTGAATTGTCTCATTATCCATATTCTCATGAGGCCCCTTAATATATACATACATATGAGTCACTTGTTCTTTATATGAGTACGAGTTTTAATATGGACATGATACTCGGAGGTGGGATCATCTCAAAATAAGAGAATGGGACATTAAGTAATAGCGCAAGAGTACAAAAAAAGTCATATCAAACAAATACATGGTTATTCATATATCAATTTTCAAGTATTAAAGGGAGAAAATGATGTTGTAGTTGTTGGCCTCAATCCAAGCATATTTATTCATATATATTGTTGGGGGAATACTACCTCATATGCACTACATCCTAGTTTTTACTCATTGTTGGAGCAATACATTAAAATTGTTTTTGGTTTGGATTTAATGTTAGGATGGATATCATTTAAGAACATGAGGATATACAAATTTCCTAGTTTCAATCAAGAAACAATTGAGACCATTATTGTTGTGGAATCAAGTAATGTATAAATCTTGGTGGGATGCGGCCTTCATACTTGGATACCCTAGTTCAGAGCAAGAGAGCAGTGAACCAGTCAACAACAAAGTCATTCTTTCCTACCTATCATTGGATGGAGGTAGGGCCATGCCTCTTATGCTTATTTGGTAATTAAAAACCAATAAGCTAAAACTTAGAGATATGTTTGCCATTACATTATTAGTTAGTTGTTGTGTGTAGTTTAAACCCAAAGAATAGACCATTATGAAGATAGAGATATTTGTACAAGATATATAAATAGAAAACATATTTTAATTTCCATAGAGAATTCGTGTTAGTGAAGCGAGTGGGATATAATTCCCTCGTTTACAAATCAACCACCCATGTCAATGGTCTCATACTTACCAAGCCTCTCCAACCTTTTTGAGGTGGATAACACCTTGAAAACATGTGTTGACATTATTCATACCCTTATAAATAATTTGGTGTTGTCTCAAAGTCACATGAAGAAACAAGATTATCAACATTGCTCATAATGCCATTTTGAATAAGGGGATAATGTGTTCTTGCATCTCTAACCCTATACAAAGACATCACTCAAGGAGAAGATCCACCAGAAGTTAGTTTATGGACCCTATATTATACTCAAACATATAAGACCCATGGATTACAAATTGGCTCTACCCAACAATTCTAATCTCCACGCAATATTTCATGTGTCATGCTTGAAGAAAGTGCTTGGGTTCAATTGTAAAGTTCGAACCATCGTTATATATAATTGGATGAGGAGGGTTCCATTTGGTTGCAACCTGAGGGCATTTTGGACAAACATGAACATCGTCATCACCAACACACTATCCAAGAATGTTTTATCCAATAGAAGGATACATAGCCTGAAGATGCTACATGGGAACCAACATATATTTCTCCAACAATTTCCTCATCTATATCTTTGAGTACGAGGTTTATTTGTAAGGGGAAGGCATGTTATGGTCCCACCCTAACTCCCATAGTTAGAATAATAGGATATTACTTAATGTATTGAGGAGCATCTTTATTCAATAATGCCCCATGATGTAGTAGTGTGTGAAATTAATAAATGTAAGTGGCCTTATTAAAGAAGGTCCAATAGTTGGTGGTTTAGGTCTCATTAATGGAGGTCCTCCAGGTGGTTAGTTTTTTGGTCAATTAGAAACTATATATAGTAGTAGAAGTTATGTAATAGGTTGACAAGTTAATATTATTGTATTTGGATCCCTATTCATGTTGGAGGTTTCACCCTCGAAGAGAAAACTAAGCATCACATCTAGTTTTGAATACCAATAAACGTTTGATTATTGTTGTTATTTTTCAATTCTAATTTCATTTATTTGCATTCCATAGATAAATTTCCATCTTTCTTTCTCTGTTTATTTACTTTTCGCAACTATACTCCCTTTTTTTTTCTCTAAATATTTTATTTCACCTAACAAGGAACACCACAAAAGTCATGTCTAGATTACAACATAGTATTGAATTTCCTTTCAAGTATGAAGAATACAAGGTTTCAAAGATAACATCTTTATTATCTACCCATCAAATCCATGATATAAATATAATATACATATATGGGAATATTTCCCTACAATTCCTTAATTTCCATCATTTTGTCTCAAGTCCAAATGTACGATTCACTCTATTTTGACCCTTTGAATAGTCTTGTGTGCAAGGATATCCAACCCTTGCTATAATATCTATTATCATCCTATAATAGATAGGTGCATGTTCCTCCCAACCATTTGAAACCCTAAATTCATTAATAAAAATCCACCTCTTGAGTGGAGAAATTGCCACATCAATCACCATCCATCACCTTCGTTTAGTTCTCTTAGAAAATTAGTGGGTTGCTCTATGTTTCCCAGTCTTAAAGTCTATGTTTATTTCTCCTAAGATCTTGACAAGGCCACTCCATTATGTCTCATAATCCTCATTTGAATCTCCATGATGGCCTAATTAAATATTGACCATTAGAATATCACACATATTATGAAAGAGGTAGATTTGGTAGTTACAATTTGACTCAATCATCAAAGGAGGCTAAGTAATGGCTCTATATAACTAGAGTGGGTTTATCTTTTTCCTTTGTTATAGTTTCTTTTACCAAAACTTGATCTATTAACCTTTCCTTTTCCTTATATATTCATGTCGTACTTACCATGATTTTTGGGGTGGGCCCCACTAGCATGTAGCATCATATGATTGGTCCATGTCATGCTATTAGGAGATGAGACATGCCTCTATGGATTTGATAAGATTTCCACATGTAAATATTTGGATAATTTTAGTTCTAAAATAATGGCCTTGTAGTCCTTGGATCTCTTTTCATTTAAGACATTTTTGTATGTGTAGAATGATGCCACATGGAGCTTCATAGCACACTTAGGTGGATGTCAAAACTTATGTAGTTGTTTGCATAAGAATCCAAACACATCAACCCCCCATGGACATGAAATTATTTTAGGACATATTTAAGTCAAGGGATAGGGCTCTAGATAAAGTTATGCAATGAGAGATCATATGACCCTATTTTTTCTTGGAACCTTTACAAACATGACATATTTATAGAGTGAAATGAAATAGGGTGGGGTGTTCATAAAGGAGCTTGTGTAATATAAGAAACCAAAGGAAAAATATCCTTAATCCCTTGGACCTAAATTAAGCACCCACTATAAACTTTACTTCAATTACGACCTTCAAGTAGTTAGTCATATTTTCAAAGGAAAATGATTTAGGAATCTTCAAGTTCCCAAGACTTGTAGATGCCATGTGGCACATCCCAAGGGTTCCACGTGTTCTCATGAGCTATTACTGACATCACTACGATAACATGGACCATTCAAAGCATACCATGTGGCATCTTTTGATTGGTCCTTATCATGGTCCATTTTTAAGGCATGCCATGTAGCCTAATCTTGTTCTTTTGGGCATATTCCATCTTTTATTTGTTCTTTCCTTAAGATCCATAATATTCTTAACTTGATCTCACACCCAAAACAATATTAAATAGGTGCTTCAAATTACCATTGGGTCCATTGAAAGATTGTGCCGCCACCAAATCATAAGCACCTCAATTGACGTAGGCCTATAGACTCAAAAGAATTATAAAGAACATCTAAAACAAGGATTAGGTCCATGAGGGATTTATGTAAACTAGAAAACATAAGTGATGGGATCTCCCCTTCTCAACGAAGAAAAACAATTAATAGGGCCCCGTGAAATCTATTTGAAGTTTGGAAAAGAGAATTAGACATAGAATTGTTTTTTATAAAAGGAGATTATCTACCTTTACCATGTAAATATAGATGACACACATCAAAATATGGAGTGGGCACATGCCACTCTAGTCCTCTTCTAGTCGCCTCATTATTTCCTTATGGTAGGCTCTTATTCACCTATGCATCTAATGAGTTATATTTTCTCATATCATCATGGTAATGTGTCATTTTACAAATTTTTCATATGTCTCTTTAACCTCCCTTAATTATCCAAGTCTACATCCCTACTTTTTTATCCTACTTACATGGTTTCTCATTGTTGTTATAAGACTTGCTAATGTGGAAACCTTAATGCCACATGGTTCTTCATCGATGGTCATTGTCAGTTATGCCATTCAAATTACTTATCATTTCCTAGGGACATACAAAGTTACAAAGTCTATTGAAGTTAAGATTTATGTTAGTCCAATGGAGTTATGCACCATGAAAAATACCGAAAAAAGAACACCCCAGAATCCTATGAACCAAGAAAATAAAAATAAAAGGGGATTGAAATGGAACGCTAAGCCATAAAGGAACTTGTGCAATAATGGAAAACATAAAACTCAAAAATTCTCCGAGATTCCTAAACCTAACAAGGTTATTTACTTTGATTAATAAAATGTTTGGAGTTTGAAAAAAAAAATACCAAAGTCTTGAACCTCAAACCTCCACTTATATCAAATATCCACTAACCACTAAGTTTCCCATTACATATTTTAAAGCGGGAAGTTGTAGTAATTAAACATTAAGAATGATTTTCTTCACCATCACTGCAAATCCAATTCATACAAACTCTTCAAAAAAATCCGATTCATGCAAACTCTTGAGAGGCATATTAAAGGCCTCATTCTTCATTAAGCATTGAACCCTAAAGAAGTCAAGCTTAAATTTAAATGATCCCTCATGTTTTCTTGTAATGATTTATATGGATAGAATCAAAAGTCCCTTTTCTTCCATTAAAAAAAAAAACAATAAAAAATTAGTGTTCAATGAAATCATATAAAAAAGGCAAACACATGCAATATAGGGGTACATTTTCAAGTTCTAACATGTCTCAAGCTATTACAATCGCTATGGAAAGCTTAATGCACTAAAGGATCATATTGTGCATAGTTATGGAACCATTTACAAGTGGATTTAATGTATAGTTATATAAAGGATCATATTGTCCATAGTTATGGAACAATTTACAAGTGGATTTAATATATAGTTATACAATGAAATAGATATAGTCGATGTTAATAAGGTAGTTGCAAAGCAATACAGACAGTTAACACATTATTGTGACTCTTAGAAATAATGAGTTGTGAAATTCGATGCTAGTGCGAAGTTGATAAACTTTATGATTTGTGAATTCTTCTATAGGAATCATATAAGTTTTTTAAGCCTGGAAACCTATGGCCATCACCCAAAGGTGGGACTCCATTTGTGGTTTTAACAAGAGGGGAGTCAGGCCACCTAACCTGACTTAATGATCATAATGGTTCTCCATTTATGGTTTTACCAGGAGGAGAGTCAGGCCACCTAACCTGACTTAATGGTCATGATGGTTCTATCACTTTTTGGCTCCCCTTGCAAGGGAGAGCCAAACACTTATTAGATTTGACTCGTGGTGGGAGGCAAGACAATACCCTACTTTCACTAATGTGGTTAACTTCTTATGGATTAAGTTGGTGAACTTTGACAATTGGAAAGGACAAGTGCATCGATTGATTCAACCATGAAAATCTATTGACAAAGTTGTCAAATCTAGAGCTAAGTTGACATTGTAGACTATAAGTTAATTTGTTGGAGATGCCATGTGGGGTAATTAGTAATATAGGATTAATGACACGAGTCATAAGAGAAGAGATACTTTTTGATATGCATTCATGAATCACGATAAAATTTGAAAAAGGTGTTCTTTCTATTACATTACATAACAACTCAAATACATTTAACTTCAATACATTTAATTTGCATCATCACAAAAAGATTTAAAAGATATACGTGTTATTGAAATCTAATTATGTTCATGTTTAATAATCACAAAAATCAGATATTAAATTGCATTTCTGTTTTGGATATACACATCGACTCCCCTTCAAAATGTCTTTCCTTAGTTCTAAAACCCTATGTAAACACCCTTCGAATTCCAAAGATAATATCAAGACTTTCCCAAAATGTCTTACCTCATCCAACATAATATCGTGGATGCAAGACCATAAGTATTAAAATATTACATTTATTTAAAAAAAAAAAAACTCTTTAGGTTGATGACATTTATAATATGCACAAGGTAACACCAACAATGCTCCCCAAAATTGGTTAAAAAATAATAAATATGTACGTGTTATGTTTAAGAAAAGGGATAATCCCGCCATATATACATATATAATATTTTTTTTAGGTTGAATACGTGAATATTACATCATGGTAATAATACCAAAACAACAAAAGAATATTAAAAAATATAAGTTTAAGAATATATAAAAATTGTTTATTTCTTATTTATTTTTACTTTTTTTTCAAAATGAAAATTTTACATTATATTAAACATAATATCATTTTTTTTACATAGTCTATCTTTAATTGACAATGAAAAAGTTCTCATTTTTTAGTCAAAAAAACAAAAAGAGTGACTAAGTGTCAATAAACTATAAAATTCTGACTAGTAAGAACATAGACATTGTCTATAATTGAGAGCACTGAAAGGATCATATTTAAATGAAAATCTCATAAACAATAGAAACTTTGCCAAGCCTGGATAACTATAGAGATATGTACTGAGTTGGGCCCTTGTGGCCTTCCATCCATGATGAGTATGTGATCTTTCCACGATAGTTGTAGAAGGCCTGTTTTGATTGGTAGTCTGTTTCTTTGTTCATCTCTCTGAATATATGCTCAAATGTAATGGATCTGTAATGTGTACAGATATCTACAATTCTTTCCTTCCAAGCTTCAAGGTTTGCAACCCTGAGTTCTCCATCCTTGTTAAGCCAATCAATGACTATCTTTGAGTCCTCCATAATATGTAAATCATAAACTGAAAGTCTATCTACAAACACTAAGGTGGACCATGCTCCCAAGAGCTCAACTCTCGTGTTGGATCCTTTTCCACAATTCAGAGTCCATCTGTACTCTCTTAGAGCATCTAACTTAATGATACCTCCCGCTCCACTTATATTTCCATTTTGTTGAGCTGCCCCATCGAACCAGGCTAAAGATTTATCAACTGGATAAGTGGGCATCAAGTTCTGAGGGGAAAAATCTTTAAGAGGTTTCCACGAGTGATCTGAAGCACATCTAGATAAGTAGACAACTCTATGAACTGAGGGACTCGATCCTTCGAATAGTGCCTTATTCCCATCAGCCCAAATAAACCAACAAACAAAAGCTGGAAGGGTAATCAGTCTATAGTTCTGAACAGACCAATTTTTAAAAGAGTCAACCACTGTAATACCGTTCCAACCTTTATCCAAGTTCATAGACTTTTTAAGCTCATCCCAAACTAACCAAGTAAAGGGATAGTTTAGAAAAAGATGTTTAGTAGATTCACTATGTGCTTTACACTGACTGCACATACCTGGTCCTTTCCAACTGCGCTTTTGAATATTTTTCTAGGATAAAATCTTATTTTCTGCTATTAGCCAACAAAATAACTTTATCTTCACTGGACACTCCCATTTCCATAACTTTTTCCGCCATCCTCGTTTGTTAATCCATAGAAGGTTCGACAGAGCTGCATAGATGTTCTTAACATAGATGAATATTGACTTGTCGCCTCCAATTCAGATCAATTCATCTGGATTATTGTTTAAAGAGATGCCCAAGTCCACCAAGTGTGCCTTATAACAATCCCACTCTTCAGCAAGTGGATTCGACAATTCCAAATCATCACTACAAATCCAACTTATACCTGTTGTTGCCCCAATGACCTGCTTTGACGCTTGATATAAGAAGTATATACCTTTTAGATTCAGCCTGTTCACCAAGTCCTGTGATAGCAAAGCACCCTGTCCTAAACCCAATATCATATCCTTGCCCACTATAATTGAATGTCCTAAGTCAGGCTTCCAAGCCATCCAATGCAAGATAATGGGCAAAGTATTACATAAGTTCTTCCATGTTTGGGAGCTTGTGAGGTGAGTCGGATCCACCGAACGAAGCCAAGTCCATACTGGGAAATGAGGAAAATATTTATCTTTGAGGACATTCTTGCATATCCCCTTCTTCATTATAGCTCTCCACATTGTGTTTGTTGCCAAGGATTTGTAGAAAAGAAAGATGTTACGTAGCCCTCAACCTCCATACGATTTGGGTCTAGCAATAGTCATCCAACTACACAGATGATACTTCTTCTTCTTATTAACTCCAGACCACAAAAAAACAAAACAAATCTTATGAATAGTATTAAGAATGGAAATTGGGACATGTGCCAGGGCCAACCAGTATACTGGTTGTGTCTCCAAGACATCCTTAAGTAGCACCAAGCGGCCACCCAATGAAAACATCTTATTACACCAGTGTCTTATTCGTGCCTCAAATTTGTTGATTAACCATTGCCAGTCAACTGCTTTGTAACTCTCAAGTTTTAAAACATAGCCCAAATATTTGAAGCCATGAGCCATGTCCTTGCTAGGAAAGGGAAGAACGTCCTTAATAGTGTTTAGAGTATCTAAATGGACTCCTGAGTGAAGAATGATAGACTTTTGAACTTTAATAATCATTCCCGAGGCCTTGTAAAAATTTTGGAGAATGTCCTGTAAAACCATCCAATCTGAGAGAGTTGTTCTAGACATTATCAGTATGTCATCGACAAAAAGGAGATGAATAATGTTGATCATCCTGGAAACCTTTATATCAATGATAAAACCCTCATCTTTTGCTTTGTTGAGAGCTAGGATGAGACCTTCTATCATCAAAATGAAGAGGAGGGGGGACATCAGACAACCCTGTCTAAGGCCCCTATTGCTATTAAATAAATTTGTAGGCTCACCATTTATCAGAATAGCATAATTGGTGGATGTGACGCAGGCCATAATCCAATTTGTAGTAGGTATCCCGAATCCACTTTGAAGCAAGATAAGCCTTAAAAAATCCCAATCTGTCCAGTCATATGCCTTTTTCAGATCAAGTTTCAGGATTATGGATTGCAATTTCTTAGTTTTGATGCTATGTAAGCATTCTTGAGCAGTCCCGATTGCATCAAGGATTTGTCTTCCTTTGAGGAAGCCCAATTTCTCCAAAGATAATGATTTGGACAATATCCGTCTTAATCTCATGGCAATCACCTTGGCGATAATCTTGTAGCATAAGTTACAAAGTGTTATTGGCCTAAAATCACGGAATCCAGTGGCTTGTTTCCTTTTAGGATCAATGCAATAAAATTTGCATTTATTGGATTGATTACCTTCCCTCAAACTCTAGAATCCTCCACCATGTCTAAAATATCCTGACCAATGAGTTCAAAGAAGAATAATAAGAACTCTACTGTCTAACCATCAAGTCCAAGACTTTTGTCCTTTGCAAAACCTCTTAAAATTTCTAGAATTTCCTCCTTTGTAGCAGCTTGTTCCAATAGTCTTTTGTCCTCATCATTGACAAATTTCGAAAAGAGTCTAACTGAGTTGATTTGATTAATAATGGAAGTTTGGCCCAAGTCATTAAAGAAGGATTTGTAAAACTTAGATGCTTCAATTTTAATGGCTTCCTGTCCTAAATGTGATACTCCAGATTAATCCTGAATCTCCCAAATGAATTTTTTGTTTCGTCTGTAACTCGCATATTTGTGGAAGAATTTAGTGTTCTTGTCACCACATTTGATCCAGATTGCACGGATTTTCTGGCGCCAATGTTCTTCTTCTGCGAGCAAAAGTCTCTTCCTTTCTTTTTCAATATTTATCATTGATTGGTCAAACTGTCCAGCTGACAGATCTGTGAACATCTGTGCATATTTAAAAACTAGAGTCTCTTCAATCTCTTTGAGGTCATTTGTATCCTGAAGAAGTTTTTCCTTTGCACAGATTTTTACACGACATTTTAAATTAGATAGTTTTACCACTAGTCTCCTTTGAGAATCTGAAATGTTGTTCAATTCATGATCCTGCCAAACATCCTTTACCATTGTAGCAAAGCTATCCTCTCTGATCCAACTCGGATTAAACTTGTAGGGATAAGAAACTTTCGGAAAACCCTGTCCAAGCTCGAGGAAAATTGGAGCATGGTTGGATAGTAAGGGATATTGCACCCAAGACCTGTACCTTTGAGTAGTAGCTAAAATCTCCTCTGCTATATAAAACCTGTCCAATCTCTTTGATATACTATCTGCTCCAACTCGGCCATTTTTTCAAGTTGGCACTGTCTCTGTCGGATTAACATCTATAAGAGAATGTTTATGCAAAAGAGATTTAAGGAAGCCCGATAATGGGTCTTGTAAATCTTTCTGACCGCAGATCTCCAATGGTGATGTTGTAAAATTCAAATCTCCTGCTAATATCATATCCTTTTGTGCTAAAATCCTTGAGGCCTCCACCGAAGCCCAAAAATCCTTCCTATTTTGACAAGGTCCGTAGAAATTCAAAATCGTGAGCTTTCTTTTATCCTCAATGGAGTGTCCTATCAATAGAATTCCACCAGTACTTAGAAAAGAGTCAAAACCAAAAAAGTTAGGATCCCAAGAGGCAAGCAGTCCACCAGAAGTCCCCACGACGCTCACAACGCAAGTCAACCAATCGGGCCTTATTTTATGGAAAAAATTTCTTGCGTAGAGGTATATGAGTATGTTAAGAAGAATTTTTATTTTCAACTACATTAAAATCAATCTAGATCTTTTAAACTCTGGATTGAGAGGGCTTAAATCTCTCGAGGTGCAAACCTTTAACTTTTCTTTAATTTTTTCACTCTAAAAAAGATTTGCACCTAGAAATATTTGATCCCTCTAGACATTTAATAGATTCAGAGTTAAATGGATCCAGTTTGCTTGTTATTCATTCAAAATGTGTGTGTGTGTGTGTGTGTGTATAATGGAGCATACATTAATTTTTGTTAATTTTATTTATTTATTATTATTATTTTAATGCGTT
>JZKD02S2022636.1:454628-474332 GCA_000966675.3 Picea glauca
TTTTATTATTTTAATATTATTATAATGTGTTATGTTATATGAACATCTCTCTCATACTAAACTATTTCTTCCATAGTAAACTGTAGAACGCTTTTTGACACAATAACATTTTTAATATTTCATATCAATTTTGTTTTATGCTCTTTACATTTCACTCACTTCACATTCATTGCCACAAGGAGTATTGATAATATCATAGGAATACTGATAATATCATCTGAGGGAACCTTTTGTGTTCACTTGTTTTTTGGAAATATTTTCTTGAGTAACTTTTTTTCCATTTGGTTTTAGATGTCTTTTCAAATAGGTTTTAGATATATTTTCAAATAATTTTAAGATAATTATGGTACACTTTGATAGTGATTGGCCTTTCATCTTCAAAATTTATAATATGTGCTTCACGATACATACATTGATATTTAATCATAGAAAATAAAATGAATTATCATTGTAGTTGGGAAAGATAATGTAGAGGGAAAGAGGGGAAGGAATGTGCATTAATCGATTGAAAAAAGGTAATGGAAAATGGGAAAGTGACTTTAGATGGAAAAGATGGGAAGGAATCTTGCATTAATCGATTTCAGAAAGGTAATGGTGAAAGGTAAGTTCATGCAGTTCTCTTAAGAAAGAACAAAGGATATACTTTGTATTTTTGTACTTTGAGATCTTGATATTAAACATACAATCATCTTCATGGCACTTGCTCAATATGTCCAGGAGTTGAATTTTGGGTTAGAGATGATGGGATGCTTTTATAAATGCACCGCATGTTGCAATTATATGTGAAATATGGTGTGGTAGTTTTCAAAGTGCCTCACAATTGGATATAATATTATAATATATATAGAAAATAAATTTGCATGTCCCATTCGTAGTCATAATAAAAAAGTTTTCATAATACCCCATGGTCAAACATGATAGATTCTTAGTCATAATAAAAAAGTTTCCAGAATACCCCATGGTCAAACATAATAGATGGATAGAGAAGGGGGTACATAAGTTCAATTTTGTATATCTTATTCTTAGTCAAAGCTAATTAATGTAGTTGAAGATTTTTTGTAAGACTAATATTAGAAACCATGGAGCCTTGCACTATGCACCACATAATTATCTCTATATAGAGAGACACGAATACAATGAATACATGGACTCATGTAAGATAAACATCATTGACACAAATATAATTAATTCAATTCAATCAAACTACTTATCCCCCTAATCCATATAAGTCATACATACATGTAAGGATGATGACTCTCCCCATCCATCCATCCCACCATATCATGTGTTGTTGCCACTCTAGGTTAACAAAGTATACCACATAAATTATTCTAAAATAGAAACACATCTTCTACACTACATGCTCTTGTGACCACCTTATTATTAATCTCATTTACAAGGTGACATACATCTTCTTAATCATTGAGAAATCCAATAAAATTTCAAGGTTATGGACATAATAGATTTAAGAAATGTTTGATGTGGGGAATTAATGACTATTTCACATCCACACCATTGCTATAGGGGTAAGTTAAAAAGTGGACAAATCCAATCATTTTTTGTTGAAATTATTTCTCAATTTTGGTAGGAATTTTGTTAGAAGTTATAATTTCAATGAATTAATGGGAACTTTGAGCATGAAACTTTGTCATTGAAATATTAACTTATTTTAAGAAGAACTAGATTGTTGAAATTTCGAAAAAAAAGAGAGTAAATATGGTTATAACTTTACCTCCTTGAAAAAATAAACTCATCAAAAAGTTGAGTTTGTCCAAGTTTTAATGTACTACATTGCTATATACCATGGGTCACCGCTTGAATTTAACATTTTTGGTCATAGTATTGTTTTATTTCACTCTCGATAATGTTAGTTGTGTTAGCACAATGTTGGTTTATGCCTCAGCTTTGCATAAATCCTTCATTATTCATTTTGGCAAATGAATACAATTGTTACAGGATACTTTATTTATTTTGGGGAAAATTGAATTATGTTGGGTTATGCCTAGTATCCAAGTTCAAGCATCAAAAGCACTCGTGTATTTGCGCTACCCAATTGCATGCAGACACATAGGTAGGCGCTACCTAAATTCTGGCAGAAAACGAATTGTGCAGAGTTATTTTACCACTTTTGAGTCACTAACTTAAAACTTGGATTGTGAACAATTGAGAAGGTATTTTTGAAAACTGGAGGAGTTTTTTGTTCATGACATTCCAAATAACAAAAACCTATCTCAATGTTTCAAAATGTGTTATGTTTTGAGAGATATTAGACATAGAAGTGGCACTACCGAATCTTCACAGTGACACTACCTAATTTCTTGTAGCGGTCACAATTTTTTATATTCGCCATGTTGGGAGGTTGCCACCTGTCAAGGAGGATTCGAATGGCTTCTCAAGGATCAGTTAGATGTCAAGGGACACTTGCACCTAATATTTATCTCCATCAAAGGCCTCATGCATGAGGTGGAGACATTTTATTAATGACTTCCAACAAATTCCTGAAAATTAGTAGTTTGTTGGATTTTTGTCTCTTTGATTGTTGCCACCTATCTCCAAGGTTTCGAATCCAATGGAGGAGATGGGATTCGACCTCTTAAGGTTATTTGGATGCTATTTTCTATTTAAGGAAGGATATCTCTTGAGTAAAAAGGTTGGGTTCATGATCCAAGAGGGGAGAGAGCTAGAGGAGCAATTTATTTTCTCAATTGTAAGCCTGAGGGCCTGTTGTAATTAGAATTTATGCCATTAGAGATTCATGAGAGTTTCTTATCAGACTTTGTGTTCTTTGTTATCATTTTATCTTGTCATCTTTCTTGAATAATATTTATAGATTTTGAAGATCAAAATATGCCCTTGGTTAATGAATTCATGAGCTGCAAAGGATTTGTGGTAATTGCTTGTTAATCATAGATTATTGTTCAATCACTCTTCAATCTATATTACAGAAAGGATCTCTGTTATGTGTTTATTCTTCTCTTTGTTTACCTTCTATTCTTCTATCCATCTTTGCATAAGCCTTTTGTCTGGTAGGAAACTTGATTTCCTTTGATCTGTAGGATGTTATGACTCCATGCCCAATGGAATGTATTTGCAGCAGTCTGATGCCCTCCTTTTTACTCTTCTCTTGTTGATCCACCTATTCAAACTATTTTAATCCATTTGCATTTCTATGTTACCAAGCTTACTCTAATTTGCAGTCTGGGAATGACTCTTAGATTGATAACAAGTTGCATGAACATTTACTTTTGAGCTTTACTTTATTAGTATGTAGTCACATTTCATTTTTTTGTTTTAGTTAGGTATATTTGTGAATTTTAGTTTTAATTTATGTATTCATAGACATTGAGTGTCACGTAATCATGGGAACTTCACTCAAAATACCCCTTAGAGAAGAAACCATATGTGGCCTCAAGATTTGCATGCCCAATGATGCATTTCTCTTAGATTTATTTGAAATAACTCCTTGCATTGACTTCACTCAAAATACCCCTTAGATAAGAAACCATATGTGATCTCAAGATTTGCATGCCCAATGATGCATTTCTCTCAGATTTATTTGAAATAACTCTTTGCATTGACTTTTAAGCTTTGTGCAATGTTACAATATGGGTTTGGGGTGTTCTTTTTGTGTTTTTGGTTCTTGTGTTTAAATTCCCCCTTTAAGTTTTAAGGAGATAAAATATAATTTTATAGGTGTCATTTTTTTTGTGTGTGTGTCTATTGCATGTTCCTTTATAGTGATCATGCATCTTTTATGTTTTGCATATAATATATGATCTTGTGCATGTATTTTTATATCTAGTTGATAACTTCTTTATGACATAAAATTAATGTGAAAAGGATGAAAATATGATGAAAAGAGTATGCAAGGAGGATGAAAAAATAGCACAAAAAAGATGCAAGTATTATGCAAAAAAAAATGTAAAGAGGATAAAAAAGGGCTATTAAAAAGGATTGTGCTCTTGATTTCTAAGGTTGTGTACCTTATTTGCATTGTATTAGTGTATCATGGCATGGACCTATAACCTATTAGTTACTAGCTTAATGAATTACAAATTATTGTGGTTCTAATGTAATTATGGATTTTATCATGATGTAGCTCATAATTAATCATTTAACTTTTACCATTAAATTCTTAAAGTTAATGTTGTGTTGTGCCAAGCACTACAACCCTCCATTTCCCTGTAAACAATTTGCAAAATCCTTTTAGGAAAATGGAGCCCCTTGTTTTTCCTAACTTTGAAGACTCTTCAACTTGCATCTTCACAACATATTCTTCCATTTGCTCTAAAAAAACATGCTCTTCAAGCTCCTTTTTCAACTAAGTTGTTTTTTCAAATTGTAACACTTAAGAAAAAGTTTGAGTTAAAATCTTGTTTTTTGGATAAGTTAGTGAAAAATCCTTTGATGTACATCGGAGGAGTTACCACAAACTCCTTCAATGTACATAAGACAAGTTACCTCCAACTTCATCGATAGAAAAAGAACATCCTCATGACCTGACCCTTCAACAAGTTTTGTTCACATAAGTTGTCGCCTACTCCTCTGATAGCATCGAATGAGTTCTTATTAACTTCTCTGATGCATATCAGAGAAGTTCCCTCTAGCTAGTTTGATAAGGATCAAAAAGTTTCTTGACTCCCCTTCCAACAGACTATCCCATCACACAACTTTGTGACAACTCCTCTGACCCCATTGGAGGAGTTACTACCTTTCCTCACGATAGACGACTTTTGACACTTTTCATGAAAAGTCTTCGAATGTACATCAGAGGAGTTCCCACAAAGTACTCCAATGTACATCGACAAACTTTGCATCAACATAGCCAATCTAAAACTTCCCACACACTATATTTATTTCTATCATCACCAAAGTTATAATTACGCCTTTGATCCTCATTCTTTTTATTTCATTGAGTGCCAAAGAAAACGAGTAGGTTCCAAGCAAGAGGAAATAACTTCTGAAGCTCATCGCTCTCAACTGATCTTCGCATTCCACATGTTAAGAAAAATAACATGTTTTCCCCTGGTGATTAACCTCTAAATTTTTCTAGGGTTAAAGTGTTGTCATTTTGTTTTAAAGGATGAGGTGGCGGGATTTAACTCTATCAAGTTCTCACGTAAAACCCTACCCCCTCTATCTATTATTCTTCAAGTGCCTTTAGTCCTTTCTACCTCCCTTTTCTCCCTAACCCTTACTCCCCTAGTTCCCATGCCCCACCACAATATAGGGATGTCGAAAGGCACCAACGATGATCACATAGCCTTGGTCCTAAGATAAATTTTCTAAATATGGTGGTTTGTCACAAAACAAAGGCGGCCTCAACTATGATCGAGGGATCAACTACAAAATCAAGTCTCAAAACCCCTCGACATAAGCGTTTGTTGGAATATTCACAAATACTAAGAGTGCGGGGGTGAATCAATATTGAGCACTTTTTACCATTTTCAAAATTAACATGTAAACATTAAGTTATCAACAATTCCATTTACTTATTATTGTATTTAATATATCATAAACATATAACCACAAATGCACAGTACACAAGAGTTTTGCGTGGAAACTCAAATGGAAGAAAACCATAGAATGATTTTAAACATATATCTTGAATATTGCATCCATAGGAAGCACTAACTTCCAAACTTCCCCAAAACCAACTAGAAGGAGGAAACAACCCCCTATTTACATGCTCCAACCTGAAGGAAGCTCCAACTTCCTAGATTCTCCAACACTAACTGAAAGGAGTCACCAACCCCTTGATTTATAGGTTCCAACCTGAAGGAAGATACAACTCCATGAATTCTCCAGCTCCAATTGGAAGGAGGATCCAATCCCATGATTCACAAGCTCCAACTTGAAGGAAGCTATGACTCCCTATATTTCCTAGCTCCACTGAAAGGAGGCTCCAACCCCCTTGCCTTTCCCCTTCCTTCTTCCATGGAATACAAGTGTGAGACTCAACCTATCACTACTGTTTTCACTGATACATCATCATCATCAAAACTAAACTCAACCTGTCTCTATAATTTTCATTGATACCGATACATCATCGTGATCAAAAGCAAACTTAACCTGTCACTATAATTGTCACTGATATTGATACATCATTGTCATCAAATCCATATCCATACCAATAATCACATAAAACTTATGCCAAGATCACCAAATGACATCTCCAAATCATGTGCTCAAGATCACCAAAGGACATCTCCAAATCATGTGCTCAAGATCACCATGATATGCATCAAACAATGTGCCAATACATGCATTAAGTATGTTCCAAGATATCCAAAACCATATGCCAAAGTATATAAGATACAATCCTCAAGCATGTGCCAAAAATGCCTTAAGCATGCCCCATATCATCCAATATATGCCTCAAAGCATCTACCATAACCATCAAGATATGCATCAACAATGTGCCAAAACATTCAAGACATGCCTCAAACATGTGCCATACCTTCCATGATATACCTCAAACTTGTACCAAAGGTATGTGACAAAATATGTCTCAAGCATGTACCAAATATCTAAGATGTGTAACAAATCATAAGCCATCATATCTAAAATGTACAACAAATCATGTGCCATGTCTCTCAAATCATATGCCCAAACTCACCAAGACATGCCTCTAGCCATGTGCCAAAGATATCCAAGATATGCTTCAAATCATATACCAAGGATCTCCATGATATAACCATAAAAACATACATAAAGACATACCTTTAATCATGTAATAGCTTGGTGTATAATATCACAACCCAATAGACCTTCCTCAACTTCATCATAAAGAAGATATCTCCTTCTTCAACCTTTCCTTCAACCTTGCTGGACAAAACTGTGCAACTCGTGGGGCCTTGCATGACGATTCATGTGCAACTTGCAGGGGCCTCGCAGGACACCGTATACTTAAATCATAAGGGTTTTCTCAATTAGGGTTACCAGAGACCCTTCTCCAATCTATGACTCTAAAAATTCCTTATTCACACTCCTCTGCTATCTCAGTTTCACCAAGAGATCACATAATTTCTTTAGGAAACTTGCTTAGTCATAATGAGAGGCTCTTTGATGGGTATTTATAATTTTTCAAGTACCTCCTTTAATTGAATTTGATCCGACCTATAAATTCTTATTTGAAATAAATTTTATCCTTTAATTAATTTTGGGTTCGACTTGTAACTTCTTGTTGCAACAGTTTAGGGGCTTTTTAACCATACTTTGGGGCTTCATCTTTAAGAGAGTATAACTTCTCAACCGTGAGGAACCACATGGTATACCAACTACTATTGGAAATAGAATGAAGAGGATGATCCATATATGACAGTTTTTCATCCATTTTCAATGTCCTTCATCATCATTTCTCCAACAAACTTTGGGCTTCATGACCACACTTCTAGGGCTTCCTAACTATATTCTCATGAAGTTTTTGACCATGCATTGTAACTTCTTTGCTTAACCACTAGGGAATCTTGTAGGTTTATTCAAATCGTCTTTTTGTGAGGGCCATTATTAGTGCTATGCCATAAAGGGACCACCTTATATATTACTTCAAATAAACACATCACTTCTAGGGGCTTGTAGACTTATTCTAGAGTTGACATCAGCAATAACTAAATCACTTCTAGGGGATTCTAGAATTCTTCTAGGGTTGACATCAATGGAAACCAATTATCCAAAAATACCCCCCTTTGTCATTGATGGAACCACTCATAGTCCCCCTGTGATCATTTCTCCCCCTGTCTTCATGCTTGCTTCCCCTATCTTCATGTTTCTGAACTTTCTCTCCCCATTTGACATCAATGGAAAAGGGTAACTTCCCTGATAGTATACATTCTTTTGACAATATCTCCCCCCCTTTCTTCTTTTCTTCCGATCTTTCTCTCATGATATTGTTCTTTCTCTCCCCTTGTCTTCTTTGCAAGATATCGTGTAGATCAATGTGGGTATTCCTGTATATGTTTCTTGTCCTCTCTTACAGGGATTCTTGTCCATTGGTACTTCATGTTATTGTAATCCATTGATGTACATTAAAAGCGTTCATGTTAATATTCCTTAATCACTTGACTTCAAGTCTTCATGGCTTGTCATGTCTTCACTAAAATGACATCAATGACATAATCATTCATCAATCTGAATTTGATAGTATAACTTATCACGACGGTTTCTCTCTCCCTATATTGATGTGCCTCTCATGACTTGCCTTCCTATGAATAGTTGGTTCCACCCACCAATCTGCTTCTTTTATGATTAATATGCCTTTATGAACATTCCACTTGATAACAATGCCAACGAGTCCATCTACCTTTTTGCAATTCCTCCTAATCTCATGCTTACATCCATTGTCATGTATCTTCTCTAGTTTATTTCAAGTATTGTCTTCTAAACCTTCCAAATATCATTGTCCATATGTCACAAAACAATCCATGACACTGCTACTCAACTACATACAATGCTGACTAATCTACCACTTCTTTGTTATGAGAGCTTCTTCGAATTTGCTGCAACTGATCACTACATATTTTTGCTTCTCGGGATGAATCAAATATGTCCACTATTTTGTTCTATCTTCAAATCAAACTCCATGAGTCTGCAACAAGGACAATAGGTCATCCAACACATTCTCAAATGTATTCAAACCAATGAATATATCTATGCTTGAATTCATACATGGAATCCTTTATACAATCATGTATCTTTGCCTCAATAATATTCCTTGTAACGACCAGCTGACCCCTTCATACCTACATGGGGATGTGTTCCAAAAATTGTTCCTTAATCAACCAATATTTCACGAGACATTTTGTACCTCTGTCATCAAACCATTCAAAATGTTCCTTCCAATAATCTGCAAACACTTTAGATTGCCCAAAAGATAGCTCTCCAATCTGTAATAGTTGTCTTTTAGACTCCCCATCTTCAATATTCACATTACTAGGAGTCTCCAAGCCGGATGGCCTAGAACAATATATAAGGTTGTTCTATTGCAGGATTATCATTCTGAATTCTAACATCTTCCTCTTTACCTATAGATTCATCATGATCTCACACATATGCAAATCCTGTGGGTATGATCTAAGGGAGTTTTTCATTCACATGTTCTTCTTGTTTTCTTCTCCAAACCTTCTTGTACCTGATTTTAGTGTTTTCCTCCATGGAAGACTTCATCATGATTCTATGGTCACGAACTATATGAACAATATTACCAACTTAACGAGAACTTTTTTGAGTTCTCATTTTTTCAAGGGTCACATTTTTTACCTCATTTTAAAAAATGGTGCTACCAGTAGCACCACCCTACTTTTTTAGGTCGTATTTTGATATTTTAAATTTTCTGATCCATAATATTTCCACAATATTTTTTTTAATGCTTATTTTTCATCTATTTTCAATTTTTTAAATTTTTTAATATTTTTTTTCAATAGTGTTTTTAGTCATTTTTCCATACTTCTTTCAAACTTAAAAATATTTTTTATCATTTACTTTTTTGAAATTAAGATTTTTCATATAATTGTGTCTCAATTAATTTATAGTTCCATACTTTTAAAATATAGTGGAAAACATCATTTTTAACAAATTGTTTACCTTAATACCAAATCAAATTTTAATGGAAGAGATATCATGAGGCGCGCGCTCTGTAATCCGGACTAGGGTTTCAGATTTATAGCCAAACTGCTACATTCCCAGCCCCGCTGGGGCCATGACTCAGAAGGAAGGGGGGCCGAATGGCGCCTCCTACAACCAAGCCATCGTGAACGAAAGCATTGGCGAAGGGTTCAAACGACCGACCTTTGAGCCTCCACCAGACTTGCGAGCAACACTCATTATGGAAGGAACTTTCAAGGACCGAGAGATGGACATCAACCTAGAAAATGCAGTCGCCCCTGCTACAATGCCGATACCTTGGCTCCCTGGAAAATGCATTCCTCAAGCACCGCAAGCCCCGAAGTACATTGTCAACAGACCGCGCATAGAAGAGCAAAAACAGTATATGAGAGACCATGCCCTCGTAGGGAAATTCCTAGGGTTATGGCCGTCAGAGTGGGATTTAATCAAATGGATACAGTACTGGTGGAATCCAAAAGGGCACCATGAATTACAACTGGGCTCCAAGGGCTTTTTTACAATCATATTTCATAATCTCGAGGACCGCACTCGCATCTTTGATGGGGGACCTTACTTTTTTAACTCAGCAGGACTCTTTTTAAGATTCTGGACCGAGAAGTTCAGCCCTGAAAAGGAAGATTTTGCCCATGCACCAGTGTGGATCTGACTGTACTCTCTCCCCCAAGAGTTCTGGCTGGAAGAGGTCTTGGCTAGTATAGGCAATACCATTGGAATCTATGTAAAGTCTTCAGAAGCTACCAAATAGAGGCGATACACCTCTTATGCATGCATTTGTGTATACCTGAATATAGCTAAACCGTTGTCGGGAACCATTATTCTTGAGTACCAGGACGAAGACTGGACCCAGACCATCGACTACGAACACATTCCTTTCAGGTGCCAGAAATTCCATGAACATGGGCATCTGTTCAGAGACTACCCCCTCAATGCGGCTCACAAAGAAGGGAACCCAGAAGGCGGAAAAGACAAGGACGGCTTCGCTTAACCAGTGGGGAAAAGAAGACAAGCAGGGCGAAAGCAGCAAAGCCAAGTAAGTAAAGATCCCTCCACTAGTAACAAGTTCGCAATATTACAAGATCAACTAGAGGACCCCTCAACTATGGTAAATCCCAGTGAGCTCCCCGTGGATAACCCTTCCCATTCTAGGGGACAGGAGGAAGAACGACCACCATAGGGGAAGGAGACCGATCATCCCCCACAAATCATGGTAGGGGATCCACAATATCTCTTGGAGACTGAGGACGGTGACGCCGATATGGAGATAGAAGAGAAAGATCTAGCCGAGGTGGACCTGGAACACCTGGAACACGCCTACATGCATAAAAAATTGTACACTATACCTCGGGACCAATTACGGAAGGTGCATAAGGTTTTTCTCAATTATTCTGCCGGCTCCACAGCGCGATCTAGTAAGGGTTTGGGGATACAGAGTAGTCAATCAAAGAACCAGAGTAAATCCCAGAAAGATGACAAGAAAAGAGGCTGGAAGTCTACTAATAAACTCATACAGGAAATAGGCCATTTTATGGTCAATTTAGGGAAAATCCACCTCATCTCAGACAGTTTTCCTCCCCTCCCTACCCCCCCATCATCATGAAGATTATCTCTTGGAATATTAGAGGCCTCAATGGACGTAGCAAGAAAAAATTTCTACAGGATCTGATCTTCGCAGAGAAACCGGACATAGTATTACTACAGGAAACAAAATGCTCAACCGAAGACATTGATAAGCTACTCCCCTATTGTTGGAAGCAAGGGGAAGCAATGTCAACCGTAGCTACAGGCACAGATGGAGGACTGGCTATTATATGGAACCCCAACTTAGTGTTGTTAGAGAATTTTATTACCACCAAATGGTCTATTACGACGGATTACAGGCTTATAGGCTCCAATAAGCCCGGACACCTGACCAATGTCTACGGCCTAGCCAACCCAAGGGACAAGCAGGCCTTCCTCAGGAATCTGGAATACCTTTCCAACCTGACCAGATACAATTGATGGACTATTGGGGGTGATTACAACCTCATTCAAAATCTAGAGCAAAAAAAAGGGGGATCACGACGCCTAGATCAAGACACTAATGATTTCAACAACCTCATAGATAAACTCAATCTGATCGACCTGGAAGCTATCAATGACACTTTCACCTGGACAAATAGAAGAACTAGATCACACCAAATTGCTTGCAAACTTGATCGCTTCCTTATCTCTGATTCCCTTATGCTGGAGGGAATATCTTTGGAAGCAAGTATTCTGAACATTCATGGCTCGGATCACTGGCCCATTCAGTTATGGTTGGATGTGCCGGCATCACCGGGGAAAAAACCATTCCGGTTTGAACAGTTCTGGCTCAACCATCCAGACTTCCAAGAAAATATCCAGGATTGGTGGAGGCAGGCAGAGGTTACCCATGGCTCCAAGATGTTCAGATTTCAGCAAAAGTTAAAAAACCTTAAACAAATCATCAAAACCTGGAACAAGAAAACCTTTGGAAACATCTTTGACTCCCAAAATCAGCTGTCAGAGCAGATGAATATGATTCAAACTCAGATCCGACTGCAAGGGTTAACGGATGAGCTGAAAACCCAGGAAGCAATAACTACTCAACAATTGGAGATCAGAAAAGCACAAGAAGAGATTCTATGGAAACAGAAATCATGCATCCAATGGCTCAAGGAGGGGGACCGCAACACCAAGTTCTTCCATATATCTGTCATGCAGCGCCGCCATACCAATAGAATCATGCACTTAATTTCCACCAATGGTGAGCCAATTCTTTCCCATGAAGACCTGGAAGCAACACTGACAGATTATTATAAAGACCTCCTCACGGAACCTTCTTCGAACAGATCGAAAGCCATAGCCAAGGTAACACAACATGTACCTGCCCTCGTCACCAGGGAGCAAAACTCAGCTCTACTTTGGCCCATCACAGTCGAGGAGGTAGATCAAGCGCTGCAAGACACTCGAAGAGGCAAGGCACCTGGCCCTGACAGATTCACCAGTGATTTTTTCCACCACTGTTGGCCGATGATCAGGGTAGAGGTCTGGGAAATTATTGAAGACTCCCGTTCTACTAGACAGGTCCTTCAATCTCTCAATGCTACTTTCCTCACTCTTATTACAAAAGAAGGGTAGGCTCACCATCCCAAGCAATTCAGACCTATAGCCCTCTGCAACGTCATTTATAAACTTCTAACAAAGGTGATAGCCCGAAGGCTCAAACCCATTCTGCCTACTATCATCTCCCCGGAACAATCAGGCTACATAGAGGGCAGACAAATCCTGGACAACGTTATTCTCGCTCATGAGGTGATCCACTCTTTGCAAAAAACCAAATTGCCAGGTATGATCCTTAAATTAGATCTTTCTAAAGCTTTTGATAAGATAAGTTGGGACTATATGCGGGAATTGCTCCTCGCCTTTGGCTTTGACAAACTCTGGGTGATGTGGATCTTGAACCTAACCTCTACAACTTTTTTCTCTATCCTTATTAATGGCATCCCCTCTCATCCCTCCACCCCTTCAAGAGGAATTAGACAGGGAGACCCTCTTTCCCCCTTCCTCTTCCTTATAATGGCAGAAGGTCTTAGTCAATGCATTCATGCTGCTGTTGCAAACAACACTCTGGCGGGTCTACCTTTGCATGGCATCTCCCCTCCTATTTTTCATAGCCAATTCGTGGATGATACGCTCCTGATGGGTACCCCAACTGTGCGGGAAGCAAACTCCATTCTCCAGATCCTCCAGACCTTCTCTGAAGCCTCAGGTCTAGACTGCAACAAAGAAAAGTCCCTAATCTTTTTCTTTAATACGCCCCCCTTATTCGACGCCATATCTCTGATCTCTTAGGTTTCCAAAGAAGCTCCCTTCCGTCCAAATACCTTGGCATCCCTTTGATTGACAATGCCCTTAGGAACTCCTCTTGGGAGCATCTGCTCTCTTCTTTTACCACGAAGATCTCTTCCTGGACCCTCAAAGTTCTAAACCTTCCAAGTCATCTCATTCTCCTCCGAGCAGTTCTCCAGGCCCTTCCCACCTACATCTTCTCGGTGCTGGCTGCTCCTAACTTTGTACTCTCAACTATTAAAATCTTACATAGAAATTTCCTGTGGAAAGGCCTCAACACAGGGAAGAAAATAACACTTGTCAGCTGGGACAAACTCTGTCAGCCCAAAGTGCGAGGAGGCCTTGGCTTACAAGATCCTGCCATCATGAATAAAGTCCTCAATGCCAAAATATGGTGGCGATGGCTTAAAAATCCCAAGGACCTCTGGGCACGGTTATGGAGGAAGAAATATGCACCCGAGGTAGCGGAAAAAAATCTCATACCCTGGAATGGAGACACACCAGGGTATTTAATTTGGGCAGTGGCTAAGCAGAATAGACAACTCGTCACCCATCATGCCTTCTGGGAAATTAGAAACGGGAAAACAACCCTATTCTGGAAAGATTCCTGGCAATAATGGCCAATTCTGGACCACAAGGATTGGGCTGAGCACATCAACACCCAAGCCACATAGGCGGGCCTGACAACAGTAGTGGATTATTGGCAAGATGACCCTCAAGATAACTCTTGGCGGCACTGGCACCTTGATAGGGAACGTATGAACCTGGATGGCCACGTGGATCTGGGTCCCTACCAGAATGAAATGCTCAAACGAAAAATCCCCAAGCTCACGGGAGAGGATATCCTCCGATGGGGATATCGACCAAGAGGCACCTACAACATACGATAAGCTTACCACATCAGTATCCAACCGAACTTGGCACCTACACGGGCTGTTTGGCACAAGATATGGAACCTCAGACATTGGCCCAAAATCACCCTCTTCCTTTGGCTCGTGATCCACTCAAGCATACTAACCTGGGACAACCTTTCCAAAAGAGGCTTTTTGGGGCCTCCCATATGCATACTTTGTGGGGAGACAACTGAAACCATGAATCACCTCCTCACTTCATACCTGTACACTACTCAAATTTGGGACCAAAGTGCACTCATCATGCACACCTTAGATCGTGTTCGAGACAACATCGTTGACACTATTACAAACTGGAGGGACCAAGTGTTTCATTCTCCCCTCCTCAATCGTATCTGGCAATTGCTTCCTGGTTTCATCCTCTGGAAGGTATGGAAGGAAAGAAATAGAAGGCTTTTTAGGAATGTTTTCCTCTCGTGGCAACACTATTGGAATAGTTGCCGCCTCAATATTCTAGAAACTCTCAACCTCCAACCTTGGAATGAAAAAGACCCGATCAACAATCCCTCAGAACTTCTGATCCTTAAGAACTTGCTAACTTTCCTTTCCCCTCACCCCCTCATCCCCTCTGCTCCCACCCCCTCCAATAGTCCCTCCTCTTGGTCAACCCCTCCGGTTGACTTCATCAAACTCAACTTTGATGGGGCCTCTAAAGGCAATCCAGGAGCTGCAGGTTATGGAGCTGTTTTCCGCAATCACCATGGGCACATCATTCTCATTAATGCAGGCTCCCTTGGTCACACCATGAACAATGTGGCGGAACTTTGGGCACTCACTCAGGGGCTGCAACTTGCCATGGACCACAACTTCACCCAGCTGATTGTAGAGGGTGACTCCTAGATCATTGTCAATCTCCTCTGCAGACTTTTAAATGGAGCAGATCCAGACAAAATTTCACCCAGCTAGAGACTCTCGCATGGGCTAAAGACCATCATAGATTTACTACAACCCAATCAGGTGGTCATACTTGCTCACATAAGAAGGAGTGCGAATCAGGTAGTAGATGAATTGGCTAACCTAGGGGTCAATTGAGATGGACCGGAAATCCTTTGCAAAACTTCCCTTACTCCGGATCACCCTATCCTCCAGAAATGTATCCGTAGAGCTGCGAAAGTGGATAAACCCCCGGATGGGGTGCTAGGGCCAACCACCTGACGCATAGAGGAGGAGCGAAGGAGCCAGCAAGGCAACGAGCCATGTGACCGGCTCGTGCCAACAACTGTCGACTCCCTCCCGCATTAAATAGTCTTTACGTTGATAGCAGGGGAATTAACTCGGGCTCTTCCGACCTCTATTTTGTGTGTTGCAATGGCTTCTCCGTTTGTTTGCGTTACTATCCCGCGGCCCTGGCCTGGTTCTGATCGCTTGCTCATGGTGTCTGTGACTCCCCGCCTGCTTCAGGCTCTCCCCTTTGGTCTGGAAAACCATTCCCACTTACCGGGCCAAACCATGCCACAACAACGAGGTAGACCGCAAAGGGGTTCTCCCTAGCATCCCCGACGACCTTGTGCTTCGGCCTCTCCTCCTGGTTCGCCTTCAACTCTCTCCTCGCTGCTCTTGCTTCCTAAGATAGCAATTCTCAATTCCTCCACTGCACCTATCCCCCGCTTCGAGTGCCTAGCCTTAATTGAAACCATGTCAAGCTCTTCATGATGCCACCTCACTGCTCCTTCAACCTCCAGGAACTCCATTCCTCCCCTTGCGTCGGGCACTGGTTCCTCAAAATCGCCCACGGGGATGCCATCTCATGTTCGAGCCACCCGAAACAAGGCGCCGACGTCCTCTAACTCAAAGTCGGATTCGCAGTGGCAAGAAAACTTCACCATCCTCTATGACTTGGTTTTTGAACTCCGTCAGGGAGTGGAGGACCTCCATTTTCGGTTACAGCTTGTGGATGGGAGACTCTCAACCCTCCTCCAGCTTCTTTCCACCTTCTAAGACGCCTCTCCCGCGGCTTCAGAAGGAGCGCCTTCCACAGCAAGCGACGACGAGAACCTCAGGACGTAGGGTGCAACAGAGGTCGTTGAGGAGCCGGTTCAACAGGAGGTCACGATAGCGGTCATGGCCACCGGTCAGCAGGCACACATTCCGTCGGGAGACGCCGAGACAGCTGCCAACAAGGACGCGTGCACCGAGGACGACGACATGCAATGGGAAACCCGAGGGACACCTGTTGAAGAGGAGCCATGGCCAGGCTATCTGCCAGAGTATGTGCCAGACTATTCGCCAGTTGTCTGACCCTTCAAGGGGTCTGTTCTTTTTCAATAGTTTCTCCTCTAGTAGCATCTTAGTCAGCTCATCTTTGTGTTTTTTTAAGACTGGTAAGAACTCAGTTGTTAGACTTACCCGGTTGGCTGAACTGGTTTCTCCCTTTGGAGTAGTTCAGTAACTACAATCCGGATGTTATTCATTTTTGTACTTATGGTCTGGTTTTTTGAAGGCCCTTATATATAAAATTACTTACTTAAAAAAAAAACAAATTGTTTACCTTTACTTCAATACATAAAAAACAATTGTAATTAAATAACACTATTTTTGAATATTTAACAAACAAATATAATTTTATTTTATTTTTATAAATTTAAAACTAAAAAAACTAAGGAAAAGAAAACAATTGAAATTAATAAAAAAAAAATTAAAAAATTTAAAAGCAAATTTATATTTAAAAAATAAAGAAAAACGAAAAAAAACGAAAAAAATTAAATATTATATATAAAACCTAAAAAAAACTGATGAAAAAAAGAGAGGAAAAAAACTAAATTTATGACCAAAAACACTTTCAAAATGTTAATATATATATATATATATATATATATATATATAAATTAAAAAACAAATTAAAAACTATATATAGTTTATATATAATATAAACTATATATAAATATATAGCTCATGGACAAGAGTCCATGAATTTTGCTGCCCATAGGAGTATGATGCAGGAGCATCATCAACAAAGCCACATGGGATGACAACACAACATCTAGCGTGTCTTTTGAGTAAAATTTTAAATTTTGAAAGATGGTGTATCTCAAAGAACTTCTGAGTAAATGATGGATCAGAGAAGTTTTAAATGGTCGGAGGTTGAACAATCACGTCAAACCATGAGAGATCAGATCGTCCTTGAGTTATTTGATTTTTGCGTGGATCTGAACATTCGCCTTAAATTTTCTATCACAAACATTTTATTGTAATATGACTAAGTAACTATAAACTTTTACTTCGATCAGATAGGTAGTTGGAGGAAACCCTAGAGGACCTCTTGTATAAGTAGATGCACTGTAAGCCTAAATAAGGTTGTTGTAGATTAGTAGGAGATAGTTGTTACTGAATGTAAGTTGTTTTTAGTAGAGCTATAGCCATTTTCACTTGAATGAATATAACATAGGGATATTGACCCAACGCATGGTGTTGCTACTATTTACAGTTTCCCTGTTATTTTATGTTTTCATGAATGAATTATTTATGTTATTGAGTATATGAAACTGTGAAGTATTTGGATAAGTTTCATTTGTTTCTGTTCATTGAGTTCATGCAAGGTGTGCATACAGTTCACAAGGAGTGCATTGATAGAGTCTGTTTCGACTCAGAAGCTCAGAAGAGATAGCGTGAAACTTCTATTTGCAAGGAGTGCAAAGGGATTGCTGCAAGGTGTGCACAGTTGCCTGCAAGAAGCTAAGTCTCGCGTAAGAATCTGTTGCAAGGAGTGCATAGATTCGAAGTTCGACTAAGTGTCGAAGTATCCCTCTGAGGAGTCAAAGGGTTCAAGAAACAAATCTCAAGAGAGATAGTGGGGAGAAATCTTCAAAGGGAGTGAAGCTATGAAGGTTTCACGAGTTATCAGTCAAGATCCATCCAAGAGGGAGCGAGATTGTTCTAGATCGTTGGATCTGGGAAAAGTGCACAAGCTTTAAGTCTCTGTGTGCACACAGGAGCGAGGATTTTCCGAAGTCCCAAAGAGGTTAGGGACCATCCATCATCCAGAGGGACAGGTGGTGTAAGATATACAACTTTGGGTGAAAACACTCCAAGAAAAAACGAGTGTGCAGGAGTTGAAACTACCGAAGCCTGAAGAGTCAAAGCGATTTGTAGTCGGTGATCTGTGGGGGACATGCGTCGACAGATGGACAAATTTGGGTAAAATCACTCCAGGGAGAAAGTGAGTGTGGAGGATTTGAACCTCCTGAAGCCTGAATAACCGAAGTGAATCATAGTCGTCAGATCCAGAAGGACACGCGACATAGATCCATGAACTTCGAGTGAAAGCGCTCCGGGAGAAAGCGAAGGCGAATATTTTGAAACTCCTAAAGCCCAAATAGTCGAAGTGGTTTGTGGCCGTCGATCTGTAGGAGGCACACGTCAATAGATCGTGAACTCTAGGTGAAAGGACTCTGGGAGAAAGTGAAGGCAAAGAGTTTGAAACTCCTGAAGCCCAAATAACCGACGTGGTTTGTGGCCGTCGATTTATGGGAGACACATGTCAATAGATCATGAAATCCGGGTGAAAGCACTCCAAGATAAAGAAAAGACAGAGAGGTTGAGACTCTCGAAGGCCGAAATCCCAAAGTGAATGAGGAGCCGTTGATTTGGGTGGACGCGTGGTGCCTGATCTAGAACTTCGAGTACAGAGTACTCTGGGGAAAAATGGAGGTTGGAACATCTCAAACTCTCGAAGCGCCGAGTCTCGAAGTAGATCTCGATCGTTAGTTGTGAAGGGGGACGTGGACCGTTGATATGGTCCCGGTTAAAAGTTTTGAAGTCACGAAGTGCCTAGAGGTTAAGCCCTAGGTCACAGCCCAAGGTCACATGCAAAGAAGGTCTAGCAGAAGGAGCTAGCTCCTGTTAGTGTTGAGATTTGAAAAAAGTGCTAAGAAAGTAGGGCTCGTGGGTACCCATCGATCTGTGAATGAAGATCGACAGTGGAGAATCATTGTGGAGCATGGAGGTGAAATTAGCAGATGTGCTAGTTCACGACCCACAATTCACCAACGTCGTTGATCTCGTTGGGATGGGGGATCAACGACCACAATTAGATCGAGTTGGGCGAGTACTTTTCTGATTGTGAAGATTGAGCCCTCCGATAAAGAGCGAGCACGTTGGTGCCCCGCAATCGTTGTGAACCGTCGATCAATAAACAAATCGATAATGATAGGATTGTGATTGTAAAAACCTAAAGGACGACAAAAGACGATCAAACCGAAGCAAGGTGGATATATGTAGTTTATATATAATATAAACTACATGTATTATATATAAAATAGATATATTATATATAATATAAACTATATAATATTATATAGTATATATTATATATAAACTATAC
>JZKD02S2022636.1:474433-534113 GCA_000966675.3 Picea glauca
ATATAAACTATATATATTATATGTAAACTATATAATTTATATATAATATATAAATTAGATATAATATGTAGTTTATATTATATATAAACTATATATTGTTTGGCCCATTCACTTGTCATACAAGCTTCAGGTCATCCTATGGCTAGTTATTTATCAGGGGTTATCATCCAAGGTCCAATTGGCTAAGAGTGACTTCACGAATGAACTTTGTCTAGTGTGTGGTAAACCAGAAACAATAAAGCATATATTTGGATTGTCATTTTGCTAGGGACTATATAATTCTATATATAATTTTTTTTATAAAGTATGCTTTTATTTTATTTTTAAATTTTTTATAAAATTTTATGATTCAATTTTGTTTTTCTTTAAATTTTTTAATATAATGTTTTAGTTTAGGGTTTAAAAAAAAATAATAATGTTAGATTTTTTTTAAATTAATTTTTTTTTTATACGTTTCAAGGGTTATTTTGGTTATTATTTTTTAAAAATATGTATATTTTTAGATTATTGTTTTTTTGGAAATTTTAAATTTTGTTATTTCTATTTATTTATTTATTTTTCAACAATTTAGTTGCAAAGATTTTGTCATTTCTATTTATTTATTTTTCAATGTAAATTTAAGAAGAAAAAAAATGTTAGTAAATAAATTTTTAAGTGACCATTTTGTATCCAATTTTGGGTTTCTTTTTTTTGCATAGGGATCTATTATCAAAACTGCGGTTTCAATTAGGTTGAAATGAGCCATAATTTTAACGTTTATAATTTTTTTTTTTCTTTAGTTATCGTCACTTTTTTATTTAGGCAATTTTAAGGTTTTTCTAAGCTATTGTATGAGTTTTGAAGTTCATGCTTGAAAAATGTTGTAATTTTGACCCCGTTTGAAAAAATGGTGCTACCGGTAGCAACACTTTTTGATTTGAGGCTGATTTTCATGTTTTTTATGCAAAAATATGAGTTTTTTGGGCTAGAGTTCTCGTTTTGAGGTCACAGTTCTCGTTAAGTTGGTAATATTGTTTATGTCCATAGTTGTGTCATTTATAATATTCAATACTGTGGGGGGCACATAAACATCTCTTGCTTGAATAATTCTTCCATACGCTTTGCAATCTACAACTTTATGTCCAAATTTATTACAAGTAAAACAATAGCCCAAAAAGAAACTTTGATACCTGGAAGTGAATGATCATCTTTGTGATGTAGTCCTTCTGAATTCTTGCCTTAGTTGATCATGATCGTTTCCTTCACATTGATTGAAGCTTTTTTTATGCCTGGAGGTAGAAAGTCTTCTTGGAGATATACCTCTTCTACATTCATTCCCCTTTGACTCTTGTTGATCATGATCCCTTCCTTTGAGAATTTGTGCATAATTCTTATCCTTCTCTTCATTCTTCTTTTCTGACATCCTGGAAAACTTCTCTTCAACTTTATTTACTAGAACTGTGGAGCTTCCTCTCTCTTCAACGCTCTTGCTGGGATTGGAATTTGGATCTTATTTGCATGAGGACTCACCAATGTATCCAAAACCCGATTTATCGAATGGTGACCTTTGACGACTGATAATGTCTTCTAGTACTTGTGAGCTCTTCAAGTTCTTGTTGATATTGTCGACTTCAATCCTCAATAAGATGACTTCTTCTTCAATCTCCTCACTATATTCTTCTTTCTTCATCATCTGGATCGTCATTGCTTCTTCTGTTCTCTTTGCTTATTCAAGTTGGGTTTTCAAAGACATGATTTCTTCTTCAAATCTTCTTTCTTGTTGATAAATTATGATTCAAGCTTATTTAAGTCTTCAAATTTTACTTTAAGATGACTTGTCAAAATTTCTTCTCTCTTCTTTGCTTCCTTTCTTAGTGATCTTATTTTAGCTTCCAAACACTTCTTTTCTTCCAACTGATTTTTGAGTGTTTCTTTAATCACTTTGGCTTCTTCCAATTGAACCTTTAGATTTATGATAATGTGTTGGACCTTTTCAAAATTTGTTTTAGGGTTTTGAGAACCCTCCTTTAGCTTGATTAATTTTTCCTTGAGAGAGTTGTTTTCCCTCCTTTCTCTTTTTAGTTCACTTAAACAATTTATTAGTTCTTCTTCAAGATATACTTCACATTCTTCATAATATTCTTCTGGATCTGTCTGATCTGATGAGATTCCTGCTTTTTTTTCTGTCTCAACATTTTCTTTATATTTATCAACATGATTTGGCTCTGTGGTTGCAAGAAAAGATTCCTTATAGTATATATTATGTATCTTATCCCAAAGATCTTTGGTTGATGAGAATTGTCCCATTTTAACTTTTACCAAATCAAGTAATGCATCTAGGATGGCATCCATTGCTATTTTTTTCTTCCTTTTCAATTCCTTCTTGGCTACACTCTTTGGAGGTTTCTTTGTATTGGTGTATCTTGTAACAACTGAGTACCAAACATCATACCCCTATGCCTCTAAAATTACTTTCATTCTTGGGCTCCATATCTCATAATTTTGACTATCAAATACTGGTGTTCTATTATCTCTGTAGTCCATGATTTACATTCTAGTGTGTTAGTATCCTATAATGATAGGAAACCTGATCGTCTAGATATGATTGGTGGGTATCATAATGATGTTCATGGCTTGCTGGTCTTACTGTCTATTTGACATAAAATTTTCCAAGTTATCTTCATTAGGCAATAAGATGGATCACTAGATGAATGATTTTTGAGTTAGAGGTCTTCAAGAAGAGCTTTGGATTTTCCTTTTCAAATAAGTGATGAGTCTTTACTTTTATTATAAAAGCTCTAAAATTTCACTTTTGGCAGCTAAGGGCGTTTTCTCAAAGTATTCTAAGCTACCGAAAATTGTATCTTTCGGTAGCTAAAACGATATGTGTGAGGCATTTTAAGCTGTTGAAAGCATAGAGTCGGTTAACGGTCAGACTGTCCCATCATATTCTCAAACCACCATTGGTACACATCATCATCATCTCAAGTGCTGCCGAAATCAACGGAAATCAAATCATAATATGATCTGGGAAAGTGATTGTTTGTCTGTTATGATTATTTAATGATATCTGTTTAACCCTGATCTAGTAGATCTGATCACCATAAGCTCACATCATTTGCTTTTCCCGATCTGTCACGTGGTTTTTTCCGCCTTGATCGAATGATACAATCATCACTGTGATTGGATTTTCATTCTTTAACAAGAGTTTTCATTCAAACCTTTTTCCCCCCCATACCATGCATTTTCCTTTGCCGAAACTTCAATTCGTTCCCTATCAGCGCCACTGTATCTCCCCATGTCCGATTTTGTTGTAGTGCAGATATTGACAACCGTTATTGCAGATGAAGAAGGGAGGAAATTTGCTCAGGAAGAAGCTTAGTGACATAACTTATTTGGAATATCACCCTGATATTTGCCAGATGTTCAGAGACATTGGCTGCTACAGATTCTATGAAAAACTCCAAGGATTTCATCAAGGTGTGGCGAAAGCATTTGCATTGACCTTTGACGGAGCCAAAGCTAAAGTGGGAACAATTGAGGTATAGGTTGATGAAGCAATTGTTGCAGTAGTGACAAAAATGCCAAGGACTGGTGAAATATGGTTCAAGTCAACCACTATCAAAGACATTGAGTTCAGGTCTTATCTCAAACCCGAACACAAGTGTATCACTTAAAAAAAGGATATCCCTATATCCTACTTGGAAGAGAAGTGGCAACATCTTCTCAAAGCCATCCAGGTATACATAACGTGTGAAGGAAGATATAGCAGAGTAATGTTCTACCATTTCAAGCTCATGAATCATTTCACAGGGAGATGTCCTCTGAATCTGCCCTTCTACCTTCACAAAAGTTTGACAAAGATGGCACACCAGGTCCATGCCATACCTAGCAAGGTGCAGGGTAGACTTTCCCATCACAATCTTATCAAACTCATAGTGTTTCAAGAGTTGCAGAAGAGGGATAGGAGTTGGGAGTATCTTCTTTTCTGGGGTGAATTTGAACCAGAACCCCAGCCCAAGGACCAGAAAAGGACTTTACTCATTAAGTTTTCAACACCACAGAGCAGTAAAAGGAAAAGGAGAGACATTTCCCCAGTAATTGCAGAGGGCCTAGCTTCTTCTTCCAAGTCCAAGAAAGCCATGAAGATGCTTGTTTTTAGCCAAGATATAGAAGGGAAAACAAATGGATCTGGTAAAAAAGTTTTGAATTTTCCTTATACAGATTCAGAAAAGGATTTAGAGCCAGGGGAAAGAGAGGTTCCTGAACAGGTTGTTTTCGAAGAAGCACCTTTTCCATTAGAGTTCCCAGACTTGGAGATTCCTGAAACATCAACCAGCAGGCACATCAAGGTCAACAAACCATTGAAGATTGAAAAACTTCAAGAAGAAATAGTAGAGATGAAGATGCTTGAGAGGGTCATCAAATCCCAAAACCAGACTATAAGCAATACCTCAGATGAGGTAAGAGATTGTTTTGAAATATTAGCTAAAATGCATGTAAAAGAACAGAAAAGGAATAAGAAATTGCTCAAGGAAAATCACAAATTGCTTAAAATGATTAAGGCTTGAGAATCAAACTAAAGCTAAAAAATCCTAAGCCAAGAGCACATTCTGATTTAAGAGCTCTAGCTAAAGCTGCTGAGAACCTAAACGAAGACCCTAAGGAATAGATAGGTTGAAGAAAATCTCTTTTTGCAGTTTTGAACAGGGGTGGACAACTCAAATTTTTCAGCAGCTTATTTGTTTTCCTAAAGGCATTGTTAGCTGTTGAAAGTTACGCTTCAGATAGCTAACCCTTTCCTATTTTACACCTGTAAGCTACCAAAATCATAAGGGATGACAAAATGTTCATATTTTGCACAGAACGAAATTTTTGGTGTCCAAATTTTGTGAAAGGGGTTCCAAATGAAAGATAAGATCAAAGGGATACAGATCATCACCCTTTCAAGTTTTTGAGGCAGGTATTAAGGAAAAAAGGTTAAGTGGCATTTGAAAGTCATGGTAAAGATGGTCCATTTGTCAAAGCAGGATTTCAAAGTGCCTTGTCATCTTTTGACATTTATTGAAGATAGCATGAAGACCAGTAAAGGGAACGTTATTTCTCCACCTGTCAATGTGATGTCTACCTTTCGAATAGAAAAAGGACTCTACTGAAACAACACTCTGGAAATCAGGAGAAATTTTTGCACGTGTCTTTTCTGTTATAATCGACTCTTATGTTTAGGAGACCATTTTTCATATGTGTCGAATCATTGTAACTGTTTCTATTTTTAGAAAGTAGGGGTAGGATTCAAATTTTTGAGGGCTGATAGCATCTTTAGCTTTATATACAGATGTAAAAGACATAAAGGGGTTCGACCTGGAGGTACCAGATGAGTATATAATGTAGAAACATGGTTCTCTATTTTGAAAAGACGATCAGTAGTCTGTAAATGACTTTATGAATGAATACAGAGATATTTGTTCCAGATTCCTGTGTTGTGTTTAAGTGGTGAAGTTTTTCCTTCATGTAACTCATGATTTTCCTATTTCATATGCTTTTCTTTTTGTATTGTCTATGAGAACGTAATGTACAGGATTTGTTCTTGACACCCTGTGCTGGCTCAATGCAATAATCTATGTTTTCTTCCAAGTTTGAGGTGTAGAATTCAACTGTACTCTGCTCTATGTTTGAAATGAATTCTAATATTTTCTTCTTTTCCATCCTATAAGCTCAAAGAATCCACTTGCATGATTATCTTGCCTGATTACATCTTGTTTTAGTTATTCATTCATTCATTGTCTTTATCATTAACTCCATGTTTCCCAATGGTCCTTTATGCCTTAACCAAACAACCTCAAAATTCATGAACAAACCCATGTTCTGCATAGCTAGCCTAATATTCTCTTCAAACAAAGTTATATCAGACAGAGAGATCCCTCTCCGAGTCTTGGAGGGCTAGATCCAAGACTTGAAGTGGTTTTGATGTTTCCTCTGTGACTGCCTCCACAGCCTTGGGAAAATTACAGAGTGCTAACATTGTGGCGACCATATTGGGGAACCTCTCCCCAGTAGTACACTTCAAAGCTCCAGATCTGATCAATGATGGTGGACAATGACTAGACACAAGAAGGCCGAGATCATTCACCTGGAGACTCCAATCAGCTCCAGATAGTGCCAACTCAAAGACTCCACTAGAGGAAGAACCTAAAGCATGGCCAAGCAGCCTAGAAGGACCAGGTACTCAAGCTCAAATTGTATTCATGATATTAGTGGTTTCATCTGCAATTATTTTCTCTCTTATCATGATCCTAGTCCAGAGTATATTGGTGAAATTCAGGATGATCATTTTCAACCTGAAGAGCCCCAAGATATTAGATCCCCAATTGTATATTATGTACATACTCATACACCTGTGCACACCCCAGATGCATCTGTAGAAAGCCTAGTGAGACATAAGCCTCCTACTTTATCTCCTACTCTTGCAAAACCTATGGATGGTTGTAAGGCTCTTCCTTCGTCTCCTGTGCTTGCAAAAGTCCTAGACCGATACCAGCCTCTAGATTTGCCTCCTATTCTCCATGACCTCCCTGTCAATTACATCAATAATCTGCCTATGTTTGATGGAGAAAATGGGAAGATCACTGCTGAAAAGCATATCCAAAACCTTGAGGATTTCCTTGACCTTTATGAGGTTGAAGATGATGATGTCTGTATCAGGATGTTTGCCCTGTCTTTGCAAGGTAAAGTTAAAAATTGGTTTAGAAATCTACCAGATGCAAGCATCAGAAATTTTCATCAGCTCATGGAAGTTTTCTTAGATAGGTGGGTGATCATGGGGAATATTTTCCTCATCTTAGAAGAATATGACCACTTGAAAAGAAAGCCCGGAGAGACAGTACAATATTTCTCAACCAGGTTCAATGAGGTGTATCATTCAATACCTGTGGATGTAAGGCCACCTCCTGGTTTAGATAAATTGCATTTCCCAGAAGCCTTTGACCTAGAAATGACATTCCAGTTAAGAGAAAGAGACACTGCAACCCTAGAAGAAATGAAAAATATCACAGTCGATGTGGAAGCTAACCTGTTGAACAGGAAGGCAAAGCTAGAAGCAGTAAGAAAAGACAAAACAAAAAAGGAGAATGCGATATCCTTAGAAGTAAAGATGGATATTCTAACGAACACTGTCAATGAAATCCTGCACAAGATTAACAGGAAAGATGAAATTGCTTTCCAAAAGCCTCATGTATCATCGAATCTGGAAAGAACAAGAATAAATGTCCCCAAAAACTTAGCATCCTAGCCTCTTTATCCTAAACCACCGGAGGATTTCTTCACGTACTCAATTCACAACACAACCAAAGAAGAAGTTCAAAGTCAGGTGGTAGTGGAAAATTCTCCGGAGATGATATGCATGTTTGATGACCCCCCCTATATAGATAATATGCTCAGATCTGATCTTCAGTATGGTGACTATATGGTTGATATTGAAGATGATTGTTCAAAGCATCCAGTATTTTCTTCATGGGAGGAAGAATCCCAGTTATCACAGTGCACAGATGACAATCAGATTTTGCATATCCAACAAGATTGCAAGGAAGATGACGCAGAAAATTTCCCAAGAAATGCAGAATGTCTACCCCTGTGTTTTGCCTCATTGTTAAGGGAACATTACATACAGGTCGTGAATAGAAAGAATGAGGAAAACAAGGTAAACACGGAAGCTAATCCAGAGGTGCAACCCTTGAGCCTTTTGGAAGGGCAAGAATTAGATGAAATCATGAAGCCTAAAATAGATAATGAGTTGATCCATTGTAATTCGTTGTCGTTGTGTCCTATTTATTTTCAAATTGTGAGAGGGAATCTTGGTCGGATTCTAGTTGAAAATCACAGTGTGAACCATGAAGTACCAGGAAGGCCAATACCACCACCATCCAAAACATTTTATGACCCTATAGCTGATATTCTGGATGATGTGTGTTTTCAAAGTCTGGCTCCATTTACTCCAAATGAATTAAAACATTGTTATGATATGGATATGTTCAGACAGTCTACCCCACTGCATGGTGCAGCAGAGGCATCATTTCAGAAACCATCAGAGCATCCACAGTCATATAAAGAAGTGCTGAAAGACACAGAAGGCATAGGTAAAAAATCGAGTCTTGATGCTGAGTTGTTTGAAGTTGAAAATCAAAACATGGGCCGAACCTATATTGATCCTATAAATACATATATGGAGAAATTTTTTAATATAGGATATTTTTCCATTGCCAGTGTTTTTCCTATGGTTCAGGTTTATCAAATCTTATGTAAGGAAAAGCAGGTTGGGAATTACTCTCAAACATGAGTAACAGATTTATTTTTGAGTTTCATCACAGACAGTGAAAGAACAGAGCCCCTAGATCAATTGTTGGATTGGCTGCATTGGCATTTTCCCATTACCTAGTTGAGCAATGATTGCAGTAGGGTAGGTAGCAGTTGTGAATAAGCTCGAATCCTCGAGCATCCCTTTCAACAATTTTCAAAATTCAGCTTTCTGTTTTCAGTTTGATGTAGTACAAGTTGCATAATAAGATTGTGTGATCAGCCCATGGATAAGGCTCTGATTTATGAAATCCGAAGATCTGAGATTCTTGACACCTCCTCAGAAGATGTCATCCCCAGTTGGAGCTTATGTTAGTATCCTATAATGATAGGAAACCTGATCGTCTAGATATGATTGGTGGGTATCATAATGATGTTCATGGCTTGCTGGTCTTAATGTCTATTTGACATAAAATTTTCCAAGTTATCTTCATTAGGCAATAAGATGGATTACTAGATGAATGATTTTTGAGTTAGAGGTCTTCAAGAAGAGCTTTGGATTTTCCTTTTCAAATAAGTGATGAGTCTTTACTTTTATTAGAAAAGCTCTAAAATTTCACTTTTGACAGCTAAGGGAGTTTTCTCAAAGTATTCTAAGCTGCCGAAAATTGTATCTTTCGGTAGCTAAAACGATAGGTGTGAGGAATTTAAGCTGTCAAAAGCATAGAGTTGGTTAACGGTCAGACTGTCCCATCGGATTCTCAAACCGCCATCGGTACACAACATCATCATCTCAAGTGCTACCGAAATCAACTGAAATCAAATCATAATACGATCTGGGCAAGTGATTGTTTGTCTGTTATGATTATTTAATGATATCTGTTTAACCCTGATCTAGTAGATCTGATCACCATAAGCTCACATCATTTGTTTTTCCCGATCCATCACGTGGTTTTTTCTGCCTTGATCGAATGATACAATCATCACTGTGATTGGATTTTCATTCTTTATCAAGAGTTTTCATTCAAACCTTTTTCCCCCCCATACCACGCATTTCCCTTTGCCCGAAATTCAATTCGTCCCCTATCAACACCATTGTATCTTCCCACATCCGATTTGGTTGTAGTGCAGGTATTGACAACCGTTATTGCAGATCAAGAAGGGAGGAAATTTTCTTAGGAAGGAGCTCAGTGACATAACTTATCCGGAATCTCACCCTGAGATTTGCCAGATGTTCAGAGACATTGGCTGCTACAGATTCTGTGAAAAACTCCAAGGATTTCATCAAGGTGTGGCAGAAGCATTTGCATTGACCTTTGACGGAGCTAAAGCTAAAGTGGGAACAATTGAGGTACATGTTGATGAAGAAATTGTTGCAGTAGTGACATAAATGCCAAGGAATGGTGAAAGATGGTTCAAGTCAACCACTATCAAAGACATTGAGTTCAGGTCTTATCTCAAACCCGAACACAAGTGTATCACTTTAAAAAAGGATATCCCTAGATCCTACTTGGAAGAGAAGTGGCAACATCTGCTCAAAGCCATCCAGGTATACATAACGTGTGAAGGCAGATATAGCAGAGTAATGTTCTACCATTTGAAGCTCATGAATCATTTCACAGGGAGATATCCTCTGAATCTGCCCTTCTACCTTCACAAAAGTTTGACAAATATGGCACACCAGGTCCATGCCATACCTAGCAAGGTGCAGGGTAGACTTTCCCATCGCAGTCTTATCAAACTCATAGTGTTTCAAGAGTTGCAGAAGAGGGATAGGAGTTGGGAGTATCTTCTTTTCTGGGGTGAATTTGAACCAAAACCCCAGCCCAAGGACCAGAAAAGGAATTCACTCATTAAGTTTTCAACACCACAGAGCAGTAAAAGGAAAAGGAGAGCCATTTCCCCAGTAATTGCAGAGGGCCCAGCTTCTTCTTCCAAGTCCAAGAAAGCCAAGAAGATGCTTGTTTTTAGCCAAGATACAGAAGGGAAAAGAAATGGCTCTGGTAAAAACATTTTGAATTTGCCTTATATAGATTCAGACGAGGATTTAGAGCCAGGGGAAAGAGAGGTTCCTGAACAGGCTATTTTCAAAGAAGCATCTTTTCCATTAGAGTTCCCAGACTTGGAGATTCCTGAAACATCAACCAACAGGCACAGCAAGGTCAGCAAACCATCAAAGATTGAAAAACTCCAAGAATAAATAGTAGAGATGAAGATGCTTGAGAGGGTCATCAAATCCCAAAACCAAACTATAAGCAATACCTCATATGAGGTAAGATATTGTTTTGAAAGATTAGCTAAAATGCATGTAAAAGAATAGAAAAGGAACAAGAAATTGCTCAAGGAAAATCGCAAATTGCTTAAAATGATTAAAGGCTTGAGGATCAAACTAAAGCTAAAAAATCCTAAGCCAAGAGCACATTCTGATTTAAGAGCTCTAGCTAAAGTTGCTGAGAACATAAACGAAGACCCTAAGGAATAGATAGGTCAAAGAAAATCTCTTTTTGTAGTTTTGAACAGGGGTGGAGAACTCAGATTTTTCTGCAGCTTATTTTTTTTCCTAAAGGCGTTGTTAGTTGCCAAAAGCTACGCTTTCGATAGCTAACCCTTTCCTATTTTACACCTGTAAGCTACCGAAAGCGTAAGGGATGACAAAATGTTCATATTTTGCATAGAAAGAAGTTTTTGGTGTCCAGATTTTGTGAAAGGGGTTCCAAATGAAAGACAAGATCAAAGGGATACAAATCATCATGCTTTCAAGTTTTTGAGGTAGGTATTAAGGAAAAAAGGTTAAGTGGTGTTTGAAAGTTGTGGTAAATATGGTCCATTTTTCAAAGCAGGATTTCAAAGTGACTTGTCATCTTTTGACATTTATTGAAAATAGCATGAAGACCAGTAAAGGGAACGTTATTTCTCCACCTGTCAATGTAATGTCTACCTTTCGAATGGAAAAATGACTCTACTGAAACAACACTCCAGAAATTAGGAGAAATTTTTGCACATGTCTTTTCTGTTATAATCGACCCTTATGTTTGGGAGACCATCTGTCACACGTGTCGAATCATTGTAACTGTTTCTATTTTTATAAAGCAGGGGTAGGATTCAAATTTTTGAGGACTGATAGCATCTTCACCTTTATATACAGATGTAAAATACATAAGGGCGGTTCGACCTGGAGGTACCATATGGGTAGATAATTTAGAAACATGGTTCTCTATTTTGAAAAGATGATCAGTAGTCTATAAATGACTTTATGAATGAATACATAGATATTTTTTCCAGATTCCTGTGTTGTGTTTAAGTGGTAAAGTTTTTCCCTCATGTAACCCATGATTTTCCTATTTCATATGCTTTTCTTTATGTATTGTCTATGAGAAGGTAATGTACAAGATTTGTTCTTGACACCCTGTGATGGCTCAATGCAATAATCTATGTTTTCTTCCAAGTTTGAGGTGTAGAATTCAACTGTACTCTGCTCTACGTTTGAAATGAATTCCAATTTTTTCTTCTTTTCCATCCTATAAGCTCAAAGAATCCACTTTTTTGATTATCTTGCATGGTTACATCTTGTTTTAGTTATTCATTCATTCATCGTCTTTATCATTGACTCCATGTTGCCCAATGGTCCTTTATGCCTTAACCAAACCAACTCAAAATTCATGAACAAACCCATGTTCTGCATAGCTAGCCTAATATTCTCTTCAAACAAAGTTATATCAGACAGAGAGATCCCTCTCTGAGTCTTGGAGGGCTAGATCCAAGACTCGAAGTGGTTTTGATGTTGCCTCTGTGACTGCCTCCACAGCCTTGGCCAAATTATAGAGTGCTAACATAGTTGTTAAATTGATTCTGAAGGACCTGATCTGATACCAATTGTTGGAATATTCACCAATACTAAGAGAGGGGGGTGAATAAGTATTGAACACTTTTTACCATTTTCAAAATTAACATGTAAAAATTAAGTTATCAACAATTCCATTCACTTATGATTGCATTTAACATATCATAAACATATAACCACAGATGCACAATACATAAGAGTTTTACGTGGAAACCCAAATGGGAGAAAACCATGGAACTATTTTTAATATATATATTGAGTATTACATCCATAGGAAGAACCAACCTCCAAAATTCTCTAGGAGCAACTGGAAGGAGGAACCAACTTGAAGGAAGCTACAAGTCTGTAGATTCTCCAACACCAACTGGAAGGAGGTTACAACCCCCTAATTTACAGGCTCCAACCTGAAGGAATCTACAACTCCATGAATTCTCTAGCTCGAATTGGAAGGAGGCTCCAACCTGAAGGAAGCTACGACTCCCTAGATTTTTCGGCTCCAATTAGAAGGAGGTTCCAACTCGCTTTCCTTTGCCCTTCCTTCCTCTCTAGAATATAAGTCTGAGACTCAACCTATCACTATTGTTGTCACTAATACAACATCATCATCACAACCAAACTCAACCTATCTCTGTAACCATCACTAATATTGATACATCATCGTCATCAAAGCCAGATCCATACCAATAACCACATAAAACTTATGCCAAGATCACCAAAGGACATCTCCAAATCATGTGCTCAATATCACCATGATATGCATCAAACTATGTGCCAATATATGCATTCAACATGTGCTAAGATATCCAAAACCATGTGCCAAAGTATCAAAGATACAATCCTTAAGCATGTGCCAAAATATGCCTTAAGCATGTGGCATACCATCCAAGATATGACTCAAAGCATGTACCATAACCATCAAGATATGCATCAACCATGTGCCAAAAAATTCAAGACATGGCTCAAGCATGTGCCATACCTTCCATGATATAGCTCAAACATGTACCAAAGATATGTGCCAAAATATATATCAAGCCTGTACCAAAATCTCTAAGATCTGCAACAAAGCATACGCCATGATCCCCAAAATGTACACCAAATCATGTGCAATGTCTGTCAAATCATATGTCCAAACTCACCAAGCCATGCCTCTATCCATGTGCTAAATATCTCCAAGTTATTCTTCAAATCATATACTAATACTCTCCAAGATATAACCATCAAAACATACATAAAGAGATACCTTTAATCATGTAACAACCTGGTGTATAAGATCACAACCCAATAGACCTCCCTCAACTTCAGCATAAAGAAGATAGATCCTTCTTCAACCTTTCCTTTAACCTCACTGGAAAAAACTATGCAACTCATCGGGCCTTGCGTGACAAGTCATGTGCAACCTGTGGGGGACTCACATGATACCTTATGCCTGACCTGTGGGGGTCTACTCAATTAGGGTTACCAGAATCCTTGTCCAATATGCGGCTCTAAAACCTCTTATAACATACCCAACACCCAGGTTGGGCCATGCCACAAAAAACTCTCTATATTACGACTCTGATACCATTATGTAACGTTCCTCAACCCGACCGAACGAAGGATGTTACAGTGTGGAATACACATGAAAACACAATTCTGGTAACTAAAGTAATTCTTTCATTGTTAGTCGATTTACTATAGCTTACAACTAAAAAATTAAAACAAACTTAGCCACTATTTATATCTATTAAACAGATGCATCTAAATCATGATAATAATAAACCTAAAATGCAATTAAACCAATCATTACAACAACATATAATTCATTCTCATTTACACAGAGTTAACTCACAACAATAAAACATGTAAATAACTCAACAACAAGATAAAATACTTATCTTTAAACAAGAATTGTGCAACTAGCTGCTTGGGATGAATGTTCCACCCAACCATAGATTGACTGTTCCAAATATCAATAGCTAGTCACCCCCGAACTGAGGATGGTAATCCAAAAAATAGGGTGGTCTCTCACAGTCCACTTGCAAACCACAAAAATCATAAACCAATTGATATTCTCCTACAACTATCCTGATTTTTCTATCATCTCTCTTCCAACTGACCTGCCCAACCCAAGGAATGCACCATTCGTTTATCGAAGATAACCCAAGGGATGTACCATTTATTTATCAGGGATAAACCAATATTTGTACCATCCGTTTATCAGGGATAACCCAAGGAATGTACCATTTGTTTATCAGGGATAACCCAAGGAATGTACCATTTGTTTATCAGGGTCTCTCTGTCGCAAGACACTCTATACCTAACCTATAAGGATTTGGTCAATTAGGGTTACCAGAATCCTTCTCCAATTTGCGGCTCCAAAACCTCCTCTAACGTACCCAACACCTAGGTTGGGCCATGCCACTTAAAATGATCTATCTTACGAATCTGATACCATAATGTAATGTTCCCCAGCCCAAACGAAGGATGTTATGGTGCGTAATACACATGAAAACACAATTCTACTAACTAAAGTAATTCTTTTATTATTAGTTGATTTACTGTAGCCTAAAACTAAAAAATTAAAATAGATTTATCCATTGTTTATATCCATAAAACATATGCATCTAAAGCATGCTAATAATAAACCTTAAATGCAACTAAACCATTCATTACAACAACATATAAGTCATTCACATTTACACAGAGTTCACGCACAATAATGACACATGTAAATAACTCAACAACAAGATAAAACACTTATATTTAAACAATAATTGTGAAACCAACTACTTGGGATAAACATTCCACCCAAACATAGACTGACCATTCCAAATATCAATAGGGAGTCACCCCCAAGATGAGGATGGTAATCCATAAAATAGGGTTATCTCTCACAGTCCACTCATAAACCACAAAAATCATAACCCAACTGATGTTCTCCTACAACTGTCCTAAATTTTCTATTAGCTCTTTTCCAACTGACCTGCCCAACCCAAGGAATGCACCATTCATTTATCGGAGATAACCCAAGGGATGAACCATCCGTTTATCAGGGATAACCCAAGAGATGTACCATCCATTTATTAGGGATAACCCAAGGAATGTGCCATTTGTTTATCAGGGTCTCTCTGGCGTAGGTAGCTAGGAATATTTAGGTTGAGAACTCAAGGGAACTTGCTTCTAGGAAAATTATCAACAAACCAAAAACAAACACTTGTTGTTTTAGTGTAACTCAAACAAGATTTCAATATTAATGCCTGAAAACCTGGTTCTTCAGTTCTCCAGCTCCTATTTGCTCCAGTTACACTCCATAGTTCTCCCTCCATGGTTGCACCCACTCTCAACTCTCTTTATTGGTATCCCCTTTTTTTTGCCATGCACAAAACTTGATGTTTGTAAAAACTGTTTTCCCAACCCATACAAATTTCATCCCTTGTGGCTTGCCTTTCTTAACTCACACTCTTCCCCATTCTAATTATACTCAAACTCCATGTTCCCAATAACTCTGGGATGTGACGACTGACACCACCATCTTACATGTATTCAATGATTGGCTTTGGGAACACTTAATCAGAAATGGGAATGTTCATATACAATACACAAGTTTAGGAAAATGGTTTTAATTAATATACATGGGTAATCCCCCCTTTTGACCCATCTTGGCCATTATCCTAGACAGTTCCCCCTCTTATTGGTTAATTCAACCCCCATATCTTGTCCATGTCCCTTTAGTAGATGACATCACATTTTATTATTAAAACATTGAAATACAATTCACATATTACATCGCTTGGTCGTAGCCAGATATTATATCCACATAAGCATTAATTAAACTGGGGAATAATGGGGATGTTACATTCCCCCTCCCCTACAATTGTGCATCATACCCGGTGCACTTCTATGCTGATTTATATCACAATACTTAGAAATAAAAAAAATTCTTTTTAACAGCTCCAACAATAGCTCCAACCATCAATCTTATGTTCCTTTCAACTCACTGACCCAAGGAATGCCCTATTAATTTTTTGGGGTTAAACCAAAGGACGTGATATCCTTTTATCAAGGCTAACCCAAGGACTGAGCCATTCATTTTTCAAGGTCCCCAACGTAGTTGGCTAGGACTCTGAGATGTGGTTCCGAAACTCTAGTTTTCCAAAATGGAGTCTTGCATTCTGCCTTCTTCAAAATTGTCAAAAAATTGTGGGTACATTTCCTGCATGTTTTGTTCATGCTCCCATGCAGCATATTCAAAACCGTAGGAGGTCCATTGAACCTTTACCAAACCTATGGATTTGTTCTTGAGCACTTTGAATTTCCGGTCTAGGATATGTACTGATTCCACCCAGAAATCCCCTTCATGCTCCACTTGGATCACATTCTAATCAATTATGTGGTTAGAATCAAACACATATTTCTTTAAAAATGACACATGAAATACATTATTCACTCTCATGGATGCAGGTAAAGCTAACATGTATGAAAATGGCCCTATATTTTCTAATATTTCAAAAGGCCCACAATATCCTGTTGCCAACTTCGGGAAGCTTCCTAATCTTAGCAAACTTCTCTTTGCCTTCACTTTCAAAAACACATGTTCGCCTACTTTAAAATATTTGAAAACTCTATTATTGTCTACATAACATTTATGCCTATCTTGGGTAGCCTTTAAATTCTACTTTATCTTTTCCATTTTCTCTTCCATTTCTTTTAACAATTCTGGCCCAACAACTGCTTCGTCTGCTGGATTATCCTAACTCATGGGAGTGTTACATTTTCTTCCATATAATGCTTCAAATGGACTCATCCTCAATGAGTCTTGATACCCATTATTGTAGGCAAATCCAAATAAATGAATACAATCTTCCCACTTTGATGGTTGATCCATCACAGACATTCTCAGCATGTCCTCAATTATCTTGTTAGTCCTTTCTGTTTTCCCGTTTGAATTTGGATGATATGCTATACTAATATTTAGATTTGTTCCAAATCCTTTGAAAAAACATTTCCAAAAATTTGAAGTAAACTTTGGATCTCTATCTGAAACTATTGTCTTAGGAACTCCATGTAACCTGGCAACTTCTTTTATGAAAATCTATGCAATATTTGTTTCCTCATGTGTAGTCTTTACTAGAATAAAATGTGTTGCTTTAGTCAATTTATCCACCACTACCATGATGGAATCATGCTGCTTCACTGTTTTGGGAAGCTTAGTAATAAAATCATTTGTAATTGATTCCCACTTCCATTCTGAAATGGACAATGGTTGTAGCAAACCTCCTAGGTGTCTATGCTTTGTATTTACCTTTTGGCATTCTATACATCTGGCTATGCAGTTATCCACTTCCTTCTTCATTCCCAACCAAAATTATTGGCTTCTCGCAGTTGCAATTGTCTTATGATACCCTGGGTGCCCGACATATGGCACATTGTGCATTTCCTTCAGAACTGCATTTTTCAACTCATTGAAATTCAACACATATACTTTTCCCCTGTACATGATAATTTCATCTTCTTTCAGCTCATAAAAATTAAATTTCTATTCAAATTACCTTGTTGTAATGTTTCTTTTATTTTCACATATTGCTGATTTGAATTCACTGCTGCAATAATTTGATCTTTCAAATCTTTCATGTACATGTTGATGGCTTCCACATGCACTTCATGAGCTCTCCTGCTGAGTGCATCAACTACTTGATTTTCTTTGCCTTTTCAGACCACAGTGGTTTGTCCTTAGCTTGAATTTCTTACCCATAAGGTAATGCCTCCACATTTTAGTGCATGTACAATCATTGCTAACTCCAAGTCATGTGTAGCATAATTCCTCTCATGCTCTTTTAGTTTTATGGAATCGTAGCATACCACATGGTCCCTTTGACTGAGAACTCCATCGAGTCCTTCCTTGCATGCATTAGTGCACACACAAAAATATTCATTTGGATCCACAATCTTTAAGATTGGTGAACTTGTCAATATTTCCTTCAATCGTTGAAAACTCTCTTAACACATGGAAATCCATTCAAACTTCACTCCCTTCTTTTTCAAAGAAGTGATTGGACTTGCAATTCTTGAGAACCCTTTTATGAATCTTTAGTAATAACCAACAAGACCCATGAATGATATGACCTCTATCACATTCTTTGGCATTGGGCATCCTCTAATGACCTCTATCTTCTCAGGGTCAACTTTTATCCTTGCTACTAAAATTATATGCCCCAAGTAGTGAATCATCTTCTGGTAAAATATACACTTACTTAGCTTAGCATTAAAACTTGCAACACCATTCTTAAATGTTGCTCATGTCCCTCTTTTGATTTAGAATAGACGAGGATATCATCTAAGAACATGATAAAAAACTTGTCCAGGTACTCCCTAAACACTCCATTCATCAAACACATAAAAGTTGTTAGGGAATTTTGATGCAGGAGCATCACTCCAACTCATCAATGCGTCAGCAATCCAGTGCATCAACGCACTAGGAGGGAGCAAATTCCAAGGAAAGAGAGGCATCGACCTTCTCATTTTGAGCTTAAATTTAAAATTTAATGTAATTCAATGTAAAGTGTGTTTGTAAGGCTCAAGGAGGACTGATCCATTGTGATGTACATGATGCATGTGAAGTTGCCTTTAATGGCTGACAAGTAGATAGATCTAGGATCGATTCAGACTAGATGTTTATTAAATGTAATAAAATTAGTGGTAGGTTGCATTTATTTTTGAAATGATAGCACTAAGGTAGTATGAAGGGAAAGATAGAGAATCCCCCTCATGTATACATCAATGTAATGTAAGCCAAGTAGAGGTTGTTGGCAATTAGAAGAGGAAGAGATGAGAGGAGGAAGAACTGAGACTATGTTGTAGTCCAGTTTTTGTACACAATGTAAATAACATTCAGATTTCAATACAAACAATAAAATTCCCTTTTTTATGATTTATTGTGCATATGTTTCATGAGTTTTTTGAATGTGTCTGAATGTTTTATGTATATGTGGTTATGAATTCCATGGGTGTTTAAGAGGTTCCCTTTGCAAGAATTAGATAAAATTCTCAGTCTGAAGTTCTGAGTGTTCTGGGCTCTTTAGGCTAAGTGCAAGGAGTGCACACCAGAGTTGTTGGAAAAATTTGTGAAGCCAACACAAGGAGTGTGATTGGACTCTGTCTTGAGTGGAAGGAGCATGCCAAGTGGGTACACCATAACAATTAATTTAACTCAAAAGGAGAGATTGTGCAAGGAAGTGCACATCAGAGTTACTGAACACTCTGAGAGCGAGTGCAAGGAGTGCACCTACACTTAGTAAAGTGTAAAAGTTCAACTACAGAGGAGAGTGAAAGAAAAGGAACACAATAGTTACTGAATACTCTGAGGATTTGGTGCAAGGAGTGCAGAGGGAAGTTTTTGAAGTCTAAATACTTCCAGGAGGAAGCTATGAAAGGAGTGCAATGAGAAGGCACAAGGAGTGCGTGAGAACTCTGCTTTGATCTCTGTGAGGAGATTTCCAAGTGGGCACATCATAGTTACTGAACACTCTAGTATCCAATGCAAGGAGTACACTAAGCCAACAAACTACTAAAGTGTTGGTCAAGTTCAGGAGAACGAGCATAAGTTTCCAAGAGGGCACAAGAAATCATCTGGAAAGAACAAAGGGACTAAACACTTTGAAACTGAAGAGTTGAAAAATCTGAAGGAGAGCGTAAGTTCCATGAGGGCACACAAAATCACTTGAAGGAATATAGGGCCGATACCTTTATAAGTCTGAGAAATTACAAAGATCAGGAGAGGTAGTTCAAGTGTGCATAGAGTCCCTGCAAAGCCTACAGAGGTCAAGAACCTTTTAAGGTTCAGTTCTTGGAAGCAGCACAAGTGTGCGCCAGGGCCTAAGTCCCTCGAGGTTAACAAAGCTCAAGAGGAGTAGAATATTTCAAAACGTGAGCAGAGGCCAAGGAGTCGTCTCTGCAGAAATAAAAAAAGGGTTGAGCCTTTGAAAGTTTGAAAGAAAATCCTTCATCATAAGGATCTAATTCCAGACAGGAGGAAGTACACATGAGGAATATAGATCCCACCCACAGGATCCAAGTGTGAGATACAAAAACCATCAGATATGGGAAAGTAATGGGGGTGTTAACCTTGGAAGTCCTTCAGATTTTGTGTATTCGATAGATTTTGTGCATTGGGTGAAAAAATGAGCTAGCATCCTAAAGTCCCAAAGTCCAAAGTGAATTGGGACCATCCATTAGTGGAAACGTGTCAGTAGATCAGGGGTAGTCTGAAAGCCTGATTATCCAGTAGAATGGAGGTGTGAAGTGTTTTGGAGCAAGGATTCTCGAAGCTCTAAAGGTCAAAGTAAATCCTGGTCATTTCCACCAGTGACACGTGGCGCTAGATCTCGGATTCCAGAGACTTGGCACTCCGAAGGAACATCGATGAGAATCAATAGAGTGTGAAGACCCCTGAAGCTATGAAGTACCAGAATAGATCCTCATTGTTGATTAGAGAGGGGGACACGTGTGAACATATCGAGTGTATCTGGAAGTCCGACAGTCTGGGTGAATTGTGTTGTTGTTGCACAAAGGAGAGGAAGTCCCAAATCTCCAAAGAGTGGAGTAGATCTCCACCGGTTATAAACATATAGGAAACATGACAATAGATCCCGTGGTCAATAGGTATAACACTTTAGAGGAAATTTGGGTAAAATTAGTTGGGGTCGAGGACTCCCAGAGGCCCGAAGGCCAGAGTCCATCTCAACCATTGATTATAGTGGAGGAATTGAGTCTGTAGACTTGGCACTCTAGAGGAATTGAGTTGAAGGTTGAGTTAAGTTGAGAAATCCCGAAGGACCAAAGGCCAGATTTTATCTCAACTATTGGTTGAGGAAGGCCACGTGGAGGGCATATTTGACCTCCACAAATTCAACATTAAGAGGTTATGAAGGGTAGTTTTGAAAAGACTCTCAAAGTCTCAAATACCAGATTAGATTTAGGCCATCCATTTGCAGGGATGTGGGAGCCGTTGATCTCATTCCTTTGTGAGTTCACTAGTCTGACACTTCAGAGGGATTAGAGTGTGAGACATCCAGAACTCCCAAAGCCTGGAGTCCCGGAGTGGATCGTGGTCATTGGCTAACGATAAGGCACAACCCATTGATTTGTTTCTTGTGTATATTCGTCGGTCCAAAACTCCAACGGATCTGTGGAGAAGTCCTTCAAAAATTCCTGAATCCTAGAGCTGCGAAGTGGATACAATTCGTTGATCTGTGGAAGCACCAAAACCGTTTGATCTGATTCGGGGTTTGGTTCTTTGAGAGAAGACAATATCGAAGCAGGAAGAATTGTTGAAGCCTGAAATTTCGAAGTCATTCCTCACCATGGATTTAAGAGGGCACTGTGGACCATTGATTTGTGTTGTTATATGATGCTCCATCATTTTGGTGTTCAGGAGGAACGTCGTGCAGTCTAGTTGAAACTTTGGAAGTCCGAGAGCTCTGAAGTCCTGAATGTTTTGGGAAAAAGAGGATTAGACCACGGTTTTGTCCCACGGTCTCTTGTAGGACTTGATAGTGCTCAAAGACTCTCAAAAATCAAATATTTCACTCAGGAAGAAGGTAAAGGACATGTGTATGAGATTTTGAGGTCTCAGCAGGGGCCCGAGAGCCAATTTGGCTCCTTGATTTTGATCGATCCTAGGTCAAGAGGTCATGCAGGACCTAGGTGAAGGTGGGGGTATGCATCATGTTGTATTAGAGAAGATCTTTATTTGCATAAAATAGGCAAAGGGAGAAGAAGATAGATTACTAATGCTCTGTGTGTGAAGAAATGTTTTCAAGTGTGAGACAAACATCATATAGCCAGGAGGGTTGTAGGAGAAATCCAAGGGTAATATCAGTTGCAGAGTAGGCAAAGCAAACAACCAAGTGGGCTTAAAGGATAAGAACCAATCAATTTATTGAAGAAGAAGAGAACCCATGGAGCTCTTGAAGTGACCAATCAGAGTATAGAAGCCATAGAGAAAGGAGTGCTTAGGAGAAGGAGCGAGTGCAAGGTGTGCGCCTACACTTAGAAGGAGTGTAAAATATCAAGAGAAGGTTCCATCAGCTGAACCAGAGGCTGACTGTTGCTCACAACGAGAAAGTGGAAGATCACAGACTTTCCAAGAGGGCAGGATTAGGACAATATGGCTACTAAAGGCCATATGAAAGGTTCGAAAAGAGACCTCAAGTAGGTAAGTAAAGAGAAGATGGACAAAGAGCTTGAGGAGACCAGGGAAGAGCTCGACAGGATAATGTTGAATATGTAGCAGGAAGAACATGGAATCTAGAGGTATGAATGGCCCTTGAATAAAAAAGTGAATTGGCATGTCCAATAGCTGGTTTCCAAGAGGCAGCGATAGGTATTGAGGAGGTGGTTGAGGAGAGTTGAAAACCTCAGTGACACAGAGGAGGAGACAGGTTGCATATGTGAACTGAAATATGGAGATAACCTTAGTGAGGAGGAAGAGAATAGATCAACTAAGGATATCACAGGATTCCAGGAGGGTAGGACATGTTAGCACCATAATTTTCATAGCTAGAGTTAGGGGGTTGTCCAAAGTTTTCAAAGTCATGACATGATCTTGTGAAAATCAAGGCATTCCTAGATGAGTCATAGGTTAGGGTGAATATCATGTCAAAAGGTATTATGGTTCATCATCACCTTCCATGAGGTTAGAGAGGGAACAATCATGACACTCCATGTCATTGGTATCATTGCAAACTTCAAAAGCATACTCATTGTGGAAGTTTGTTGTGAAAAGGATTTTGCTACTTTCATTTGTTGCATGCTGCGTAGAGGATTTCATCGCGCAGAGGATTTCGTCATGTAGAGGATGCTGTCACGCAGAGGATTTTATCACGCTGAGGATTTCGTTGAGAAGAGGATGTTTTCATGTAGAGTATGTTGTCGTGCTGAGGATTTCATCGTGCAGAGGATGTTGTCGCGCAGAGGATGTTGTCGCACAGAGGATGTTGTCATGCATAGGATTTTTTCACGTAGAGGATGTTGTTGCGCAGAGGATGATGTCGTACATAGGATGTTGTCACGCATATGATGTTTTCGCGCAGAGGATGCCATCGTGCATAGGATGTTGTCGCGCAGAGGATGTTGTCACGCAGAGTATGCTATTACGCAGAGGATGTTTTCATGCAGAGGATGTTGTCATGCATAGGATGGTGTAGCATAGAGGATGTTTTCACGTAGAGGATGTTGTCACGCAAAGGATTTTCCTGCGCATAGGCTACAGGGCGCGCTGCATAAATGATTGGTTTACTAGTTAACTTGAAGATCACTTTCTAACCAATTGGAGAGGAATTTTGAAAATCCCTAAGAGGTTTTTGTCGAGGACAAAAAATATAATAACATACTCTCTCATATTTGCAAAAGGTCTCATGGATTGGGATATTCGAAGGAATATTTGAGCCCTATTTTTAGTTTTCATGATTTCCTGTTTGAGACATGTTTTTGCGACACGTATTCCAACTAGGTGGAGAGGAATTTCAAGAAACCAAGAGAGGTTTTTCTTTAACGATCTTACATACAAAAACCATTCTCATCGTTTACGTGTCATTTTCTGTTTGTAACTATTTCTATTTTAGGAAAGGGGTTGGAGTTCGAAATGGTGATATGGAAAGGACCTATAGTGATATATATTTCATGGTAGAATACTAGATAAGGGTTGGACCCTTGGGGGATTAGACTGTGTATCTTTTTTCTGAATATCTTTATGAGTTAAATGCAAAAGTACCGTGCTTTCATGAAGAAAAGGTTCATTACAGTGTTGTTTTAAGTATGTATTTTCTTTGTAATGCTCATCTCCATAATTGTATATTATTTCCAGTATTTAGCTGAGAGTAAATTTTTGGAATTCATCCATCTTCGATGCTCCATTCATACAATAAATACTTTTTATGTGTTTAAAGATTGTGGGTTCAGAATTCATCCATTCTTGATGCTCTACTCATAGTAATATATATTTATGTATTTCATCTGAAGTTACATTGAGAACTCATCCTTTGCTAGACCCTCTCAGTGTGATGGTATGCCCCTTTCTCTTTTATGCTTCCATCCAAAATATTGCATGTTGTTGAAGAATAACACTTACTTTTCCTTTGTTCTATGTGGTACACCACCAGTCATTAGCACAATATTTTAATTTCAAAACTTGACTCCATTTCCCAATGGTACTTTTTTTTTGGTTCATCCTACCAACCCTTTTAAAACAAAAACAAACCCATCCTATCGTAGAATCTTATCTCTGTGCATTTATTGATGAAACCCTTGAGTTATTACCAGTCATTAGACATCTGAGAGAGACCTCTCTGGTTATATAGGTCATAATACAATCTAAAGTTGGTTGAAACACTTACATTGGGGTTTTCTTTGATACAACCCAAAGAAATTTCTGAGTGCTAACATGACAAAAATTTTAGATTGACAGGTGGGAAAGATGAAGAGGATGAGACTGTTTGAAAGTATCGAGAACTTAGAACAAAGTTTAGATCAGCAAGGAGTGCTGGAAAAAGAATATTAGAGGTGTGTTCTGATCATTGCAGGAATCACCATATTTCTGCCAAGTAGCCCAACAGAGGCCATTGCACGTATTGCAGGTACAGAAGAAGAAAAAAAACCAATAGAGACTCTAATGGAGGAGGAGAAGGAGCAGACATTGAAATCCTCCCAAGAGATGAAAAAGAGGAGCATATAGATCAAATCCTCACTCAGTGGGAGCAGGAGTTGAAGTTGTTGGAGGATTGGTTAGGAAATCTAGCGATAGAGGAAGACTGTCAGGAGACAGTCATGCAAGATGGAGAAGAATTCTAGTAGGAGGAGAAGCAGGATGAATATGGACTTGTACCAACACAAGGAGATGTTAGAAAAGCAGAGGAATTGTTAAAATTTAATATTTCATAGGAGATGGTTGAGAAACAACTCACTAATATGGCTACATAATTTGAGCCTGCAGTGGAGTGGCAAGTCAATGCCACAGGAGATGAATTCAGCATAGAATATTAGAATGAAGAGGAGGAGATGCTACAACAGAATAGGATGTAGAAGAGGAGCCAACCAATTTACCAGCTGGAAAGAGAGATAAAAGAGATTAGGAAGCTAATGTTGAAATCAACACAGGAGTAAACTAGTAGCAGAGAGAGGTGGAACATAAGAGAGCCTGTAGCAGCATGACAACAACAACAAAGTATAGGAGGAGGTGAGTAGCTCCAGATTCAATTTTGGGACCCAGGAAAATATTAATAGTAGCAGCAAGGGAGCCATGAGTAGGAGCTCATTATTTTTCTAGTGTGGGAGTATGATGCAGGAGCACCGCTCCAACTCATCAACGCGTCAACAAGCCAACACATCAGTGCACTAGGAGGGAGCGAATTCCAAGGAAAGAGAGGCACTAGCCTTCTCATTTTGAGATTAAATTTAATATTTAATGTAATTCAATGTAAATTATGTTTGTAAGGCTCGAGGAGGATGAGGCCATTGTGATGTACAAGATGCATGTGAATTCTCCTTTAATGGCTGACAAGTAAATAGATATAGTCCTGATTCAGACTAGATGTTTATTAAATGTAATAAAATTAGTGGTAGGTTTCATTTATTTGTGAAATGATAGCACTAAGGTAGTATGGAGGGAAATATCGAAAAGTCCCCTCATGTATAAATCAACGTAATGTAATCCAAGTAGAGGTTGTTGGCAATTAGAAGAGGAAGAGAGGAGAGGAGGAAGAACCGAGACTCTGTTGCAGTCCAAATTTTCCACACAGTGTAAATAACATTTAGATTTTAATACAAAGAACAAAATTCCCTATTTTGTGATTTATTGTGCATATGTTTCATGAGTTTTCTGAATGTGTCTGAATGTTTTATGTATATGTGGTTATGAATACCATGGGTGTTTAAGAGTTTCCCTTTACAGGAATTAGATAAATTCTTAGTCTAAAGTTCTGAGTGTTTTGGGCTCTTTAGGCTAAGTGCAAGGAGTGAACACTAGAGTTGTTGGAAAAATATGTGAAGCCAACACAAGGAGTGCAGTTGGACTCTGTCTTGAGTTTAGAAACTAGCGTGCCAGGTGGGAATACTAGAACAATTCATTTAACTTAGAAGGAGAGATTGTGCAAGGAAGTGACATCGGAGTTACTGAACACTCTGAGAGAGAGCACAAGGAGTGCGCCTACACTTAGTAAAGTGTAAAATCTCAATTGGAGAGGAGAGTGCAAGAGAAGGCACACCAGAGTTACTGAATACTCTGAGGATTTAGCGCAAGGACTGCACAGGGAAGTTTTTGAAGTCTAAAGACTTCCATGAGGAAGCTATTTAAGGAGTGCAATGAGCAGGCACAAGGAGTGCAATGAGCAGGCACAAGGAGTGCATGAGAACTCTGCTTCGATTTTTGTGAGGGGATTTCCAAGTGGGAACATCAGAGTTAATGAACACTCTGATAGCTAGTGTAAGGAGTGAACGAAGCCAACACACTTCTAAAGTGTTGGTCAATATCAAGAGAAGAAGCGCAAGTTTGTAGGAGGGCACAAGAAATCATCTGGAAAGAACAAAGGGACTGAACCCTTTGAAACTCAAGAGTTGAAAATTATGAAGGAGAGCATGAGTGCCAGGAGGGCACAAAAAACTAATTGAAGGAGAAGAGGGTTGAGATGATTAGAATTCCGAGCAACTACAAATCTCAGGAGAGGTAGTGCAAGCATGCATAGATTCCCTGAAAATCCTGCAGAGGTCAAGAACCTTTTAAGGTTCAGTTCGTGGAAGTAGCGCAAGTGTGCACTAGGGCCTAAGTCCCTCAAGGTTGAAAAATTTCATGAGGAGTAGCATTTTTAAAAACTTGAGCAGAGGCCAAGGAGTCAGATCTACATAAATAGAAAAGGGTTGAGCCTTTGAAATTTTGAAAGAAAATGCTTCATCGTAAGGAAAGCGAAGCCAAGGAGGAGGAGAAACAACTATCGTCGGATCAACTGCCAAGAGAAATCTAGACCGTTGCATCTAAATACAGTCAGGAGGAAGCGCATAGGAGGCAAATAGATCCCAACCACATGATTCAAGTGGGAGCTACAACAACCGTCATATCTGGGAAATTGGTGGGGGTGTTAACCCTGGAAGTCCTTTGGATTTTGCGTATTCGGAACATTTTGTGCATTGGGCACAAAAAGGAGCCAACCTCTTGAAGTCCCAAAGTCCTAAGTGAATCGGGACCATCCATCAGTGGACACATGTTAGTAGATCAGGGGTAGTCTGGAAGCCTAACTATCTAAGAGAACAAAGGCGTGAAGTGTTATGGAGCAAGGATTCTCGAAGCTTCGAAGGCCGGAGTAAATCCTAGATGTTTCCACTAGTGACACATGGTGCTAGATCTAGAAGTCCAGACACTTGGAACTTAGGAGGAACTTGCATGAGAACCAATAGAGTGTGAATACCCTCGAAGCTCCAAATTACTAGAGTAGGTCCTCATTGTTGATCATATAGGGGGACTCATGTCAATGGATTGTGAATCCAGAAGTCCGACAGTCCGAGTGAACTGGGTTGGTTTTGCGCAAAGGAGAGGAAGTCCCAAAGCTTTGAAGAGCGTAGAAGACCTCCATCATTGATAAACATAGAGTACACATGGAATCATATCTCGTGGTACAAAGGTATAGCACTCCATAGGAAAGTTGGGAAAAAGTAGTTGGGGTCAAGGAATCTTGGAGGCAAGAAGGCTGGATTCCATCTTAGCCATTTATTACAGTGGACATGTGGTGCATGACCCTATAGTCTGGAGACTTGGCACTCCAAAGGAATTGAGTTGAGGTTGAGTTAATTCGAGAACTCTTGAAGGCTCAAAGCTCGGAGTTGATCTCGATCGTCGGTCGAGGAAGGCAACGTGGAGGGTATATTTGACCTACGCAAATTCAGTATTCAAAGGTTGTGAAGGGTAGTGTTGCAAAGAATCCTAAAGTCTCGAAGCCCATAGTAGATCCAGGTCATCCATATGTGGGGACGTGGGAGCCATTTATCTCATTTCTTCATGAGTTCACTAGTCCGACACTCAAGAGGTTTTAGAGTGTGAGATGTATGGAACTCCCAAATCCCAGAGTCCCAGAGTGGATCGTGGTCGTTGGATAACGAGAAGGCGCAGTCTATCGATTTGTTGCTTATGTGTATTCATCGTTTCGACACTACGACGAATCTATGGAGCAGTGATTTGAAAATCCCTGAAGCCCAGAGCTGTGAAGTGGATACAAGTTGTTATCTGTGGAAGCACCAGAACCGTCCGATCTGATTCAAGGTTTAGTTCTCCAGGAGAAGACGGTATCGAAGTGGGTAGAATTGTTGAAGTCTGAAATTCTGAATTCATTGCCCGCCATGGATTTAAGTAGGCACTGTGGACCATTGATTTGTGTTATTATTCGGTGCTTCGTCATTTTGGCATTCGAGACGAACATCGTGTAGTTTGGTTTAAACTCCCGAAGTCTGGGAGCTTTGAAGTCTCGAATTTTTCGAGAAAAAGAGTATTAGCCCACGATATCTTGTAGGAATTGCTAGTTCTTAGAGACTCCTAAAAAGTTGATCTTTCACTCGAGAAGAAGGTAAAGAACCTATGTATGATATTTTGAGGGCTCAGCAAGGGCCCGAGAGCCAATTCGGCTCCTTGATTTTTATCGATTCTAGACCGGGAGGTCGCGCAAGCCCTAGGTAAGGTGGGGGTATGCATCACATTTGATATCCCAAATGGAACTACTGTGAATTCATAGTGTCCATATCTTATTCTGAATGTTGTATTTTTGATGTCTTCTTCTTTTATTCTTACTTGATGATAGCCTGATCTCAATTCAATCTTCGAAAATATTCTTGCACCTTTCAGTTGATCAAACAAATCATTAATTCTTGGCAAAGAATACTTATTATTTATGGTAACCCTATTAAGCTACCTGAAATCAATACACACCCTTAAGGTTCCATCCTTTTTCTTCACAAAAAGAACCAGGGCTCCCCAAGGTGACACACTTGGGCCTATATACCCCTTCTTCAAAATTTATTCAAGCTGCATATGCAACTCTTTTAGTTCTGGTGTGCCCATTCTATAATGTGTATTAGACATTGGGGTAGCTCCTGGCACCAAATCAATAGAGAAATCAATGTCTCTTTTTGGTGGTAGTCCCAAAACTTCTTTAAAAACATCTTCAAAATCCCTCAAAACTGGATGGTCTTCAATGATTGGCACCTTTTCTTTGGCTTCCTCCTCCGTACGGGCTACAAAAATATGACATCCTTTCCTAAAGCTCTTCTTCAATTGCATAGTTGGAGTCTCTCTAATAGCTAAAACTCTTGGAATTCCTTGAATCTTGCTTTGCTTCCCTTCATCATCAAGACATGTGATTTTCTTGTTGTAATAGTCTAGGACAACATGATGTTTCTCCGACCAATCCATGTCAATTAGACAATCATATGAATCCAATGGAATGATGTTTACATCCACCTTTGTATTGATTCCATTTATGTCTATCTGATAATATTTAACCAACTCATTGATTTTCCTCTTAGCCCCCATGGCTAACAGAACTAACCAAGATTTGTTATGCTTAATTTTTTGCAAGTGAAATATTTCAACAATGTTAGCATTTATGTAACTATGGTTGGCTCCAGAATCAATTAAAATTTCTATGGGATCATTATTGATATTACCTTCCACTTCAATCATGGGAGATTGATACTCAACTTTCTTGTTATCCAAGGCTTCATAGATCCTTAGCATGCTTCTATCCATGTCTTCCATTGTTTTATCCTCTTGGATGTTGTGGACAACCCTCATTCTTTCTCCTTTGTGAGGGAAATCCCTATATAGATGATTTTCCCCACATTCCCAACATTGCATCGATTGTTTCCTTGGCCTTTTTCCAAATGCATCTACAGTCTTGTGTTCACTTTGTGCGACTTAACCATGCTGATTTGCTTGGAAATTGTTCCTAAAAAGGGTTGGCTTAAAACCCTTATGCCTTTGATCCTTCTTATCCTTCATCTTGTCATTCCAAGATTTTTGGAAAACTGGTCTTCCTTTGCTCTGCTCATACATATGCCTTTCTCTCCTTATGGTTTACTCCAAGGTTTTGGGGTTATTATATTGAATCTTATCACTAAAGAAAGAGGGTAACCCACTTAGAAACCTTTGGATTTTTACTTTCTCATCCTTAATGAAGTCAACATACTTCAACAATTCAAAGAACCACTTCTCATATTCCTCCATTGTCATGGTTCCTAAATTTAGTTCAAAGAAATCTTTCATATTTCTTTCATAGTAATGCTCGAACAAATATTTATCTTGGAAATATCCATTGAATTTCCTCCAGGAGATTCTTTTCTCATCAAGGTTCTTGGTTTTCTTAAGTTGGTCCCACCACATGGTTGCCTTTCCTTGCAAGTGGTAGGTGGAAATTCTAGCTTCTACTTGGGATGGGTAATCATGTAGTTGGAAATATTTCTTGATTTCCAATAGCCATGCCTCAACATATTCTCATTTCTTGTGCTCACGATTGAAAGTTGGTGTCTTAATCTTTCTGAGTTCACCTTGCAAGATGTCTTCCTCAGGTCTTCTCCTTTGCCTCCAAACAAGAGACACACTTGGGATACTCCCTGGACCTGAACTTGCATGATTTCTTCTGGTGGAATTCCTTGGAGAATGATAGCACATACTCATGCTTCTCGACTGCCTATCATTCCAATGATCATCTCTTTTGATATGGGATCTTTATGCTAATACTTTTCTAGCACTAGTTGCTTACTTGGTGCTAGAGTCCTTGTTAACTTGATTCTGTAGCATATTTAGGATTTGAAGTATCTCTTATCGATCCTTCATGATCCTCTCATTATTGTCCCTATATATCTTCACTTCTTTTTCCAGGCTTCTCATAGTTATAGTCCCTCGCCTATCTCTTCTGCCATTAGAATTAGTCTCAACATTACCCATGTTGATATGTAGACCTCCAATTTCTTCTGCATGGCTATAGAACCCTTGAGAATACTCTATGTCTCTAGTTCTCATGTAGGAACTAAAGTTTGTTTTTTTGTATCTCTACTTATGTAAGAATGCACTTGCAATAATTGTTGTTAGAATTAAGCATATTACAAAATATTTATCAATTAGATTACAGATCATTCTTTGTTTTAAATTATGAAGAATATTAATGAACTACTCCCAAGTAGGATTCCTTAAATGCATTCATTTTCGAAACAACATTCCAATGACTATCCTCATGCCTCAATCTAAGTTTTGAGAGAATAGTTATGGTGTAAAAACAGTGTCAAAACATTCATTATCACATGCAACATAGTAGAAACACTCAACAACTGTGCGATCATTTCTTGATTAGATATCCACTATTGATATGTCTTAATGGATTCATCGCATATCTAGTCATATCTCTTCTTCATACCTTCCATGAAACCACCACCAAAAATTATCTTCTTTTTCCTTCGTGGACTCGTGGATGCATAATTTTGTAACCTTCCTTTCATAATTCTATTCGAGAAGTCTCAACACTTAACCATTTTTCCACTTCTTCGTGGGATTGCAGACTCGTGAACTCATAATATTGTAATCTTCCTTTCATAAGTCTAACCAAGAAGTCTCAACACTTAACCATTTTTCCACTTCTTCGTGGACTCACTGACTCATAATCTTCTAACCTTCCTTTCATAAGTCTGTCTGAGAAGTCTCAATACTTAGACAAATTCCAATATCTTACCGCAGTTTTGTGGGGCTGACAGTCGGCATGGCACATGGCTCCACATCACCCACCAAATTTCATCACGTCCAACATGTACCTCCCACCGTGGAAGTTAACGTCTTTCTTCTACCATGTCATATGACACATGGCCTCCATGTCATTGTATGGAAAAATACCCAAATTTTTTCGATTTGCTTATTTTCGAAATTTCCAAAGAGGCTCAATTCTTTCCATTACCCATGAAATTTATGTCAATTTTATTGCAGTAATTTAAATAAACAAGTTGCAGACATACTCCAAAAATTAATTCTCTGTGAATTTCCACTTCAACATTCTACTAACTCGGCCCATCCAAGCTCAGTGTTGAAAACTGTGCTATGATACCACTTTGTAATGTCCCCGACACCCAGGCTGGGGCACGCCACATAAAAATGTTTATCTTATGACTCTGAAACCATAACATAACGTTCCCCATCTTGACTGAAGGAATTTACGGTGTAGAATACACGTGAAAATTCAATTCTACTAACTAAAGTAATTCTTTTACTGTTAGTTGATTTATTGTAGCTTACAACTACAAAATTAAAATAGATTTAGCTATTGTTTGTATCTATAACACAAATACATATAAAGGATGCTAATAATCAACATGAAATGCAACTAAACCACTCATTACAAACATATAAGTCATTCTCATTTATGCAGAGTTCATGCACAACAATAACACATGTAAATAACTCAGCAATAAGACAAAACACTTGTCTTTAAACAATAATAGTGCAACCAACTGCTTGGGACAAATGATCCACCCAACCATAGACTGACTGTTCCAAATCTCAACAACCAGTCACCCCCAAGCTGAGGCTAGTAATCCACAAAACAAGGTGGTCTCTCACAATCCACTCGCAACACAGAAAACGCATAACCCAAATGATATTCTCCTACAACTATCTCGATTTTTCTACCAACTCTCTTCCTCTTGACCTACCCAACCCAAGTAATGAACCATTCGTTTATCATGGATAACCCAAGGGATGTACCATCCATTTATTAGGGATGTTGTACTATGTTGTTATCGATGTCAAAGGATTGATGTCAAAGGGTTGATGTCAATTATTGACTTAGAAATTTGTTTGTATCATTGATGTATTGATTGTTGGATCAAGTGCTCATGCATGCAATTGATGACAGAAGGATAATGTCATGAGGTGTCATAGTGATGTGTTTTCATGGGTTGATGTTCAAAATGGATTGATCTATAGATGGGTTGATGTAAAGGTTGATCATTGTTGTATTATCATGGTTTATAGGAAGTACCAAATGGATGAAGTCCAAAGTGGTCCTCTTATGGTGAAATCCCTCGCGAAAATATGCTTTGTGAAGTCCAAATGGTTAGGTGGTTGAGAAATAATAGAAGTGTGGTTAGGGAACCCAATTTTGTTTGAGGAATAATGTTATGAAGATCTGTGAATTTTTCAGTGAGACTATTCTAGATGGATAGTGCTCTTCATACCATTTTTGGTGAAATGTGGGACGTCACATAACTCCTCGCGGTTAGAGAGTTATGGCCATGTCAAGTTGGAGAACTCTCATGTGTTGTATAGAAGCCCCTAGAAGGTGAAATAAGTCAAATTATTCTAGAAGCTCCTAGAACAAGTTTACCAGTCAAAGTGGTTAGTCATGGGTTAAGTGGTTGCAACAAGAAAACAATTAAAATTAAATTATTTTCAACTAGACGTGGAGAGTTTACTATTTGTGGTGAAATTGGTTATAAGTGGACAAGTGGTTAGAAGTGGGTTAGCCCCTAAAATAAGGAAGTTGGTTAGAGGATAACCCCTAGAATAAGCTACTTGGAAAAGTATAAATAAGAGAGAAAGGTTATCTTATTGAGTGAATCTTTTGAGCATATTGAAGATATATTTTTTTTGGAAGGTTCATTGTAGGTACCCATGGACACATTAGAAGTTTCACAAGTCTGAGGTACCAAGGAGGTTTGACGATGAAATTTTCAGAGGTTTAGAAAACCCTAGTTTCTTGAAGCTGTATGTGGTCTGCAGTGGTCCAGGGCGCGTATATTTGAAAATTTGAAGAAAAGTGTGAGTAGGTGCCAGTGCCAGGTTCCTAAAGTCTGAAGCAAGTTCTCGAGATATCATTCTATAGGTTCAAATCTACTACAGAATTTCTGGTATGGTTATATGTTGTATTGATGCTTATATTTACTCATGGTATGGTGAATGCTTAAATCATTCTTTGTATGGTTGTTATGATGTATGAACATCGGATATGTTGGCTGGTTGGTTGAGTGTTCATGTTCTGATATGGTTGAGGGATATATATGTTCTTTGATGGTGTATGCATGAGGAACATGCACATTTTGTTGGATGTTGTAAAGTTGTTTTTGGTATAGGTTGGGTAGTGATAGGATGGTTGCAGTGACATATTATTGGTGGATGTGATAGAGGTAACAAGGGTATGAAGGGAAAAGTTGTGAATTTTTAGAAACCCTAGTTTCTGAAGGTGTATGTGGGATGATTGAGGGAAAAACATGTACATATGTGTGCTACAGTATAGACAGGTCACATACATACGTGTGCTACAGTATAGACAGGTTGCATACATGTTGGAAGATTTATTTTGTCTACAATCTTTGTCTTGTACTTGGGGGTTGGATTCCTCACATATCGATTGGTGTTGAGATCTACAAGTTGGGTATTGTATTTAGAGTTGGTACTCTATTAGAGTTGTTTCTCTTTTCAATTGATCCTAATAAAACCCTAATATTGTAGTCTCATGTAACATGTTGGCACATGGGTAGACCCAAGGTTCAATGCTTCAACAACGCACCAACAAAACCCTAACTACTAGCCCTTTCGGTAACACCTACGAAGAAGATGAAGTCTCACCCGAGGTAGAGGCAGGGGTGGTTGCAGGACTCAGATGTCTGAAACGTAGCTAAGACACAGATCTGTGATTACAACACCTTAACAAAACACTTAGCAATTATCATTCATTAGTATCTAGCCTATATTTACTGCGCAGACAAAACCCTAATTATAGAGCAATGTAGTATTCACTTAGATCTACTACATCTAAACCCTTGGCATAAGGAAATAGATCAGATATAACATTCATTCACATCACTAAGTACTAAGCTATCATATCATGTCCATCTAAGCATACATTACTACACTAAGCATTAACCATATGAACAATAAAACAATCACAATGCACAAAGAAACCATAACACCGGATATATGTGGTTCAACCCTAGCCTGGGGCTACGTCCACCAACTCTTCTTCTCTTTATTATCTTCAGTAAATTGTCTATATGCACAGAGCCACAAGATCCTACTCTGCATAGAACAGGAGATCTGTGTGCACTTAGTCAGATCCTCCTTCCCTGAGCTAGGTTACAACACAAAGCCTTTACACCATCTCTTACAGTCACTTGCACTTAGCCTTGCAAGCTTCACACAATATGCACAAAGCATGTACAACTATCACTTGCACTTAGCACATCATCACCCATATGTCTATATCATCCTCTTCTTACATCGCTTAGACATCTATTTATACATGACAAAATGGGCCTAAACATGGGTAAACCCATGGTATGACATCCCCATACTTGTTACATAATCCAAAAACCCAAAAAGCCTTAAAAAAGGGTTGAGATTCCACGATCTCTGCTTCGAATTGCGCTCTGTCTTCGACAACCTGTCGAAGTCCCAAAATAGGTCAAACCTGACCAAGGATCTCCAAAACTTGGTCAAGGGCCAACATGCCTCCAACACTCACCTGTGACTCATCCCAGGGTTCAACGCTTCAACAACACACCAAAAAAACCCTAACTACCGACCCTTTCGGCAACACCTGCGAAGCAGATGAAGTCTCATCCGAGGTGGAGGCAGGGGTGGTTGAAGGACTCAAATGTCTGCAACCTAGCTGGGACACAGATATGTGATTAAAACACCTTAACAAAACACTTAGAAATTATCATTCATTAGTATCTAGCCTGTATTTACTTCGCAGACAAAACCGTAATTACAGAGCAATGTAGTATTCACTTAGATATACCACATCTAAACCCTTAGCATAAGGAAATAGATCAGATATAACATTTATTCACATCACTAATCACTAAGCTATCACATCATGTCCATCTAAGCATACATTACTACACTAAGAATTAACCATATGAACAATAAAACAATCACAATGCACAAAGAAACCATAACACCATATATACGTGGTTCACCCCCAGCCTGGGGCTACATCCACCAACTCTTCTTCTCTTTATTATCTTCAATCAATTGTCTATATGCACAGAGCCACAAGATCCTACTCTGCATAGGACAAGAGATCTCCACGCATTCAGTCAGATCCTCCTTCCCCGAGCTAGGTTACAACACAAAGCCTTTACACCATCTCTTACAGTCACTTGCACTTAGCCTTTCAAGCTTCACAGAATATGCACAAAGCATGTACAACTATCACTTGCACTTATCACATCATCACACAGATGTCTATATTGTCCTATTCTTACATCGCCTAGACATCTATTTATACATTACAAAATGGGCCTAAACATGGGTAAACCCATAGGATGACATCCCCATCCCCGTTACATAAGCCCAAAACCCAAAAATCCTTAAAAAGGGCCCAAGATTCCACGATCTCTGCTTCAACTTGTGCTCCGTCTTAGACAACCTGTCAAAGTCCCAAAATAGGTCAAACTTGACCAAGGATCTCCAAAACGTGGTCAAGGGCCAACATAGCACATAATACAAAAGTTTACATATATGTCTGGTGTTCTTTGTGTTTATTATGGTGATGGCTTATGGTTCTCTCTTATTGATGAATGATGTTAATATATGGAAGTAGCTAAGTACAAATGAATAATATGTTTGAAGGTATTGCTAACTAAAGTTTTGTAGGAAGTGAAAAAAGAGCCTCACATTGATTCAACCCCCCCTATTAGTGTGGTTGGTGTGTACAACAATTGGTATCATAGAAGGCCTTCCCTATAAGACTTACAATCTTGAAGGAGATTTGTGGACACACAAATGGATGAACATGCATATGAAGTTCCATTATTTGATGAGATATATTATTCATCATGGAGAATAAATATGAAAGGGTATTTGAAGTCAAAATGAGAAATTTTTTGGGATATAATTCTTGTTGGACCAATTCCCTCAAAGAATCAGTCAAAATTTGCAGCAAAGAAGAATAATGCAGTAGAATTCAAGACCATCTTGAATGGAATTTCAGGTTCTATCAAAGAAAGCATTGGAAAGTGTACCTCTTCCAAGGACCTATGGATGAAGCTAGAAAAGGCATATCAAGACTCAATCATCAATGACGGTAAAGTCTCTCCTAGTTGTAATAATTCTAACTGCAATGATGTTGAATGTTCTCCTACAAATGAAGAAGAAGATCTAGAAGTAGTTTGTGTAGAATCAACTGACAATTATCTTATAGATAAAGAAGAATATTTGTTGAAGCTTAAAGATAAATTTATAAGTTCTCTAGAATAATTTAGCAATGAAATAGGAGATGATTCAGATACTTTTGAGGATCTTGAAATAATTACTAAGGAATCCCTAGATAAGTACCAAATGCATTTCAAAACACTAAGACAAATTCTCAAGAAACAAGAAGGAAGTGAAATAAGCCAACAAAGGATTCAATTAGAAGAAAAATAAGAAGAGATAAAAAGACTAAAGAATAAAATAATTAGTGTTACACATCAACATTACTCGCTTGGAAAGTGTCGTAAGTGTCGCATGTTTCTCACAAGTGTCGCAAGTGTCGAGCAAAGCATGCTTCCATGATACCCATGCCATACTTATAAAGACATTAAGAAGACACTTAAAATGCCTCAAACACTTTATTTGAAGGAAGAGGAATGGTTAACTAGAGTTAAGTACCTCTTGCCACCTGAAAGAAGCATTCAATCTAAGGTTTTAGAAGAGAGCACTCCTCTATATCACTCTTAGGAGTGCTGGCGCTCCCCTATAAAGTGTTAGGGAGCGTTATAACACAAAAAAACTCTTCTGAAGGAGTGCTATGCATTTCAAGAGCGCTAGCACCCCCCTAAATCCTACTAGGGAGCGCTATAGTGCTCTGATGGCCTTTTTGAGGGAGAGCTACCTATTCCGGGCAATGGTTGATCTGTTGAGGAGAATAAGGGGAAGATCTTTCAATCTTGGAAGGAAGTTGCATTCAAAATCCTGGTTCAGCCATGATCTTAGGGAAGATCCTTGACTCAAGGAGGAAAATCCTCATCTTACCCTAAAGATACCTCAAGAGGTTAGGCCTCTCTAAACCTATATAAGCAGGCTCTATGATGGTGGAAAGGAGGAAGAATTGGAAGCATGAAACCTATGATCTCATAGGAAACATTCAATGAACTGAAGGAAAGTAATCAATGAAGTTGTTGTCATCTGGATCGTGGATATTTTGAGCAAGGGTTAGGCAAAGGGGACTTGACGAAGCTGTCACATTCGCATCTATGGTTGTAAGTTACTTCTGTCATTGTTCTCATCAATATGACACGCTTGGCCTATTTCTTTCTAGTTTGTGTTTAATTTCACATGAACTTGTCTCTAATAGATAAATCTATTTCAAGCTAATATCAATAGAGTAGGAAGTGGTTGTACTATTCTTTGTCTACAGGGCTCATCGAGGAGTGAAAGAATGGAGCTCAACTAGGAGCGTGCAGGGACAAACATCGATAAAAGGTACTTCTTTTCTCCTTCCTCCTCGTACATTAGTTTGTATAGATCTGAAAGGAAGTCAGTGTCCATGTTAAGCATCTTCTGTCTTAAGAGCTAAGAGTCTAGCTCTCAAGAGGAGATCTACCTGTCCGCAAGGAGATTTTCCTTCAACAGAAACTAGCGACTCCATTGGGGACAATCGAATCGAAACTTTTGGTTTTGATTTTTCCTCATAGACCTTGTCTTACCCTTTGATTGTTTTCAGACCTAGTTCACCCCTTTGTGATTGATTTCATGTGCTGATTGACTCCTCACTCCATCACACTTAGCTTGATTGCAAAAATTCCATTGAAATTTTGGGTTTTTTTGACTTTTTATGAGTTTTTTTAGCCTAGCACCCCCCTGCCCATGTTAGCAGAGTGACAACACTCCCTGGAAGTGTTAGACAGAGCTTTATAACGCTCTGGTGGCCCTTATACCAGAGCGCCAGCCCTTTTTTGCCCAAAATCTATTCAAAAATTGTATTTTTTGGAGGTCAAAACCCTGTTTCTTCACTTGCTGAGCTGCTTTGTGACTCAATGATTCTTCCTTTGACCTTTGACATGCTTCCTCCTGAAAATTAAATACCTTGTTGTTCAGATTTTATGCCCTTCTTCATTATTTTTGAGTTTTTGCTGTTGAGAGCTTGAAATCGATCCGCTGCTTTTTTCCTCTCCTATCCATCTGAGCGGGAACTCCAGTGAAGGACATCGGAAGTCTACAAATATCTTCATTTGGTTTTTGTTGAGGTCATTGTTCTTCAACATCTCTCTTTTGTGTGAAATTCTTGGTTTTCTTTGTTTTCTTTTTTTCTTCTTGTTTTCGATCACAGCAGGAGGGTGTATTGTTTGTACGAAACCTGCTTATGCTTGTCTAAGTTTCCTTGATCCAAAAGGATAATTAGCAGGAGAATTTTCATTTTCAATTAATCATTATTCACACACAAACAATAAAGAGACATCTTCATCATTGATTTTCATATTAGAAGACATCTCCAAAAAGTTTTAGCACCACATCGGATTTGATTGAAGAAAATTTGTTTGAGGACATTCCTTCTTAGTGTTTGTTAGTGAAAATAACTCTCTCTCTCTCCTTTAAATAGATATTCATCGAAAATAAATGATTTCTTATCGTATTCTATGCATCTTTTTGGGCATTGAGTCATCATTCCATTAGTTTCACTTTCGTGCACCCTTTGAGTAAAGAACAACTATAAAATGAACGCTAATTAAAAACTATCTAGAACATTTTTGTTTTTAGGATCTTCCATCAACAGTAGACTAGGGTTATCACTTTGGATTAGGCTGTGAGTACAACTCTCCAAATTTTTCAAAACAAACATTAGCATCCTGTGTTAGGGAGAGTCAAATCCAATTGTCGTATTGTTTTTTTGGGATCCCCCTCTCACACAGGGGTTACGCACGATGTCACATTCGGGTGAGTTACGGAGATTATCCCTTCGTGGTTCAACTGTTTGTAGTGGTCAGATCGTATATTGGGGGTCACTTGGAGGTATACCCACAATTATGTGTGGGATCCTTTAGGTTTGATTTCAGACTTGTTATCCTACCCATACATTCTAGATCAGACTGTAGACTGTACCCGCCCAGGGACTCATTGCGAATTGGTATCTTTAGTTGCCATAATCTTTAGGTACTTACACAAGGTGACGGTGAAGGGAAGTCTCGCTGTACCTGGAACAGACATTGGTCAAACTCACTCGGGCTCCTTGGAGGGTAAATCCACAATTACTGCGTGGAAGCTTGCACCAAGGCGTAAGTCCATTAAGCAGGTCGCCATTGTAACTGTTCCACCATATCCTAGCCCCTTCTTAACTTGATCACGTGACATTGGATTTCATCACGAACTAGTACGGTCATCGAGAGAAGTTTTGTCTACTTGGTTGAATCCTAGATTTTTTTAGCGCATGTTGTTTCTTTTTGTTAGTTGGCCCTAGATTTTCAATGTGTTCTGTTATTCTCCACAATTGAGCCCGTAGACGATAAAGGTCTTCGCCGATCACGTAGGATGCAAGGGATGACTCCGGAAGGCTATCAACCCTTACCTCTTAACCTTCCCGAAGAAAACTATTGTAGAGAGGTAGAAAATCCATCTGACGTCGAAAGTGCTATTGCTCCCCCGTTAGATAACCTAGAAGACGCTTTGGACACGGTTGAAAATCCCACCACACCTGTGTCGGTAACTCCTCTCGAACCACTTTTGGTTCGTTTAGACTCCCTTGGGAACTTCATAGATGAAGAGATCCCACGATTACCAGAGATAATATTTACCAAAACATATATGGGATCCACGTAACCACTCTTTGGTGACGAGTATAGGACTCCTGTTCGTCCTAGCACCGCAGTAGAAACCAATCCCACACCTTCTTGTTCTATATGGAGGACTTCATCGGGACGTGATCTCTATGAACATTTCGAATCTATTCAACAACCCTTTCCTCCTCATGACCCTCCTAGTGAAACAGGACCATCCGGTCAAACCATGAATCACCCAGTCGATTAGGTTATTCACTCTACTGCTACACCAACACAAGTCCATCCTAATGCTGGACTCATCATCTCTACTCTTCCCCAAAGCACTTCAATCTCTACCCCTGTTTCTACAAGTCCTTACTCTACAGCTCCACATGTTCCACATGATCCTGCTGGGACATCTTCTCACCTGAGAATGCAGACCCATTTTGGAAAAACACAACCGGCTAGAGGGAAACCACCATCCAACATATCTTTCCCTCCTGGAGGACTACCTTTCCATGGTGGGCCTGCCCCTCCCGGGGGAAAACCCCCTTTTCATACTCCTCCTGGAGGGCAACCTCCATTTTCTAGTCACACCATGGTCGTAAATCCACCGCTGGCAGGGGGGAAACCCTCGTTTGCTAGAAACCCTTCATAATCCTAGGGAGTATCTTTAGGAGGCACTTTTACTCAACCCCACATTGGGGGACACTTGTATAATAACCCACTAGGAGGAGTATCCAATCCTGTACCTCTCGGAACATCTTACAAGCAATCTTATCCAGGCGGTATCTAAAACACCACCTAGAGTTCTCCGGGACCATAGTCCTATCCTCCTCATGGGCCTCATGTGTATCCGCCTCTGGGATCTACCCCTTGCCATTCTCAAAGCCAAAATGTTTATCCTCCTCACGGGAAAATAAATCACCTGGCCTATAATGTTCAAAACCCACCGGGTTATACCAATGTTTCTCATGCACCATCGAATCCTTCTTATCCTAGCCAGCAACAACCATATGTAGGAGGACCTACTGGTTACAACTATCCCCCTAACCCAGTCTATGGTCCTACTGGTGTTCCTATGCCACACCAGTATCATTTGCACATTAACCGATAGCTACCTTTCCTTGTGACTCTAGATCTCCCAGACTTGTCTCGGTTAACTAATGATCCTATTTCTCATTCACCGGTTTGGCCAGTCATTCCAGCTAAGCTTCCTTCTGATATTCCAAAATTTGACTGAAACCCTGGCGAAGATCCGAACAACCATGTGATGACTTTCCATTTGTGGTGTTCATCAAACTCTCTCATGGATGATTCTATACATTTGCGTCTTTTCCAGCGAATGCTTACTGGTTCTGCAACAAAGTGGTATATTGAACTACCACGTTCTTCTTTTCACGATTTCAATTCCCTTGCCATGTCTTTCCTCACGCACTTTCAACTGCCTATTTGCTATGAGACAAGTACTGAACTCTTGACCTCCCTTCGTCAAACTAACTCCGTGCATATCTCTGACCATGTTCATGAGTGGAGGCGACAATGAAGGATAATCAAGGCAGTCATCCCTGACATGGTCTTGGTAGAATGGTTTACTAAATCACTATTACCCCCGATCGCTCGCGATGTTGCTATGGGTGGTGCGGTCACAGAGGAACAAGCCATTGCTTGGGCTCAGTACTTAGACTTGGTTTATTCCCAATCTGGTACTTTGTATGATTTGCTTCAGAATGCTGCTCAAGCTAATACCAATCCTTCTAAGCCATCATCCTCATCTCATGCAGATGGTGTTATCGGTTCCGCCAAAACTCAATATTTTTCCAAATCGACTACACCCTCCTCTACCTCCCCCCAAACTCAGACCTTTGAGGTGAATGCAGTTCAATCTGCCCCTTCACAACAATCTAGAGGTAAGAAAAAGACAAAGAATAAATCAAAAAATAATAATGAACAACCCAAAAATCAAACACCTGCTACCGAAAATAAACCACAACAGAAACTAAAATTCCCGTGTATCATTTGTGGTGACAATCACTACACTCAAGATTGTCCACTTCGCAATGAAGTGGCCAAAATTTTCCAAGGGAAGTCACAATCTGTTGTGCTTACTCAACCTTTTCCGCAACAACAATCCATGGTTGCTCAAACCCCCTCTCCTGGGGGCAGTTCTAGTGATCCTAATGATGAGGCCTCGTCAAGTGCACACATTTATATGTTTAATGGGATTAATTTGACCACTCGCTCTAAGACCTACGACACACCAGGTAACCCTGACAAAGGAAAAGACACTAACGGTACCGACACTTTACCAGATCCATCATCATCCTCTGTTAGTATTCCATCGGTTAATCCTTCATTTGGACCACTTCAGATCGAGAAACCCACGTTCAACTTTATCTTATGCCCTCCTAAGATCACTATCTACAAAGCTACCTTTAATCCTAGTTCACGTGCTGCCCAAAACTACAACATTGTTGAAGATTTGGCTCAAGCACCGTGTGCTATGTCTGTGTTAGAAGTTCTACAACACTGCCCCAGTCAACGTAGAACGCTCTTGACCGCTCTTGGCATTGTTGACCCTGAGTCATCCAATTAGATCATGTTTAACCTAGATAATTATGCATCTCGACTCTCCCAACAATTTGCTTTCCAAGTTGATGTTGTTGTTCACAATCAACAAATCCATCGAACTATCTTGGATGAAGGAGACTTAACTTGTGTCATGTATTTAGCGTGTTGGAAAGGTTTAAAATCACCAGCACTCAACAAATCCCCAATGATGTTACGCGCCTTCGATGGGCGAAGTTTTCATCCCCATGGGATTTTACAATCCCTGCCCATCCAATTGGGTGGAAAAACCATCACTGTTGATGTCGAGGTGGTCGATGCTCCCCTTGATTACAACTTGTTACTGGGAAGAATTTGTTTTATGCCATGACTACCGTTGCCTCGTCAGTTTTCCGATGTGTTCAATTTCCTCATCAGGACAAAATTGTCACTATTGATCAGTTGGAGTTTTTCACAACCGATGCTCGCGTTCCCGCTACCAACAATATTCCTTTCTTGGGAGACCACAAGATCACATATGAAAGCGTTGGTGTTGTCTTACTGAAATATTCTAGCCTCATGGGTACCTTCCCTACACCACTTCCACCGACTACACATCACATAGCCACCGTCGATATGATTTCGACCGCGGCTTATCAATCTTTGGAATCATCTGACCCTTGGATTGTACCTTGTCCTTTGGAATTTGATGCACTAAGTGACACTGTGCCACTTAGTCCAGCCGAAACATCATACGTTTCTATCCCATCTGCTTCTCCCTCATCATATGCCCAACATCTATTGGCATTTGACAGTTCTTCAATGCAATCACGGTTGAGTTCCTTGTCATCTGCGATCGACTACATTGCCCCAACTTTTCCTTCGGACGAATCTATTCCGGAAATGGTTCGCATTGACAAGTTACCTCGGGATAATAATTGTCACCGATCCTCTTTTCTTCCCCCTTGTGAAGAAATTCGGGCAGATATACTGTCTATCTCCCCTCATGGTGTTGATTTTTCATCATCTCCCATGATTTCAACTTCCGACGATTTGGATCCAGTAGTGGACATGGTGATTTCCTCGGTAGGATTACTGGAGCCTGATATCCTTACTCCTATCGCGACCCTCGACATGTGTTCCTTCTCGAGTGATTATCTTCCATCCAGCGAAGATCTCCTGGAGGCCATGACCACGTTTTATCCATTGACATGGTACCCTTCCAGAGAATTATCCTCTTGGAAGCCATGATCTGGACGAAACCACGAGCACAGTTTCTCTTCTCTGTGGCAAGCTCATTAAAAAATGAAACAGAGGTCCTGAGCATAGTTCTTTTCCTATGTCAAGCTCGTTAAAAAATGAAATAGTTACCTCTCTTGAACCTTCTTTTCATCCACCCTTCTCCTTCGATGAATGAATTGAAGCTTGGAGGAAATGTCTCCAGCCTTTGATGATCTTTCTGGAGTTCAGCCACTAGCTTTCAAGATAGGGGCATACCGAGCTTAGTCTTTGTTCTTTCTCGTGCTCGTAAATACATGAGAATGCATTCGGGTAGACTTTTATCTCTTTTTTGGACCTCTATGGATACACGAAAAAGGAACCCCCTGGAGTCTCCTTTAAGCTCTTTTTAGACTCTCTAAACATGAAAATATTGCCGAGTGATCTTGCTTTCTTTCCCACTCGTTAAATGGTTTGAAAGGGCATCTTTTGAGTGATAATTTATCTCTTTTTCAGCCTCATGAGACTAACATTACGAAAAAGGACAACACTGGAGTCATCTTTAAGTTCTTTTCAGACTCTCTAAAGATGAAAAGATTACCGAGCAATCTTTTTCTCTTCACGCTCGTTAAAGTATTTGAAGAAAACATCTGTTGAGCAATGGTTTATCTCTTTTTCGGTCTCGTCAGACTACTTTACAAGAAAGGAACTGAGAGAGTTCTCTTTTAAGTGTTTTTCCAGACTCTATAATCATGAAAAACCTTCGATTTTTCTATCTTTGGACTCACTAAACAAAACATCGACAAGCCCATATGGGGTCGAACCCTTACTTCTTCCAGTTTGTTAAACAAAGGAAGAGGAACTTACCGAAGGTGAGTTTTATCGAGCATGTGTTATCCTCCTCGAGCTCGTTAAATTAAAAAGAGGTACTCGTCTATCTAGATGGGGGAAAAAATTGAAATAAGCAAGCCAAGTAGTTGTTTTTGAGAACATTACCAAATAACTCTTAGAGTCGCCCTTGAACACGACACTTTGTCTTTTGCACGCATTATAATCCGCTGAACCTCTGCACTGAGCCAATCCTTTGAGTTTCTTTCACTCCTCTGGGTCACCTGACGTAAGTCACAACATCCACTGCATCATAAAGTTTTGGTCTGTGTCATGTTTCTGCTGTCGTGCCTCAGTGTTCAAGGGAAGTATCCATCTCGTGAGTCATCCGTCACAAATATCTTGTCTCAATACCCGTGTCAGTCCATGTTCATTTGATCTACCAATTACATCTCTGTGTCTATTTCGTGTCATTGATGGGGGATACATCAAGGCCCTCCTTCGACGAGCCTATTTCTGTCGACTTCAACACATTATCCAGAAACTAGGCTTAGAAACTAGTTAGTACTTTGGGACCTGCATGCCTCAATGGCAGGCCTCCTCATGTCTGGCAGTAGGTTTACACCATTGACCTCTAATCGGATGATTCCACGGATGTTCGAATTCATCTCATCCATTCACATTCATTGGAATGTACTAGAGTACCTTGGGATTCATTGACATTAATGGTGATCTCCCTTGTGCTTGTTAACAGTGGTGGAGAAAATCTCTTTTTGCAGTTTTGAATAGGGGTGGAGAACTCAAATTTTTCGGCATCTTATTTGTTTTCCTAAAGGTGTTGTTAGATGTCGAAAGCTACACTTTCGATAGCTAACCCTTTCCTATTTTACACCTGTAAGCTACCGAAAGCGTAAGGGATGACGAAATGTTCATATTTTGCACAGAATGAAGTTTTTGGTGTCCAGATTTTGTGAAAGGGGTTCCAAATGAAAGATAAGATCAAAGGGATATAGATCATCACCCTTTCAAGTTTTTGAGGCAGGTATTAAGGAAAAAAGGCTAAGTGGCATTTGAAATTCGTGGTAAAGATGGTCCATTTGTCAAAGTAGGATTTCAAAGTGCCTTGTCATCTTTTGACATTTATTGAAGATAGCATGAAGACCAGTAAAGGGAACATTATTTCTCCACCTGTCAATGTGATGTCTACCTTTCGAATGGAAAAAGGACGCTACTGAAACAACAATATGGAAATTAGGATAAATTTTTGCACGTGTCTTTTCTGTTATAATCGACCCTTATGTTTAGGAGACCATCTGTCACATCTGTCGAATCATTGTAACTGTTTCTAGTTTTAGAAAGTAGGGGTAGGATTCAAATTTTTGAGGACTGATAGCATCTTTACCTTTATATACAGATGTAAAAGACATAAGGGGGGTTCGACCTGGAGGTACCAGATGAGTAGATAATGTAGAAACATGGTTCTCTATTTTGAAAAGATGATCAATAGTCTGTAAATGACTTTATGAATGAATACAAAGATATTTTTTCCAGATTCCTGTGTTGTGTTTAAGTGGTGAAGTTTTTCCCTCAGGTAACTCATGATTTTCCTATTTCAGATGCTTTTCTTTCTATATTGTCTATGAGAAGGTAATGTACAGGATTTTTTCTTGACACCCTGTGTTGGCTCAATGCAATAATCTATGTTTTCTTCCAAGTTTGAGGTGTAGAATTCAGCTGTACTCTGCTCTACGTTTGAAATGAATTCCAATTTTTTCTTCTTTTCCATCCTATAAGCTCAAAGAATCCACTTGCATGATTATCTTTCCTGGTTACATCTTGTTTTAGTTATTCATTCATTCATTGTCTTTATCATTGACTCCATGTTGCCCAATGGTCCTTTATGCCTTAACCAAACCAACACAAAATTCATGAACAAACCCATGTTCTGCATAGCTAGCCTAATATTCTCTTCAAACAAAGTTATATCAGACAGAGAGATCCCTCTCTGAGTCTTGGAGGGATAGATCCAAGACTTGAAGTGGTTTTGATGTTGCCTCTGTGATTGCCTCCACAACCTTGGGCAAATTATAGAGTGCTAACATAGTGGCGACCATACTGGGGAACCTCTCCCCAGTAGTACACTTCAAAGCTCCAGATCTGATCACTGATGGTAGACAATGACCAGACACAAGAAGGATGAGATCGTTCACCTGGTGACTCCAATCAGCTCCAGACAGTGCCAACTCAAAGACTCCACTGGAGGAAGAACCTAAAGCATGGCCAAGCAGCCTAGAAAGACCAGGTACTCAAGCTCAAATTGTATTCATGATATTATTGGTTTCATCTGCAATTATTTTCTCTCTTATCATGATCCTGGTCCAGAGTATATTGGTGAAATTCAGGATGATCATTTTCAACCTGAAGAGCCCCAAGAGATCAGATCCCCAATTGTAGATTATGTGCATACTCATACACCTGTGCACACCCCAGATGCATCTGTAGAAAGCCTAGTGAGACATAAGCCTCCTGCTTTATCTCCTACTCTTGAAAAACCTCTGGATGGTTGTAAGCCTCTTGCTTTGTCTCCTATTCTTGCAAAAGTCCCAGACCGATACCAACCTCTAGATTTGCCTCCTATTCTCCATGACCTCCCTGTCAATTACATCAATAATCTACCTAGGTTTGATGGAGAAAATGGGAAGATCACTGCTGAAAAGCATATTCAAAACCTTGAGGATTTCCTTGACCTTTATAAGGTTGAAGATGATGATGTCTGTATCAGGATGTTTTCCCTATATTTGCAAGGTAAAGTTAAAAATTGGTTTAGAAATCTGCCAGATGCAAGCATCAGAAATTTTCATCAGTTCATGGAAGTTTTCTTAGATAGGTGGGTGATCATGGGGAATATTTTCCTCATCTTATAAGAATATGACCACTTGAAAAGAAATCCTAGAGAGAGTACAATATTTCTCAACCAGGTTCAATGAGGTGTATAATTCAATACCTTTGGATGTAAGGCCACCTCCTGGTTTAGCTAAATTGCATTTCCCAGAAGCCTTTGATCTAGAAATAGCATTCTAGTTAAGAGAAAGAGACACTGGAACCCTAGAAGAAATGCAAAATATCGCAGTCTATGTGGAAGCTAACCTATTGAACAGGAAGGGTAAGCTAGAAGCAGTAAGAAAAGACAAAACAAAAAAGGAGAATGCGATATCCTTAGAAGTAAAGCTGGATATTCTAACGAACACTGTAAATGAAATGTTGCACAAGATTAACAGGAAAGATGAAATTGCTTTCCAAAAGCGTCATGTATCATCGAATCTAGAAAGAACAAGAATAAATGTCCCCAAAAACTTAGCATCCCAGCCTCTTTATCCTAAACCACCAGAGGATTTCTTCACGTACTCAATTCACAACACAGCCAAAGAAGAAGTTCAAATTTGGGTGGTGGTGGAAAATTCTCCGGAGATGATATGCATGTTTGATGACCCCCCCTATATAGATAATATGCTCAGATATGATCTTCAGTATGTTGACTATATGGTTGAGATTGAAGATGATTGTTCAAAGCAACCAGTATTATATTCATGGGAGGAAGAATCCCAGTTATCACAGTGCACAGATGACAATCAGATTTTGCATATCCAACAAGATTGCAAGGAAGATGACGCAGAAAATTTCCCAAGAAATGCAAAATGTCTACCCCTATGTTTTGCCTCATTGTTAAGGTAACATTACATACAGGTTGTGAATAGAAAGAATGAGGAAAACAAGGTAAACACAGAAGCTAATCCAGAGGTGCAGCCCTTGAGCCTTTTGGAAGGGAAAGCATTAGATGAAATCATGAAGCCTAAGATAGATAATGAGCTGATCCATTGTAATTCGTTGCCGCTGTGTCCTATTTATTTTCAAATTGTGAGAGGGAATCTTGGTCGGATTCTGGTTGAAAATCACAGTGTGAACCATGAAGTACCAGGAAGGCCAATACCACCACCATCCATTTTATGACCCTATAGCTTATATTCTGGATGATGTGTGTTTTCAAAGTCTGGCTTCATTTACTCCAAATGAATTAAAACATTGTTATGATATGGATATGTTAAGACAGTCTACCCCACTGTCTGGTGCAGCAGAGGCATCATTTCAGAAACCATCAGAGCATCCATAGTCATATAAAGAAGTGCTAAAAGACATAGAAGGCATAGGTAAAAAATCGAGTCTTGATGCTGAGTTGTTTGAAGTTGAAAATCAAAAGATGGGCCGAACCTATATTGATCCTGTAAATACATATATGGAGAATTTTTTTAATACAAGATATTTTTCCATTGCCAGTGTTTTTCCTATGGTTCAGGTTTATCAAATATTATGTAAGGAAAAGTAGGTTGGGAATTACTCTCAAACATGAGTAACAGATTTATTTCTGAGTTTCATCACAGACAGTGAAAGAACAGAGCCACTAGATCAACTGCTGGATTGGTTGCATTGGCATTTTTCCATTACCTAGCTAAGAAATGATTGTAGTAGGGTAGGTAGCAGTTGTGAATAAGCTCGACTCCTCGAGCATTCCTTTCAACAATTTTTCAAAATTCAGCTTTCTGTTTTCAGTTTGATGTAGTACAAGTTGCATAATAAGATTGTGGGATCAACCCATGGATAAGGCTCTGATTTATGAAATCTGAAGATCTGAGATTCTTGACACCTCCTCAAAAGTTGTCATCCCCAGTTGGAGCCTATGTTAGTATCCTATAATGATAGGAAACCTGATCATCCAGATATGATTGGTGGGTATCATAATGATGTTCATGGCTTGCTGGTCTTACTGTCTATTTGACATAAAATTTTCCAAGTTATCTTCATTAGGCAATAAGATGGATCACTAGATGAATGATTTTTGAGTTAGAGGTCTTCAAGAAGAGATTTGGATTTTCCTTTTCAAATAAGTGATGAGTCTGTACTCTTATTAGAAAATCTCTAAAATTTCACTTTTGGCAGCTAAGGGCATTTTCTCAAAGTATTCTAAGCTACCGAAAATTGTATCTTTCGGTAGCTAAAACGGTAGGTGTGAGGCGTTTTAAGCTGTTGAAAGCATAGAGTCGGTTAACGGTCAGACTGTCCCATCGGATTCTCAAACCACCATCGGTACATAGCATCATCATCTCAAGTGCTGCCAAAATCAACTCAAATCAAATCATAATACGATCTGGGCAAGTGATTGTTTGTCTGTTATGATTATTTAATGATATCTGTTTAACCCTGATCTAGTAGATCTGATCACCATAATCTCACATCATTTGTTTTTCCCGATCCGTCACGTGTTTTTTTCCGCCTTGATCGAATGATACAATCATCACTGTGATTGGATTTTCATTCTTTATCAAGAGTTTTCATTCAAACCTCCCCCCCCCCCCATACCATACATTTTCCTTCTCCCGAACTTCAATTCATCCCCTATCAGTGCCACTGTATCTCCTCATGTCCGATTTGGTTGTAGTGCAGGTATTGACAACCATTATTACAGATGAAGAAGGGAGGAAATTTGCTCAGGAAGGAGCTCAGTGACATAACTTATCTGGAATCTCACCCTGAGATTTTCCAGATGTTTAGAGGCATTGGCTGCTACAGGTTCTGTGAAAAACTCCAAGGATTTCATCAAGGTGTGGCGGAAGAATTTGCATTGACCTTTGATGGAGCCAAAGCTAAAGTGGGAACAATTGAGGTACAGGTTGATGAAGCAATTGTTGCAGTAGTGACAGAAATGCCAAGGACTGGTGAAAGATGGTTCAAGTCAACCACTATCAAAGAAATTGAGTTCAGGTCTTATCTCGAACCCGAACACAAGTGTATCACTTTAAAAAAGGATATCCCTAGATCCTACTTGGAAGAGAAGTGGAAACATCTGCTCAAAGCCATCCAGGTATACATAACGTGTGAAGGCAGATATAGCAGAGTAATGTTCTACCATTTCAAGCTCATGAATAATTTCACAGGGAGATGTCCTCTGAATCTGCCCTTCTACCTTCACAGAAGTTTGACAAAGATGGCACACCAGGTCCAGGCCATACCTAACAAGGTGCAGGGTAGACTTTCCCATCACAGTCTTATCAAACTCATAGTGTTTCAAGAGTTGCAGAAGAGGGATAGGAGTTGGGAGTATCTTATTTTCTGGGGTGAACTTGAACCAGAACCCTAGCCCAAGGACCATAAAAGGACTCCACTCATTAAGTTTTCAACACCACAGAGCAGTAAAATGAAAAGGAGATCCATTTCCCTAGTAATTGCAGAGGGCCCAGCTTCTTCTTCCAATTCCAAGAAATCCAAGAAGATGCTTGTTTTTAGCCAATATATAGAAGGGAAAACAAATGGATCTGGAAAAAATGTTTTGAATTTTCCTTATACAGATTCAAATGAGGATTTAGAGCCAGGGGAAAGAGAGTTTCCTGAACATGCTATTTTCGAAGAAGCAACTTTTCCATTAGAGTTCCCAGACTTGGAGATTCCTGAAACATCAACCAGCAGGCACAGGAAGGTCAACAAACCATCGAAGAGTGAAAAACTCCAAGAAGAAATAGTAGAGATGAAGATGCTTGAGAGGGTCATCAAATCCCAAAACCAGACTATAAGCAATACCTCAGATGAGGTAAGAGATTGTTTTGAAAGATTGGCTAAAATTCATGTAAACGAATAGAAAAGGAACAAGAAATTGCTCAAGTAAAATCACAAATTGCTTAAAATGATTAAAGTCTTGAGGATCAAACTAAATCTAAAAAATCCTAAGCCAAGAGCACATTCTGATTTAAGAGCTCTAGCTGAAGTTGCTGAGAACCTAAATGAAGATCCTAAGGAATAGATAGGTCGAAGAAAATCTCTTTTTGCAGTTTTGAACAGGGGTGGAGAACTCAGATTTTTTGGCAGCTTATTTTTTTTCCTAAAGCCGTTGTTAGCTGCCGAAAGCTACGCTTTCGATAGCTAACGCTTTCCTATTTTACACCTGTAAGCTACTGAAAGCGTAAGGGATGAAAACATGTTCATATTTTGCATAGAACGAAGTTTTTGGTGTCCATATTTTGTGAAAGGGGTTCCAAATGAAAGATAAGATCAAAGGGATACAGATCATCACCCTTTCAAGTTTTTGAGGCAGATATTAAGGCAAAAAGGTTAAGTGGCATTTGAAAGTCATGGTAAAGATTGGCCATTTGTCAAAGCAGGATTTCGAAGTGCCTTGTCATCTTTTGACATTTATTGAAGATAGCATGAAGACCAGTAAAGGGAATGTTATTTCTCCACCTGTCAATGTGATGTCTACCTTTCGAATGGAAAAAGGACTCTACTGAAACAACAGTCTGGAAATCAGGGGAAATTTTTGCATGTGTCTTTTCTGTTATAATCAACCCTTATGTTTAGGAGACCATCCGTCACATGTGTCGAATCATTGTAACTGTTTCTATTTTTAGAAAGCAGGGGTAGGATTCAAATTTTTGAGGACTGATAGCATCTTTACCTTTATATACAGATGTAAAATACATAAGGGCGGTTCGACCTGGAGGTACCAGATGTGTAGATAATGTAGAAACATCGTTCTCTATTTTGAAAAGACGACCAGTAGTCTATAAATGACTTTATTAATGAATACAAAGATATTTTTTCCAGATTCCTGTGTTGTGTTTAAGTGGTGAAGTTTTTCCCTCATGTAACTCATGATTTTCCTATTTCATATGCTTTTCTTTCTGTATTGTCTATGAGAAGGTAATGTACAGGATTTGTTCTTGACACCCTGTGCTGGCTCAATGCAATAATCTATGTTTTCTTCCAAGTTTGAGGTGTAGAATTCAGCTGTACTCTGCTCCACGTTTGAAATGAATTCCAATTTTTTCTTCTTTTCCATCCTATAATCTCAAAGAATCCACTTGTATGATTATCTTGCCTGGTTACATCTTGTTTTAGTTATTCATTCATCCATCACCTTTATCATTGACTCCATGTTGCCCAATGGTCCTTTATGCCTTAACCAAACCAACTCAAAATTCATGAACAAACCCATGTTCTGCATAGCTAGCCTAATATTCTCTTCAAACAAAGTTATATCAAACATAGAGATCCCTCTCTGAGTCTTGGAGGGCTAGATCCAAGACTCGAAGTGGTTTTGATGTTGCCTCTGTGACTTCCTCCACAGCCTTGGGAAAATTACAGAGTGCTAACATAGTGGTTAAATTGATTCTGAAGGATCTGATCTGATACCAATTGTTGGAATATTCACCAATACCAAGAGAGGGGGGTGAATCAGTATTGAACACTTTTTACCATTTTCAAAATTAACATGTAAAAATTAAGTTATCAACAATTCCATTCACTCATGATTGCATTTAACATATCATAAACATATAACCACAGATGCACAATACATAAGAGTTTTACGTGGAAACCCAAATGGGAGAAAACCATGGAACTATTTTTAATATATATATTGAGTATTACATCCATAGGAAGAACCAACTTCCAAAATTCTCTAACACCAACTAGAAGGAGGCACCAACCTGAAGGAATCTACAAGTCCCTAGATTCTCCAACACCAACTGAAAGGAGGTTCTGACCCCCTAATTTACAAGCTCCAACCTGAAGGAAGCTACAACTTCATGAATTCTCTAGCTCAAATTGAAAGGAGGATCCAACCTGAAGGAAGCTATGACTCCCTAGATTTTTCGGCTACAATTGGAAGGAGGTTCCAACTCCCTTTCCTTTGCCCTTCCTTCCTCTCTAGAATATAAGTCTGAGACTCAACCTATCAATGTTGTTGTCACTAATACATCATCATCATCAAAACCAAACTCAACCTATCTTTGTAACGATCACTAATATTGATACATCATCGTCATCAAAGCCAGATCCATACCAATAACCACATAAAACTTATGCCAAGATCACCAAAGGACATCTCCAAATCATGTTCTCAAGATCACCATGATATGCATCAAACTATGTGCCAATATATGCATTCAACATGTGCTAAGATATCCAAAACCATGTTCCAAAGTATCAAAGATACAATCCTTAAGCATGTGCCAAAATATGCCTTAAGCATGTGGCATACCATCCAAGATATGCCTCAAAGCATGTACCATAACCATCAAGATATGCAGCAACCATGTGCCAAAAAATTCAAGACATGGATCAAGCATGTGCCATACCTTCCATGATATAACTCAAACATGTACCAAAGATATGTGACAAAATATATATCAAGCCTATACCAAAATCTCTAAGATCTGCAACAAAGCATACGCCATGATCCCCAAAATGTACACCAAATCATGTGCAATGTCTGTCAAATCATATGTCCAAACTCACCAAGCCATGCCTCTATCCATGTGCTAAATATCTCCAAGTTATTCTTCAAATCATATACTAATACTCTCCAAGATATAACCATCAAAACATACATAAAGAGATACCTTTAATCATGTAACAACCTGGTGTATAAGATCACAACCCAATAGACCTCCCTCAACTTCAGCATAAAGAAGATAGATCCTTCTTCAACCTTTCCTTTAACCTCACTGGAAAAAACTATGCAACTCATCGGGCCTTGCGTGACAAGTCATGTGCAACCTGTGGGGGACTCACATGATACCTTATGCCTGACCTGTGGGGGTCTACTCAATTAGGGTTACCAGAATCCTTGTCCAATATGCGGCTCTAAAACCTCTTATAACATACCCAACACCCAGGTTGGGCCATGCCACAAAAAACTCTCTATATTACGACTCTGATACCATTATGTAACGTTCCTCAACCCGACCGAACGAAGGATGTTACAGTGTGGAATACACATGAAAACACAATTCTGGTAACTAAAGTAATTCTTTCATTGTTAGTCGATTTACTATAGCTTACAACTAAAAAATTAAAACAAACTTAGCCACTATTTATATCTATTAAACAGATGCATCTAAATCATGATAATAATAAACCTAAAATGCAATTAAACCAATCATTACAACAACATATAATTCATTCTCATTTACACAGAGTTAACTCACAACAATAAAACATGTAAATAACTCAACAACAAGATAAAATACTTATCTTTAAACAAGAATTGTGCAACTAGCTGCTTGGGATGAATGTTCCACCCAACCATAGATTGACTGTTCCAAATATCAATAGCTAGTCACCCCCGAACTGAGGATGGTAATCCAAAAAATAGGGTGGTCTCTCACAGTCCACTTGCAAACCACAAAAATCATAAACCAATTGATATTCTCCTACAACTATCCTGATTTTTCTATCATCTCTCTTCCAACTGACCTGCCCAACCCAAGGAATGCACCATTCGTTTATCGAAGATAACCCAAGGGATGTACCATTTATTTATCAGGGATAAACCAATATTTGTACCATCCGTTTATCAGGGATAACCCAAGGAATGTACCATTTGTTTATCAGGGATAACCCAAGGAATGTACCATTTGTTTATCAGGGTCTCTCTGTCGCAAGACACTCTATACCTAACCTATAAGGATTTGGTCAATTAGGGTTACCAGAATCCTTCTCCAATTTGCGGCTCCAAAACCTCCTCTAACGTACCCAACACCTAGGTTGGGCCATGCCACTTAAAATGATCTATCTTACGAATCTGATACCATAATGTAATGTTCCCCAGCCCAAACGAAGGATGTTATGGTGCGTAATACACATGAAAACACAATTCTACTAACTAAAGTAATTCTTTTATTATTAGTTGATTTACTGTAGCCTAAAACTAAAAAATTAAAATAGATTTATCCATTGTTTATATCCATAAAACATATGCATCTAAAGCATGCTAATAATAAACCTTAAATGCAACTAAACCATTCATTACAACAACATATAAGTCATTCACATTTACACAGAGTTCACGCACAATAATGACACATGTAAATAACTCAACAACAAGATAAAACACTTATATTTAAACAATAATTGTGAAACCAACTACTTGGGATAAACATTCCACCCAAACATAGACTGACCATTCCAAATATCAATAGGGAGTCACCCCCAAGATGAGGATGGTAATCCATAAAATAGGGTTATCTCTCACAGTCCACTCATAAACCACAAAAATCATAACCCAACTGATGTTCTCCTACAACTGTCCTAAATTTTCTATTAGCTCTTTTCCAACTGACCTGCCCAACCCAAGGAATGCACCATTCATTTATCGGAGATAACCCAAGGGATGAACCATCCGTTTATCAGGGATAACCCAAGAGATGTACCATCCATTTATTAGGGATAACCCAAGGAATGTGCCATTTGTTTATCAGGGTCTCTCTGGCGTAGGTAGCTAGGAATATTTAGGTTGAGAACTCAAGGGAACTTGCTTCTAGGAAAATTATCAACAAACCAAAAACAAACACTTGTTGTTTTAGTGTAACTCAAACAAGATTTCAATATTAATGCCTGAAAACCTGGTTCTTCAGTTCTCCAGCTCCTATTTGCTCCAGTTACACTCCATAGTTCTCCCTCCATGGTTGCACCCACTCTCAACTCTCTTTATTGGTATCCCCTTTTTTTTGCCATGCACAAAACTTGATGTTTGTAAAAACTGTTTTCCCAACCCATACAAATTTCATCCCTTGTGGCTTGCCTTTCTTAACTCACACTCTTCCCCATTCTAATTATACTCAAACTCCATGTTCCCAATAACTCTGGGATGTGACGACTGACACCACCATCTTACATGTATTCAATGATTGGCTTTGGGAACACTTAATCAGAAATGGGAATGTTCATATACAATACACAAGTTTAGGAAAATGGTTTTAATTAATATACATGGGTAATCCCCCCTTTTGACCCATCTTGGCCATTATCCTAGACAGTTCCCCCTCTTATTGGTTAATTCAACCCCCATATCTTGTCCATGTCCCTTTAGTAGATGACATCACATTTTATTATTAAAACATTGAAATACAATTCACATATTACATCGCTTGGTCGTAGCCAGATATTATATCCACATAAGCATTAATTAAACTGGGGAATAATGGGGATGTTACATTCCCCCTCCCCTACAATTGTGCATCATCCCCGGTGCAATTCTATGCTGATTTATATCACAATACTTAGAAATAAAAAAAAATCTTTTTAACAGCTCCAACAATAGCTCCAACCATCAATCTTATTTTCCTTTCAACTCATTGACCCAAGGAATGCCCTATTAAATTTTTTGGGTTAAACCGAAGGACGTACTATCCTTTTATCAAGGCTAACCCAAGGAATGAGCCATTCATTTTTCAATGTCCCCAACGTAGTTGGCTAGGACTCTGAGATGTGGTTCCAAAACTCTAGTTTTCCATAATTGAGTCTTGCATTCTGCCTTCTTCAAAATTGTCAAAAAATTGTGGGTACATTTCCCGCATGTTTTGTTCGTGCTCCCATGTAGCATATTCAAGACCGTAGGAGGTCCATTGAACCTTTACCAGCCCTATGGATTTGTTCTTGAGCACTTTGAATTTCCGGTCCAGGATATGTACTGGTTCCACCCAGAAATCCCCTTCATGCTCCACCTGGATCACATTCTAATCAATTATGTGGTTAGAATCAAACACATATTTCTTTAACAATGACACATGAAATACATTATGCACTCTCATGGATGCAGGTAAAGCTAACATGTATGCAAATGGCCCTATATTTTCTAATATTTCAAAAGGCCCACAATATCCTATTGCCAACTTCGGGAAGCTTCCTAATCTTAGCGAACTTCTTGTTGCCTTCACTTTCAAAAACACATGTTCACCTACTTTAAAATATTTGAAAACTCTATTATTGTCTACATAACATTTCTGCCTATCTTGGGTAGCCTTTAAATTCTACTTTATCTTTTCCATTTTCTCTTCCATTTCTTTTAACAATTCTGGCCCAACAACTGCTTCGTCTGCTGGATTATCCCAAATCACGGGAGTGTTACATTTTCTTCCATATAATGCTTCAAATGGACTCATCCTCAATGAGGCTTCATACCCATTATTGTAGGAAAATCCAAATAAATGAATACAATTTTCCCACTTTGATGGTTGATCCATCACAGACATTCTCAGCATATCCTCAATTATCTTGTTAGTCCTTTCTGTTTTCCCGTTTGAATTTGTATGATATGCTATACTAATATTTAGATTTGTTCCAAATCCTTTGAACAAACATTTCCAAAAATTTGAAATAAACTTTGGATCTCTATCTGAAACTATTGTCTTAGGAACTCCATGTAACCTGGCAACTTCCTTTATGAAAATCTATGCAATATTTGTTTCCTCATGTGTAGTCTTTACTAGAATAAAATGTGTTGCTTTAGTCAATTTAGCCACCACCGCCATGATGGAATCATGCTACTTCACTGTTCTGGGAAGCTTAGTAATAAAATCATTTGTAATTGATTCCCACTTCCATTCTGAAATGGGCAATGGTTGTAGCAAACCTCCTAGGTGTCTATGCTTTTTATTTACCTTTTGGCATTCTATACATCTGGCTATGCAATTAGCCACTTCCTTCTTCATTCCCAACCAAAATTATTGGCTTCTCGCAGTTGCAATTGTTTTATGATACCCTGGGTGCCCGACATATGGCACATTGTGCATTTCCTTTAGAACTGCATTTTTCAGCTCATTGGAATTCAACACATATACTTTTCCCCTGTACATGATAATTTCATCTTCTTTCAGCTCATAAAAAATAAATTTCTATTCAAATTACCTTGTTGTAAAGTTTCTTTTATTTTCGCATATTGCTGATTTGAATTCACTGCTGCAATAATTTGATCTTTCAAATCTTTCATGTACATGTTGATGGCTTCCACATGCACTTCATGAGCTCTCCTGTTGAGTGCATCAACTACTTGATTTTCTTTTCCTTTTCAGACCACAGTGGTTTTTCCTTAGCTTGAATTTCTTACCCATAAGGTAATGCCTCCAAATTTTAGTGCATGTACAATCATTGCTAACTCCAAGTCATGTGTAGCATAATTCCTCTCATGCTCTTTTAGTTTTATGGACTCGTAGCATACCGCATGGTCCCTTTGATCCGGATTATTTTCGGCACAAAATGAGAGCGAAGATATAATAAAGAAATGCATAGAGATATCGCGTATATCTAGTAATATAACAGAAATATATCAGAGATGAAACCATAAACACAGAGATACAGTAATACACAATTTCTATTAATAAAAGAAATGTACAGAGACTGTAAAAATACAGAGTGAAAGAC
>JZKD02S2022637.1:45010-57032 GCA_000966675.3 Picea glauca
ATTCTTGGCAAGGATGAGGTCAATCCTTGTCTTCCACGCTTTGAAGTTAGAAGCCCCTTCTAACTTGTTTTCTGACTTCATAGAGTAAGTCATAATTGCTTTGACTTGGTCAACCCTTGATTTTGACCAAAAACTTCAAACTTGACGTCTTAGCTTGCTGAGAGTACCAAGAGATGCGCTAAGCTAGGGCGCACTAGGCTATCCAGAAATTAGGTCAATCTCTTCACTTAAGGTGCCTCGCCAAGAGGGTTAGGGTTTCGTTGTTGCAACAGAAACTGGCTGCAACTACAACTTCAACTGAGCAAATCCTCCCAATCTATCTTCCAACGGTTAAACTGTCCGAAGATAGTGTGGGCCCATAACCTGTTAGAAAGTAATAGATGTGCTTGTTTAACCATATACAATATAGCAATATTGTCACCCAACCATAGGCTAAAGCCACCCTGAGCACCTTAACCTTGACAGAGAATTATTCTGGAAGCAAACCCTAGGCTTAATAGCCAAACAAGGTGGTGCACCTCTTTCCAAGGATAGCGCACCAAGCAAGAATAACCAAAAAGGGCCAAGCAAAAAGTCCAAACCATAACCAAGAGAGAGTCCAAGTCAAAACCGAAATCTGCCAGTTGCAACAACTGCAACTGCATCTCTTCTTCAAACTTGTGCACCACTGCCTTATGCAGTTATGAGAGGTGAGTACAAATGAGCTCAAGCGCCCTCTATTTATAGTCCTCCAAGTCACTTAACTGGGCTGACTTCTTCTCTTGGAGGCTAATAACTTAATACAAATCATTCTCTTGAGCCGACTTGTCTTCTAGGGTTATTAACCAACTATTTAGGGTTTTTTCTTGCTTCCCGGAATATTCTATTCTCGTTAGGGTTACACATGGAGGTAAATACCTCCCGCAGCTACCATATTATCAACACTTCCATCCTTTATTTAATGACTCTACTCCACCTTCTGTAGAGCACATTATGAAGAGCAGTAAAGAGACTTCTATGAATACTAATTTTTAGTATTCTCCAGTACTACTGTGTTATGCAGATAATTTCTTGGATATGGAGGGATCTACATATTTTGATCCACATGATTAGTGTAGATCTTTGGAGCACCATTTTTAGCTAACTATTGAGTTCTGATATCTTCGGAGGGGAGTTCACATGAGCACTTGGACATGGGACCCAAGTTTATAGTGGAGGTTGGACTACTTCAACATGGTGGGTAGCACCTCTACATGGGACCCCGGTATATGGTTATATCTCCTCATCACAAGCATTGAGGACAATGCTTTCCTAAGGGCGATGGAATGTAGTGTAACTAGGGCAATAATATGGGGTACCTAGGGAGGTAACCCAAGGGGAATAATAGTAGAGATGTATTGTTGTGTATGGAAACCACTTTTAGTAAATAAGGCCTAGACTGAATACAATAAATGTAAGAGGGATTACTATAAAGTTCCACATACTAGAAGATTCCTTCTCTAGAATATTCTTAGGTGGTGTTGATGTTTGGTAGCTGCGGGAGGTACTTTCCCTCCTAGACGACCCTTCTTAGACGAGAAGAAGATTCTGGAAGCAACAGAACCATTGAACAAATGTGGAAATACCCCAAAAGAGAAGTTGGCCCAGAAGAATAAAGAATAATGAAGTGACACCATCCGAGAGGATAAGTCGGCCATGTAAGGAGGACAAGAAGACTATAAATACAAGACGCCTTGGGTCATTTGATACACTCACTCACTCTCTCTCATCCATAGAAAAGGAAGGCGCAAGTCCAAGGACGGTGACGCAGCAACTGCAGTAGCAGAAGTTTCTTATTGTTCAATCTTTGTGGTAACTCTCTCTTGTGCGCTACCCTTGGTAAAGGTGCGCTACTCTTGTATGGTGTTGTTGTTGCTATTGGGGTGGTATGGTTGTATCTTTAGCTAGCCATTGTGCTAGGGTTTATCTATTGGTTCATGGTTGGACTTGTTTGGACGAAATCTCTCTAAGAAAGGTTGGTTGGGTTTTTCCCAATTTGGGGTTTTTCCAAGATAAATTCTTGTGTCTTCTTGTGCTTGTAATTGTTGCTCTTATTTTGAGTACATGAAATAAATGCTAATGTGAAAGAAGATCTAAATATACTGGTAAACCTAATTGCTCTGTTAAAGTGAATAAAATCTAACATGTAGTAACTAGTATTATATAAAGGGGTATGAGCAATGTAATGGGCATGTTGAGAAGTACAATATTTGGAGCATAGCTCATTAGGTGGTTACCCCCTCCAAGAGGCAAGTGATCAGGAATGGATCTCTTCTTTAAAAGGATCAATTGTATGGTGTTGCCCTACCTTAAGGGTTTTCTATATAACAAAGGAGATTTTCTACATTCTTCTTTGGATCTTGTGTGGTGATTTATTATTCAAATCTTTGGTAATTAACACATGCATGCCCCATTATGTCAGAGCATCGTCTTCAACTAGCCATTCATGTAGAAATTGCCCAGTTATTATAATCACCAAATCCATTGATACAAGAAAAATCCATGTCAAGCTACCATCCTAACATATCCTCTATGAAGGGAATTAGAAATGAGTTTCTCTTTGTCACCCAATTCAAGGCATTATAATAGATGCACTCCAGCTTTAGCATTCCTTAACTATAACAACAAGGTTAACCATATGTTAAATTAGAAATGAGTTTCTCTTTTTCACCCAATTCAAGGCTTTATAATAGATACACTCTAGCTTTAGCATTCCTTAACTATATCAACAGGGCTAACCATATGTTATTCTCCACCTTATAGATGTAGCACACCACTCACATCTTATCTAAATCCATGCTTCCATTTGTGAGTTTACATTGATATTCACTTGTACAATGTTGCTTAACAAATTTGGGTCTTTCCACCACTTCAATCTTATGCACTACAAATTCCAATAAAATCCCATACAAACCATCATATGACAAACAAAGACACTTGTATACTCTAAAAAAATTCAATGCTTGAGAGACGGTTGTAGAATCCAATGATCTGTTGATGTTTTGTAGCATCAGTAGGTATTCCCACATTAGCCTAGGTGTCGAGCATGTGGGATCCATTATTGCCACTCACAGCGATTTTCCCTTGAGAAAATCCTATGTGTGAAGTGTGGGGCTTTGTGGGCTTCTTGATGGGCTTTGTGGGTTTGTGAGAAACCTAATTTTATGTTGAGTTTGAGTTAAGGGCGCCTAAGTTGATTTAGGGGCTTTTAACTCAACCCTTAGAGTTGTATAAAAGGAGAACCTTGTGAGAGAGCAACATTGAACAAGTGAAAGAAGATTTTCACTCTGAAGTTGTGAGTGGAGCTGCTGAGGCATGGAGAGTCTTTCTGTGCAGACCTGCATATACAGCAGCAGGGTATTCTTGTGCAGGTGGCTTGGAAAGAAGGGCTGAGTACTGCCTAGACCCAGCCAGCAAAAGGGAGCCACAGTCTGTGGTATTTTGAGAGACTCGGCCTGCAAGTTTAGGGCAGCTGCAGGTATTTTGAGGGGCTCGACCTGCAAATTTAGGGCAGCCGCTAGGTCTATTTTGCTGTTCAAAGGGAGTCTGGACAGCCTGCCTCGGGCCTGGGGTAGCCAGCAGCTTTAGGAGCCCAGCCGCAGATTTTCTGGGCAGTTTTGGGGGCTGTTACAGGTGGTGCAGCCCTAGTACAGCAGTCTAGGGGAATATTCTGGGGCTGATACAGTCAGCCTAACAACAGTTTGAGGGCTGGTACAGGGACAGAGACTGTGAAGGCCTGCTCAGGTGACCAGCAAGCAGAAGAAAGATTTCAGCCTGTGTAAGGGCTGAAGTTTGACCCTATTACAGTGAGCAGATTTTGGCACAGAAACCAAGGAGGGTTTCTGCAGTGGACAAGGGCCTTTTTGTGTAAGTGTACCCTTGTATTTTTGGTGTTTTCTTTTGGTGTAAGAAAGGCCCATTTTCCCTGGTACATGAGCCCATTGTTCTGAGGTTGTATTGAATGAAGAACAAGTGGTTTGGGCATCAATTCCTGTGTATTGTGTATGATTCAATTGCTGGTTTTATTTTCCGCTGTGCTAAGTTGTTAGACATCTCAGTGTGTTTATGTTCACAGTTCAGATTGTGTGATTTCTGTGTATACTGTTGAGAACCTAGACCAGATCTGAGGTGTGTTCGAAATCTAACATGATCTCCCATGATATCCCAAGGGTTTTCCTACATGCTTATGTTTATCTTTAGTATTATACTGTTAATAATCTCCCATGATATATTGAGGGTTTTCCTCCATGTCTATATTCATCATTACTGTCTTAAATCAACATTACCGAATCTCCTTTGATCAGGTACAGACCTGCACCCAATTGATTTTTGGGTGTGGAGATTCCCACAATTCACATCAAATCTATAACTAATTTGATAATATACAGGTAGTTAAATTTCTTCTCATCAAAAATGCACCCAACAGTGACATTGCGGTCTGGGTGCATTTCTAACAGGTAGAAACACACCCACCTGATAAACACACCCAAAGAAAAAAAACAAAGAGAGAGAGAGATAAAAAAGTTATAAAATAAAGAAGAATCAACGCCACGACATTGCCGAGCACGCAATCATTGCATGGACAACCATGTGTTGCCCCATCTTTTTACATTTAACTCACAACAAAGCCCTCAATTTTAATCTTCTCAAATATCAAAGTTGCAAACCAAAAACTAAGAGAGTGCAAAAAAAGAAAGTTGACTACTTAGCAAGTTGGAGAAGTGACTTACAGACTTATGGAATGTTAATCTTGCAGATAACTAATTACGAATTCCATTAGTGACTGAAAGGTCATCTGAAGCCTTAACTTTTATGGACCAGTGTTAGGATTTTTTTATGGACGAGTGGAAAGTACATTAGTTCTACTTTTGAGGATCAATCTGCTACTGACACTAACAACCAGATTGGACTCAGCTTAGACAATGTTGACCTGGATAATATACAATGTTGGGAATATGATAAGGACTAGTAAACTTTAGAGCACAAATTTCTTAATTGAAACTTGAATCTTAATGACAAGAATTTATTTTTATTGAGAAATACTTCTTATATTTACAAAAAATATTTCCATCAAGATAAAACAAAAGGCAGAATGGCATATACAATGGTATTTACATCCTCTTCCTTAAAGCAACAAGCACAGCAATAAAATCTGAATAGGCACCAAGGTCTAACATCTCGACATCCTTGATCAACAAAAAACTTTTGCCACCAGTTGCATACATGATACGTACCTCTTCTCTCCACAAAAGGAAAAAGGCAAACAAAGAGCTAACCTCATTCTCAAAAACATATTCGCATCAAAGCTCCCAGAGAACAAACAGAGCAGAAATTGTCAAGCAGTGCCAAAGACTACTAAGAGATGAATGGATCACAGATCCGGAGTCGTTCAATAACATTGCACGCCAATGAAGATGCCCCTGAAGAATAGTAGACAAATCAATCTGAACATGCTCTGATTACAACCTGGCCAAAGAACAGTCCCAAAATAAATGCTTCACCATTTCCACCATGAGATAGGAAGGGAAAAGGCCATCTCAGAAGCCACTCTTAGCCAAGCGAGCCTTGGAAGGAAGGCCATGATAAATCACAAACCACGATATAAGTCTTCATAATATTCTCTGCTGGAAAATACAAAAGTTGCAACCATGTCTACAACTAAGACAAGCCAACCGAAAGAGTTGCCTTTTCCAAACCATATTCAAAAGGTGACAACTACATTCCTCACGAGTGCTGCAATCTTGCCATCAAGGCAAGGCTTTTATGACTCATACTATTGCATATGTCACATGTTGCCATGTTCTATGTGATATACCTTAACAAGTCAAAACATCACAACATGGATGAAGTGCCCAATAGGCAAACCTCTATCATATATTGAATTGAGCTCAGCAATTCATAAAGATAGTAGTATTTAATACATAAGGTGTAGAGAGTATTGAGAATAAATGATCTATTTATTGGATGGAGCAAGATGATCTCTTGACCTATTGGTCATAAAGGAGTGGACACAAATTACAAAAGAATACCCTTCTAGTAACGAAGGGAGAAAATATTGGGTGCAGTTATACGAAATTACGAATAGGTTATGCATTTATTCATGATAAGCATAATCAGCTCGTGGCCCTCTTTCACTTTCTCTAATGACATGTTATGTATAATTAGTTGATTAGAGTTCATTGTGTTGATTTATGTGGGTGCCAAAAATGGAATTTGATGTCCAAAATGCATATCATTAGGCATTTTCGCTATCAAATATGATCGAATGCCTATCATCAAAAGTTCACAAATATGCTTAAATGTGTTTGTTTATACTGTGGAAACCATAAAATTAGTTGGGGGCTGTGTTTGAAATCACAGCCCTGACAGCTACACATACAATAACATAAATACGTAAATATAGAGGAAAATGATAAATTTATCAATATTTTGATGCCATGACAAATAAATCACCAGGGCCCCGAGGTAAGCTACCCACAAACACATACCACTCTCTCATGTTAATCATCTGTCATTGGACCATATATAGCACCCTCGTAGTACAGTTTTGGTGGTTTAACCACATTACCCTCACATTAACATGTATTTGGGCACATATTATACTAATATTAACAAAAATTTCACATAGTATAAAAGCAATTAATATTAAGTTGGAGCTTGTTGTTTGCTCCTTCAACATCCAACTTCAAATGAGAGCTTCAACAACTACTAAAGCTCTCCACATATTCAAACTAATGTTTATTGCAAAAGATTGACAAACACTCGAACCAAATTCAAAGTATGTCATCTTCATCTCCCTCAAGCAAGAGTTGCATATACTACCAAAATGCAACCCCTAATACAAACCGACTTCATCATACCTATATTTGACATTGTTCAACTTAAGAGTCCGTCGTGTGGGATCATTATTACAAGTTTGGTTTCCCTAACCACCAACCTAAAGACCTCATATGAGTTAGCTCACATTCATCAAGCATCTAGGTAACTAGCCCTGAAACTCACTAGTTTTCTAGGAGATTAAACTGGCTATATAAAGTATCTTCAATTTTTACTATAAAAATGTTTTGCCAATCTCTTAGGCAAATCCAACTATAGTCAAAATGCCTTTAGGGTCAATCTTGCTACAACGAAACACCATAAATTTCAACTTTGCATTGTGTGTCATATTAACAACTAGACCAGAATATTTTAAGGGCAATTGAGTCATCATAAGACTCCAACAAAGAACTTTATCTACTCACTTCACCTAAGTGACTTGAAAAAGAATCTTAACTCAAGGGGCAACCATAATATTTCTTTCCTTCTCTTGTTTTTTCCTTGGGGGTGATCAAAATATATTTCATTTTCATTTTATAAATCATAATCTACATCGAGCTATAAGTTAGCATTTTTCAAAGCATTTTCTGCCTAACGTTGTAGTGGCCAATTCTAACATAGAGAGACAAAATTACGACCCTGATTTGATCAAGCTCAATGTGATTTTCACAACCAAATCTCTTGCAAGATGACATTTCTTGTGACCAAAGATCGTAAATAATTATTTATAAATTCCAAACTAGACCCAAAAATTGTATGTACACCTACAATTACTAATTGTAAACCTTTCCTGGTCAATGTCTGGTCATAGCCTAAATTTTGGTCATCTCTAGTAGACTGTATGTCCCTCTTCTTCTAGTTTTGGCTATTGTTTTCTTGAATTAATTTCTCATATCGCACGCCCAACTATTTTTACTCCTTACATTCCTATAAAAACTTTTATTGTCATGTACATAGATCAATCTCAAAAAAAATCATTGTTTTGGATACCTAGGAGGAGTATGTCACACCCCAAACTCCATTTGGGCCTACATCTGCCCGTGACTTCAAACCTGCAAAGAATTTGGTTCTAGATTCACGAATTTTGGTCAACATCAATTTCTAAACATTTTCTGCAACTCAGAATTGTGCTCTAGTTTGGATTTTGACTTGTCTACACACATTTACACTTCATCTACAGTGCTTCATCTACACTTTTAGGTAACAAATTGGTGGACTGCAATGCCATCTTTGCAATGTTCTACGACCTCAAAGGCTTGAAACACAATGTCACAAATCTAAAACATGTGTTTGTAGTCTAGATTCATTGACTTTGTTCTTCCAAACAATCTGCAACTTCATAGGTGCCCTCATTTTGCCAAAAAAATGTTGCTCCAATCGTTGCTCAAAAGGCATCACTCTGGGTGCAATATTTTCCCATCCCTTCACACATCAAGGTTTCCCTCACAATGGGTCATTGATGGGTGCCTTCATTCTACTTATCATGTTTCCCTCTAAACAAGAAACATTTGCCAAGAAATGCCTTAACGTCTCTTCCATTTTGAAATGTGCCTATCTTTTCACAGAAATTCATATCTTCTATGTCTCCTTCACACACTATGATTTTCTTTCACGTGTCACATTTTGTTGATACCTAGCTATAGGTGTCTGCTTGGTGTCATCCACTTCAAGGATGCTTCTCTTGAATTTGATTCACTCAATATAGCTTTTAAATATTTTCTTTCCATCTCAATTTTTCAAAAGTTTCTCTTTCGAAAACTTGAAAATAAAAATTATTTCGCCTCTTACAGAAAACGGAAAACTTGACTTGCCTCACTTCCATTGAGAACTTTTGTACTCGTTTCTCATCTCTTTCTTTAGTCTTCAACTCCTATGAATTCTTGAGTCACTTACAAAGTCTTTGGCCTTTCTCTAATGTTTCATCACAATCCTTCTTCTATTCACAAGCTCTAGAACAGTATTTGCTCCAATACCATGTTGATATATGCAGAGGTGCACATCAAAGTAGTCAGATCCAGACTGAAAAAGTTTTCCCAAAATTTTGACTCAAACCGACACACTAGCCGAAGAATCAATAAACAAACTAGTGGAATAGAAATACATACAGCATTCAAGTTTTAATAAAAAAAAGTATATATTTATGTACATCAATGTAAATCCAAACCACTAGACACCATTTGTGCACAGTTTGTTGATTTATATTGCAATAAGGGTGCAAATAGAAAAATTGCATCAAAATATAAGTTCTGAGATATGTAAAATTAATGTTCTAAGAGAGACTTCAAAAACATTAAGGCTCTAAATGGCCTCTAGAATCCAAAAATCATCTTTTGATATCAAATGAGTATATAGTTCATCTTAGGTGTGGCTCGTTATACTGACTCAGCAGAGTCTAGGAATACGAAGTTTGTTTTCTCTAACTGAAAACAAATCAAATTGTTCATTACTGAAAACATCTATGAACATAGCCATGATGAGGTTTTCTTCGAATCAAATCCAAAAAGAGCTTACTTGCCATAAACAAAACATAGGTGCACCCTTAATATCATGTCAATCATATACTGGAATGAATAAGTCTGGAGCAATAATCATTGTAAAATTTTGTCCATTGTTCTCTTAGTCTTCACTTTAGCACTGGCTTAAAGTCTTCTTCACGAATTTAGTTCAATCTTCAAATTGAAGCACTGAGTTGTACCCCAAGAATGCCATGCTAATTTGTTTGGTAATAGATCCATGCTACATTCGACTGTTGTGCATGTATAACAACTCACATTACTTCGAGAGGAAATGGTTGTCTTCAATTCTACATCTACAACCTCGATGATATCAATTTCCAATCATATGTCACAGGCAGTGTGATGGTCATTCCCTACCCCATTAATGCTAGTTAATGTGTTCACTGTTAACAGATCTAAGTTGCAAGAAACGTGGAAACGTGTACAAGTTTCCAAAACAGGACCTGGAAAGGTGACCCCCACAAAATGGGTACATAGGGGGAATGTGGTATATAAAAAATACACAAAATATAAATTTATATTTTTTTTAAATAACACATTCTCTTGCAAGAACATAAGAATGATACACATAAAAAATTATATTTTTATAAAATAACACATTATCTTGCAAGAAAATAAGAATGATACACATCAATGACATTTTAGAAGGAGACCCATGTCTATATAAACTCTCATAGATGATTACATGATGCAAAATCGCGTAGCTTGGTGGTCTCGACTAATGGCAATCCCATACCCTCATACATGATAGAATCCAGTGGAAACGCTAGAAGTCCGTTGAATTATGAATGGGATATGAAATTCTACTTTCTCCATATGAAGTCCGATGAGGTTGGAACTACTCTCAAACATCTTGAAACAATTAATGGTAATGTTAAAAATTTAAGCAAAAGGAAACTTCTACTTTAAGAATTTAATATCACCATTAATTACCAAGGACACAGACTCCCCAAAGCTCAATCCCCTATCTTTGATTTGTCTTAAAGGGTTGTTGGCACAAGCAGGGTGATATTTTCCTATGGGTCCCAAACCCCTCTCGGGCACATAGGTTCACCTAGAAACTTGCAAAAAATTGCTTAAACATCACTATAAATAGCCAAAATGCCTTGTAAACATCGCCAACCATATTGTACGGCATTTTCAGATTTGGAAACGTCGTACAATACGGTTGGCAACGTTAACAAGGCGTTTTGTACTCGTTTCGGCGTTTCCAACCATTTCGGGTACTAGTACGTGGCTCAACTCCATTGCCACATTCTTAACACCCAATAGGCTCAACTCCTCTATTTAATTTCCTAATATATCAACCAATCTAATTGGGATATCCCAATCCCCATTGTCAATTGTTGTGGCATTGTAATTTCATTATTTACTCCACATTCTTGCCTAGATCTAATATTATCTAGTTTGTAATTTTCTAATTTAAATTTAAAAATTGATACTTGATTCGAACACTACAAGAAAATAGAAAATCAAATATATTAAGATAGAAGACCTAAAAGATTGTGATCTTTTGGATTTGTTGCAGAGCTATTTATCAGTCTTTTGCATTGAATTGACCTAGCTTCCCTATCAAGCGCAATCTTCTGATCATAAGATAGACAAGGGCACCATGGTTCATCAACAACCAAAAACACCATTATCCCATTTGGAATTGGCATTGACCCAGATAGCGTTAATGGCTCCAAAGATTTAGCGAAAGTTTGTTCTAAAGGTGTCATGATGTAACGAACCTCGCCTCCCTTGACATTCATTTTTTTTAATTTGATTATAATGGTTTTTATGAAATCAATTTCAGGCGAGATCCATAATGGGTTACTTTGTTAATGTTGATGTTTCTGATAGCTGCGGTAGGTATTCACCTCCGGGATAACCTTTCTTATAGAAGAAGATGCCAAGACGTCAAAGGAAAACCATTGAAAGAATTAAAGAAGCCCCAGAAGATATATATTGCTCCTAAAGTCAAGTCGGCCTGCCAAAAAAAGATAAAGTAAATATATTTTCCAGAAAGGACAAGTCAACCCCACTGGACAAGCTCACTGGTCAAATTAGTATAAATAAGGGTGGCGCCCTTCTCATTTGATACACTCTCTCACATATCATAGCGCTAGTTTGGAAGACAGTTGCAGCTGCAGCTGCAGCTGTTGAAGGAAGGAAGGCGCAAGTCTTATATCTCTTAGTCTTGGTGGTGCGCTAAAGGTGGACTAATGCTCTAGCACTTTGGCTAGGGTTTACATTGCTAAGTTATCTCCATGTTGAGATAAGTATTGTTGGATTCTTTCTTATTTGTTTGCTCTAGTGAATAGAGCTTGTTCTTGATTGTTCTGTCTTGGCAAGGATATTCTCTATAAGAAGGTGTTGGGTTTTCTCCCCTTGTGAAGAAGGGTTCCCAGGATAACTACTATGCTATGCTCGTGGGTGGCCCTTGAGGATGGCTATGGTTGGGTGGCAATGAAAGAGCATTGCCTATGGAGAAACGAGCAGACCCATTTTTTTGTAATTTGTGCTTAGTTAATCTTCTTGAGATCCTGATAGTTTACTGCAGTTGTGAACTAGTCTAGTATTCAAAAATTCAACATGGTATGAGAGCAGTGTCCCTGAAGAAGCCATTGCACAAGCTTCTCTAACACCTCTTCTGCTAACCGCTACCTTCTTGCTGCAGTTTTGCAACA
>JZKD02S2022648.1:0-22704 GCA_000966675.3 Picea glauca
TTCATTTATGGATGGATGTGAAGACAACTTTCCTTAATCGGATCATTGAAAAAGAAGTGTACATAGACCAACCTCAAGGTTTTGTGGTAAATGGGAAGGAGTCCCATGTTTGCAAGCTTAAGAAGACCTTATATGAACTCAAGCAAGCACCTAGAGCATGGTATTCCAGGATAGATGGATAATTGCATAGTATGGGTTTCACCAAAAGCGAAGTAGATCCTAATTTATATTATATATTTGTTGGGATTGATCTATTTGTTTTGGTAGTGTATGTAGATGACTTGTTTCTTTCAGGTTCAGAGAAGCTCATTGCAGGGTGCAAAGTAGATATGGAAATTGAGTTTAAGGTGAAAGACATTGGCATGATGCACTACTTCTTGGGTTTGGAGGTTTGGCAAAAACCAGGGGAGATTTCCCTTGGGCAGGGTAAGTATGCAATAGAGATACTAAAGAGGTTTTGGATGGAGGACTGCAAACCTATGGCCACGTCCATGATCACTAATCTAAAGAAGGTGACAACTTCAGACTTAGAGTTGGTGGACCCTAAATTGTACAAGAAATTGATAGGTTCTTTGATGTATTTGGTAAATACTACGCCAAATATATGTTTTGCAATGAACACATTGGGCCAATTCATGGTGGAGCCAAGGCAGGAGCATTAGGTAGCATCAAAACATGTGCTCGGATCTTGAGGGGTACAGTGGAGTGTGATATGAGATATCTTCGAGATGGTAAAGTGAAGTTGCAAGGGTATACAAACTCAAATTGGGGAGGCAGTGCAATAGCCAAGAGGAGCACCTCAAGGTGCTACTTTAGCTTGGGTTCAACAATAATATCCTAGTTCAACAAGAAGTAGACTTCCATGGCACTTGGTTCAGCAGAGGCAAAATACATGGCAGCTAGTATTTGCTAGTTGTGAGGCCATCTGGATTCACAAGTTATTTGCAAGATTGATTGATCAAGAATTGGATCCCACAGCCATTTATTGTGATAATCAAAATTGCATCAAATTCTCTAAGAATCCAGTATTTCATGATAGGTCCAAGCACATAGAGATCAAATTTCACTTCATACAAGACGGGATTTAGAAGGGAGCAGTGAAGCTCCGATATATTCCCACAAATGAGCAGCAATTGAAATTCTGACCAAGCCTTTAGCAAAAGGGAAGTTTGAAGCATTCAAAGATAAACTTGGATTGGTGCAAAATTCCTTCCTCGCTAAGAGGGAGTGTTGAGAAATATAGCTTGCATAGGAACTTTTGCATTGTTTTGGTGTGAACATGCCAGAAGTAGTTCGAGATATTTCGAAAAGTAACTCTACTTTGTAATTCACTTTAGGAAAAAGTGAAAAATTTTATATTTAGTTGTTGAGTCTAATAAAGTGTATTTCATGCATTAATGACTTAGACTAGGATTAATCTCAACAGTACATCTCACTGACAAATTAGGGTTTTGGTAGATTAGGGTTTTAGCTAAAAGTATAAAGACAGGTCAAAATAGACAAGGACAACAACCAATTGAGCAAAGATAAAGAGCAAGAGAGGAGCCAGAGCAGAGGGAAGAAGGAGATCGTACATCAACCACCCATACCGTCATATGGTTATGTACAGTCATACGAAGTCGTACAACAGATCCATACAATAGTACAGATTTGTACAACGAGCCATACAATCTTCCTTGCAAGTTGTTTCTTCGCGTTTTTTGTGCAAAACTATTTCTGAGGTGATTTTGATAAACCGTGCAGGTGCTAGTTTGGTAGACTATGGAGATTTCCTTGTAAGATTTGAATAAGGAATGAAAAGTTGATTTTGAAGGAGAAATTACATGTGTATGTGTGAAACTGTTTTATGCTTTGCTATTTACTTTTCCAACTATCCTGTGATTGATGCTATGGTCTAAAATTAATTTCTATATTAATTATATTCAATAATTTATTTGTTTAATTGAGATCATAAGGACAACAATCACCTAGGGCTACAAATTTCTATAGATAATTGATGAGACAAGTTGGATAATTGGTGTGAAAAGAATTTCCCTTGCAATAAACAACCTTTGGAAATATTGTTATTGGCAAAGAAAATATTTATTTTCGAAGGTCTTCATGTACTTGTACCTAGTTGTACAAAAAGGACATATAGTCCAGAAGGTTAGACAAGTGTTTGATCATGTACGTTGTGGCATTTGATAAAAGTTACCATTTGTGGAATTCATAGCTTCCTTTGAATTGGCCCACGACAAGCTTGATACCAACATAATAAGTAAAAAAGTGCTTTTATGCAATAGAGACAAATATGTCTAATATATATATATAGATAGATAGATAGATAGATAGATAGATAGATAATTGATGATCTTTACAATCCTTCGTGACTTTATATTTAAACACATTAAGTAGTCACAAGTATAAAAGGATACAACCTTTTTAAATTACTATTACTATACTTTATTGTTGTTGTTGTTGTTTATTAATGTTTAGTGGTATTATCATAACTTATATTCATTACAGCTTTCTAGTAGAGAGGTTATGTGAAGAAGAATGGAGGACAAATTTTAAATGTGTAAGGGACAATCTTTAATAAAATGAGAAGTTTATAAGCCAGCAAAACAACAATTAGGGAGGTTGAGATACATGATATTTTGAACATGCATGGAGCCATTGAATAGATGACATATCTCAAAAGGGAGATGTCTCAAAATATCCACCTCCACACGAAGTCTAGAATTATGCCACAAAGTTCATGAACCACGCTTATCTCCAACAAGCAACAAACCAAAAGGCTACACTATCTTCTCAATTCAAGCCCAACATGCTACACTATCTTCTCAATTCAAGCCCAAAAGTGTTCAGGTATGCGAGGCAACTCCATCCAAAGAGAATATTTTGTGTTGAGATGCAAATTCTAGATTAAAAGCCTCATTCTAGGGCTACATACATGCCAAAGCACCAACAATTATCCAAGTTCCACTCAAGCACACGGCTTGAGTTGCCTCCGCTTTGTCAAGAACTACAAGAATATGTCCCTTGCCCAATCCCTAGGAAGATTCTACCTTCCAACATCTAGACCCCCAGTTATCAACATATCACTTGTAGAGCTACTTTTCAAGAGGCATCCTTCTTAAAAAATGGAGAATAACAACTCGCTTCTTTAGTCGATCGACGGGAAATTTAACCTCCTCGTCATCGGAAAAATCGGTATCAAATTCACCCAATTGAGACTAAGATTTTTGAGTTCAACAATGAGGGATCTCCTTGATGATCAATTAAAAACTCAATTTCAAAGAGAGGCTTTGATAGGCAAGATCATCCATCTAAACCCTAATGCTACTTGCGATTATAGGTGTAATATTATCCTTCTTCACCTCCTTAGGCGCATGTGCACAAGGATGGGTTTGGCAAGGTTACCTTTATGTTTTATAGTCAATTGTATGAAACAGAAAGCCCTTTTTGGTGTGCCACTTCCCACTATTGTTAACACCTTAAGGATGAACTTCTCAATTCTTGCTTAGAACCCCTTGTGAGGGACTCAAATATGTGGGTAGGAATCAATGTTATCAAAACCAGACCGATCATCGAACCAGTCGACCCCAAAAATTTGAACTGGACCGAAACTGGAAAAAAACCAGACCAAAAAAACGGTAGACCAAAAGATACATAAAATATTCAAATTTAAAAAAAAACATATATATTTATGTCCATCCGTATGAATCCAAACCATTATACACAAATATGCAAAGTTTCTCATGTATATCGCAAGTAAGGGTCCATATAACCAAAATAGCACTAAGTGCAATCCATCTCTGAACCAAAATACATCAACAAAGAGGCTCTAAATAGCCCCTAGAGTCCAAAAACAATCACGCTACAACAAATAACTACATATCATCAAAATCATTGCCTATATTGGGATCCTCATCATTAGTATCACCCTCTAAGCATTAAAATAAGACAAAAAAATCTTAACATGCCTAATCAGTGATTTTCTTGAGTAAAGGGTACATTTGTACTAGGGTCATGATAGAGGAGTGCAACAATCAATGCCACCAACATCGAGGTACATAGAAGGCTTGGTGCTCTTGATTAAATCCCAGTTCCATACCCTCATACAAGATAGAATCTAGTGGAAATGTTGCAATCCTGCCAATCCTGAAATCCGTTAATTACATTGAATTTTGAACGGGATCTAAAATTCTACTTTCTTCGTATGATGTCCAATGAGGTTGGAACCATTCTCAAACATCCTAAAACAATTAATGGTAATGTTAAAAATTTAAGTAAAAGTTGACATTCTCCTTTCTAGAAAAGGAAAGATAAAGGAGAATGTCAACTTTTACTTTAACAATTTAATATTACCCAGGGTTGCCGAAGCGTACCCCCCCCCGGTCCGGACCCTCGAACCGCGCTCCGAGCGGGAGCGTCCCTAAACCACGCTCCCCCTACGCTCCGAACCGGCCGAACCGCGCTCTCAACCTGTCTCGGACGCTCCCTGCCCTTTGTCGAAGCGCCACGCTCTCGGTCACTCCCGATCCGCTCTCCAAGCTATAGGACCCGCTCCCGACCCTCCCAAAACCACGCTCCCGAACCCACGCGGGCGCTCCCCCATTTTTGACCCGGAAAAGTTCGTTTTTTTTGTTTCTTTTTTTATTTTTTGGCTTTGTGGGTGGGCCCTAGGGCATTTTTAGGGTTAGAGAGGGGAGATAAAGCACAATCTCTCCATCTTCTTTCTCATTGTTTAATCTTTGAGTTGGAGTGGANTATCTAGTATCTATACATTGTAATACATTTTGATTTTGATGACTTAATGAGAATGTTGCAGGCTGCAACTAATGGTTCTAATTTCTTGTGTGTTCAAACTTCAATGTTTGTCATTTTATCATCATTGATGTTACAATGTTGAATGTATACARTATAAATTATAATGAATCATGATTTATCATTTATGTTACATGTTTAAAGTTTTGTATCATGTAAATCTTCTAGTTTCTAACAAAATATGAATCTTTATGTCTAAATTTCATTTTTGTATGTGTAATTTTCAAAAAAATTCATATATATATATATATATAAACGTGTCATGTTGTCAAGGTCAAAATTTCACACGTCGAACACTCGTATTTCCATGTCTTGTGTCATCGTGTCAGGTGACTTAGATTGAAAACTATAGGTTTCCCAATGGTGCCCACTAATTGAAAACATCAAATGGCAACATGTGTTGAAGCCATTTAGCGAGAGAAAGCAAACTTCAAGTTCCTGGACTCAATCGAGACGATCTAATGAGCCAGACTTCATATGATTTATATACTCATTTGATTATAGTATGATGATATTTTTTACTATAAAGGCCATTTAAAGCCTCAATGTTTGTGTATTTTTTCTTTGAACTTTAATCTTATGTATCTCAAAATTTTATATCGATTTACTATTTGCAACCTTCCATGCAATATAAATTAGCAAACTTTGAGTGTTTAGTGTCTAATGATTTGGATTTACATTGATCTACATGAATATATTATTTCTCAAAAATTGACTAATTTATGTATTTTTTATTTGAATAGTAATTTAGTTCTTACATCCAGTTCCGATCCGATTTCAGTCCAATTCAAAATTTTGGGGCAAACTGGTTCCAATTTTGACTTCTCTAGTCAATATACAAGTAACATATACCCAAAAATTATAATTATCATTTCATGTCTTATAAGTGACCTTGCCCAATACTAGTTTTGTTTAGGCCATCTTAACAATAAAGACCTTTTCATATATTAGAAGCCATGTTCTCCCATCAAATGCAAATCATAATGTACTCTCCTCTAGCAATTTGAAGATAGGCGTTGAAAATAACAACCTTACCTTGCATGACTTAGAAGATTAGACTGCTTGAAATTACTCGAAAACAATCACAACCTAAAGATTAGTCAAAACTTCAAAGACATTTTTAACTCCATTTAACATGCATGGTAAGTACTAAAAAGCAGTAAACAGGCATTCAGATGTACCACTCTGGGTCTCCTAGTCTCTCGAGGGCTTAATGCAACAAACTTCTTTCTGATCTCAATTTTCTAATTTTGTAAGAAGGTCCTTTGACATGATCACAGTAAATTGGACCTTCTCACACCTTTCTTAATGCTTAATCTATCTCCTGGCCTCTTTATTTTTAGACAAACACACTGTCAAAATGCTAAGTGGAAGCAATCAAATAATAGAAATCTAGTGGTATTAAAAAGGGTAGTGACTATCAAACAGAGCTGGCACGGTGTGAATCTACGATCAATTTTACTTGTGACCAAATGGGGTCTGCTTTAAAATCTAGTAGGTGAGATTTCTGGTTATTCTTTGACATTATCATTTCAACTTGGAGAACTTCGTAAATTCCCCATGGGTGATAACCAATGTCCATAAAGTAGTTGTTTGATAGGAGAAATTACCAAAGAGTAATCATTAAGCCAACATTAAAGTTTTGATTTTGACTTTCAGCTTACAACTATTCGTGATATTCATTAGGCATCCATATTTTCATAGTGATCAATTGGGTTTAGCTCAAGAATGATTGTTATCCTTCCCAGCCAGGTTCAATTCCCGCAAGTGATATGTTGAACTCATAACGAGTATATTACTATATTGTTGTAATGGTTTGTTGTTAACCGGGCATTGTGTCTTGAAGATTCTAAGGTTTACCCTGGGTACCATCCTCAAAATAAGGAGAAGTACTTGAGGGTTTTCCCAAGCTTTGTAACCTGGAATTTTAAAAAATCCATATTTTCACAATAACCTGAAATGGGATTTGCTCCAATGGTTTTAAAAAAATAAAAAAACTTGCCCAGTCAATCTCCTTCTCGCACATGATCGTGGTTAACTGGAGGCAATGGCCAACACGAGGTTAAAAGTTCGAACTCCATGGAATCACTTGACTGTGCACATATGGATAATGGTGACAATTACCAATACAGGAGGTCAAGATTCCCTACCCATGGAATCACTAGCATTTCCACATTTAACATGAATTGCAAGACCTATCACAAAATTTAGCAAGGACGCCATTAATTTAGGTAAAACAAAACAATTAATTCAGTCTAAAAAAGTTGAAAGCCTAGTTATATAGAGTAGTTGAATGATACCCCATCTGCTGGCATACATGGACAACAAGGACTTGAGCGGATAGTATCCCCTGAGGACAATATTATGCAATGATCCAATGCCCAACCCGCTTTCATTTTTGGAAAAAGTTGCACATGCGAACAATTGCATAATATTATTCTTAGGGTGTCCGGTTTGCATAATCATTAACCCCCATTTTTCTTGACATTAGTACAACTACAGGCATTACGCTGCAATGTGTACTTTGAACGAAGATGCTGTTTCTCAAACTCTAAAGGTAAAGATTGTTACCTCAGAGAATTGCGATCCTTCCATGAACCCGTAGCTATTTGAACTCCTTCTCCACGGCTTTTCGCGCCCGTTCCAAGAGGCAACTATTCAGGAAATCTGTACTCAAACATGTGTTATAGTTATTAGTTATTTTGTTTTTTAAGTGATTCTATGCCTTTGTCCAACTGTTCTACGTCTTTGCCTTTTTTGGGTAATGTTTTCGTGTTTAATTTTGCTTAAAATCTCTCCAGAATTTGTTGGATCTGCAGATTTGAGTGGTTAATTATATACAATCTGATTCAGCAGGTTGAATTTATTTATGGATTCAGAAATGCAATTTAAATAACAAAAAATTGTGATTTTGTGTAGATTTATGTGGTCGGATTCCCACCAAAAAGACAAAAACGTAGAACAATTAGACAACTCTTTATTCTATTGTTAAAAAGTGTGTCTATGTAGGGATCATATTTAATTTTTAGTCCTTACAAATACATGCACTTTTTTGCCCTTCATTTCTCCATTTATCTAGTGGTATTAGTTTAAAAATTTTATAGTTTTATACATCATTTTAATATACTTAACATGTTGTGTTTTGGCAGTGCCATCTAGAAAGACAAAGGGATTGGGGAGTGAACCGGAACAATGCCTATTTCAACTGCCAACAGGTCATGGCATTTATGACGGGCCTGTCGAACGTCGCGTCGACTGCACCAACTTTGAAACTTGATTGTTATGCTAGTACAGGGGGTTACTCGTCAGGACATATGGATTCAATCAGATTCATGGTGGTTGTACGACGGGATATGAAAGGAAGTGGTCATCGCTAGGGAAGGAGGCTCGTACAAAGCCAACCGTGGAACAAGCCAAGAAAAATGAAGAGTAGTTATGTGAGAATGTGTGGGAGTATTGCAATTACAACCAACTTCAAGATGATCTCTTGGAAGCGCTGATGAAAATAATTCAGGCTGTGAGAGGTGAAGTGAATGGTTATTTTACGCTGAGAGGTCATTGTAACAGTTCGAAGTTAGCAAAATTGAGTGAGGTTGATCGCCTAAGATGGAGGAGTGAGTCAGAAATTCAAGGAATCTGGAACTGGGTTTGGGATTGGAAGCTTGCTAAGGAGGTCCCGTGGCATTTTCTTCCAGTAAGGCTTAAGGAAGGAAATATGTTGGGACACTGAGACAAGCAGGATCAAAGGAAAATTTAGCGAGTTTTGAAACGTTGGGCGAGGAAGGGATTGTGGACGAGTCTTCGTCGACAACCAACTAGGAAGAAGAAAAGAACGACAATGGACATCCGGACAACGATGGCTAAGGCAGGAAGGATTAACAGAATGGCCAGGAAAGGAGCAAGCAGAAAGGGAAGCATCAAGAGGCTTCATCCTCCCAAGGCCTGGTCAATCGCATCAGGGCTGCGAGGGCAGCGTGGATGGCCAGTTCTAGATTCAAATACCTTTGCTTTGATGAGGAGAAGAAAATGACAGTTGAGATAGAGAAAGTGGTCAAATGTCAACGACATAACACCTCAGAAGCAAAAATTGTTCAAGAAGTTAAGGCGTCGGTAAATGACCCACCGTGCTCAAGGCCCAGAGAAACAAAGTATTTCAAACTTGCTAAGACTTAATGGATTGTTAAGACTATTGAAGCCTAGGCAGTGGAGAAAGTCTAGAAGGAAAATGATGCCACTCTTTAGGCAGTGAAGATGCTTGAAGGGAAATTTGAACTCTTTTGTAGATCCCAATTCAGTATCAGATTCAAAGTCACGCCTGAGGACAAGAACAAAGAAAAGTCCAAGAGCACCTCTAGGGACTTGAATTTGTTGGGTTCGTGAGATTGCCCCATCTCAATTGTGGACAAGGAGCATGCAAGCGAGGTTGCAGGGGAAATCGACAAGTTAGGGAGCCACCTTGGGACTCCAGAAAAATCAAGGGTTAGATATGCAATGTTATTCTTTCTTATCTTTTTGTTTATGAAATGCAGATATAGGAATAATTTAGCCTGATATTATTTCGGTTTATAGGTTGATAGGATTTTATAGGCTTCTTAGGCCGAAAAATGATGGGCAATCTTTTTTTGGAGGATGTTTTAAGCTCTGGTCTGACTATTGGACAATCTTTGTTGGAGTCTATTATGAATTATGGACAACTATTTTTTATCGATGAGGGCTCTGGTTTCCTTTTTCGCAGACCCTCATTGAATCGTATGTACTTTTATTGTTCATATATAGAAATATAAAGCTATTATTTTAAATTTAAAAAAAAAAAATGTTATATTTTGAAATTGTTTTTATTCTATATTTTTTTATTACCAATTAAAATTTCTTACCAAATTTTTTATTTGTTATTAATTAATTTAAAATATTTTAATAAAATTTCATTCAAATAAAATATTATTATTTTGAATATCTAATATTAAAAAATCAATAATTAAAATTTTAAATAATTTGTATAATATATAAAAATTTATATCTTAAAAAATTGTTTGTTCTTCTTCTCTTGACATTATTTTTTTTTTTTTTAATTTATTAATGATTTATTATAAATTTAATTCATAACATTCCATCATATATTTCGATAAAATATACCTTTTTTAAAAAATATTCTATATAATATACTTTATTGATCCGAAAATTCTTTAGATGTTAATTAATCTTTAATACATGTAAACATCTACTTGATCTTTGAAATAATAATGATTGCTTAACCGGTTCCAAAATACGTGTGAAATAACTTATCTATCCAATACACTTCAATGATAAACAACTTACAATATAACTGAGCAAAAATAGAACAATACTATAGAAAACACATACACAGGTTTGATAACGGAGTTCACCCAATTTGGAATACGTTTATGGGTCCGCTTCCAATGGAGACCTCTTTATTAATGCTCAAATGCATGTGTTTTACAATGACATTTTTACATATTGTTTAAACTTAGAAACAGAGTATGCTATTGAATTCCTTGCGAAATTTCGAGAAAAATGTGTATAAAGTACATACAATTCTGTGACAGAACCTCGTGGCACGCATTAAGGTGCAGCCTCCAAGTCTAATTACACTTGGGCACAAACTTTGAGACAATGTACTCTACATTCATGTGTGTCCTTGTCTCAGTGCACGTGCCCATTAAATAGGGCGCAGGCCCTAACCTCTCGTCCACAACTTTAGGCGGGCTTTAAATATTTGTTGGCGGGCTTCTATAAGAAAACACGCCTTTGGCGCAACGATTAAGTTGTAGGCACATTCTTTGGCAAGTCGTGGGGTCAAACACTGTTGACCATGCCATATTTTATGTGTTGTTTGTTGGTTATATAATATATAGAGCTTGGGTTTAGCATATATTTATACGTGGCATTAATATATGTCGATTGGAATCAAAGCTTTAATACCCCACAAATATAGCATATGGAGATTACATTGTATACCATGTGACCAAGTACAATGGGAGGAGGGCTAGGCCCTCGACCCTTTTCCTTTGCCAACTATGCAACATAACAACTTTAAACAAATGTGCACCCATGTATGGCTAAGAACCACACGTATGGTGGAATGGTAAGGTTGTTGGTTGTGGTGTGGGAGACCCAGGTTTGATCCTCCGAGCTTCAAAAAAAAATTAACTAGCCTTACCCATAAATGGCCAATGGGAGGTTGCCATGTGGAAGCCTCTCATTGGTCTATCTCTACCACGTGTTGGATGCCAATTGGTGCCAACTCATTTGGTACACTTGCCACATCACTTACCCAGTCGACGTACGATGTGTCGCATGACACTCCATGGGGTTTCCACGTCAGCACCGTATGGTCATACGGTCATGCCATGCGTCACCCTTTCAATGGTGACACGTGTCGCCTTTGACCCTGTTGAATTTGATTTTTACTTGGTTTGACCTAAACTTTGCCCACCCATAACTTTTGCATACGAACTTCGTTTGAGGCAATTTTTGCATCGTTGGAAAGATATCATTGAGCTCTATGCATTGATTTTGTTTTTGAAAGCATTTGGGATGATTGAATTTTGGTCATTTCTGAATCTCTTTGGACCTCTGTGAGCGTTCTAGATTCTCCTCGATCTCTGTGAATGTTCATGGATCCTCCTGGATCATCTCTCCCCATTGGAAGCCTTTTGGACCACCAAAGGTTTTCATTACTTAGCAACTAAGTGAGGGTAAAGCTCCCTCACCTTCCCGATCTTGATCCACTTTGCTTTACTTGGTTTCACCCCTTTAAGACCAACTCGAAGATATTCCACATCACCTCGTTGTGAAGTCCTGACTCTTCTATCAAGAATAACATCTTCATGTAGCTCGTCTAAATATTCTTAAGAAAAATCATCAACTGTTGGAATCTGAATACTTTTATCTTCATCCATAATCATAAGAGGTTCATAAAGTTTTGAATTCTCAACATTTACCACTTAATACATTTGCATGTAGGCTAGTATATCTAAACGAAATACATCAATACCAATCTTCTCTAAGATCTTGAATGGACCATATCGGATTGGCCTTAGCTTTTTACCTTCACCCTTCATTATTTCCTTGTTGATATGTAACCAAACTTGATCACCAACTTTGAACTGACAATCAACCCGATGTTTGTCATGCCTCACCTTGTATTTAGCTTGGTTTTTCTCCAATTGTTTGTGTATTGCTTGATGTACATGTTGGATCTTTTGAATGAACCTTTTAGTTTTATTTGTATCATCTTATCCATCCTCTTTACTTTCTTTTCCAAAATCAAACTCCATAGGTGATTTAGGCAAGTACCCCAAACATACTTCAAAATAAGGTATTTGAGTAGAAGAATGCATGGCATGATTAGAGACATGTTGTACATAAGGTAATTGTTCATCCCATAACCTAGGATGCTTGCTACAATATCCTTGAAGTAGATGTACCATCGTTCTATTTACCATCCTTGTTTGTCCATCTATCTACAGATGAAAAATTGTGCTCTTCTTTAACTTAGTATCCATTAGCTCCCATAAATGAGACAAAAACTTGCCCAAATGGTGAGAGTCTCGATCTGATATAATAGATGTAGGCAGCCCAAAGCGAACCCATACATTAGCTAAGAACATTTGTGTTATATGTTCAGTTGTGACCTGTTTCTTGCATGGCATTAAGATACACATCTTATTGAATCTATCCACACAAACATACAAGTAATGACAACTTGTCCTGCACATCAGGAAACCCCTTACAAAATCCATGGAGATACTTTCCCATGGCTAAGAAGGTACTGGAAGTGGCGTATATAATCCCAATTTTCTATTGATGGCCTTAATTGTGGCACACAAACACACCCTTTTACATACTTGGAAACTGTCTCATTCATTCAAGGCCAATAGCAATATATCTGCAACTGTGCTACTGTCATTTGTGTTGCATGTTTAGTTGTGACATGTTTCATGCATGGCATTAAGATACACATCTTACTGAATCTATCCACAACAACATATAAGTAACCATGACATGTCCTGCACATCGGCAAACCCCCTGCAAAATCCATGGAGATACTTTCCCATCATTGAGAAGGTACTAGAAGTGGCGTATATAATCCCATTTTTTTGTTGTTGGCCTTACTTGTGGCACACATACACACCCTTTTACATACTTGGAAATTGTCTCATTCAGTCAATGCCAATAGCAATATCTTTGCAATTGTGCTATTGTCTTACCAACCCCAAAATGACCAGAAATGAGAAATGTATGAGCTTCTCTAATTACATTTTCTCTTTCATCTCTGGGTATACAAAGTTTTCCGAGATGATATAACAAATCGTCATGTACATGATAGTCTAGTTGTTGATTGTCATGAATTAATGCCTTATATACATCCTTAAAAACATCATCCCTTGGATATTATTCAACATAACTTTCATCAGCTAAGGGATTATACCCTAGTATTGTAGATGCATTAATCACTATTCTTGACAACATATCTGCAACTTTGTTATGAATACCTTTCTTATAATTGATTACCAAATGAAATTGTTGTAAGAAACCCACCCATCTGAAATGTCATGATTGTTGTAGCTTGGTATATGACTACAAATATTGTAATGGTTTATGATCTGTATGAATTATTGTCTCCTTTCCCATTAAGTAATGCTTCCATTTATTCACAGTTCGTACCAATGCATATGATTCCTTATCATATGTTGTATAGTTAATCACAACCTGAGTAAAAGTCTTAGAATGATGACATATGGGTTTACCTCGTTGCATCAAGACTGCTCCCATGGCATATTCACTTGCATCGGTTTGAATCTTGAATGGTTGTTGTAGATTTGGCAGAGCCAAAATTGGTGCAGTTGTTTTTTCCTTCAATGTCTCGAAGGCTTTATGTTGCTTGCCTCCCCATTGAAAGACATGTTTTACACTTGTTAATGCATGCAGAGGAGCTTCTATGAAAGATAAATTAACAATGAATTTCCACTGGTATTGTACTGCTCCTAAGAAGCTCCTGACTTATGTGGCAGTAGTTGGCTTTGGCCATTTCACAATAACTTCTACTTTTGCAGGATTTATCTTTAATTGACCATTCCCTACAAGCTAACCCATGTATACCAGAGAAGTTTTGCCAAATTCACATTTAAACATTTTTACATATAACTTCTCCTTCTTCAAGAGTTCAAAGATTGTATTGACATGCATTATATGATCTTCCCATCTTCGACTAAAGATCAATATATCATCTAAATAGACGATGAGAAAATCATCTATGTAAGGCCTGAACACGTCATTTATTAGCCTCATAAATGTCGTTGGTGCATTACATAAACCAAATGGCATAACTAACCATTAAAACAATCCCTGCTCTGTTTTAAAAACATTTTTTCATATGCCACTTTTTGCAATCCTGATCTGATGGTAACCACTTCTCAAATCCAACTTAGTGAAATCAACAACATTCTTTAACTCATCCAATAAATCATCAATTATGGGAAGAGGATCACGGTTCTTTACCGTAATCAATTATGGGTCTGCTTTCAATGAAGACCTCTTTATTAGTGCTCAAATGTTTGTGTTTTACAATAACCTTTTTACATGTAGCTCAAACTTAGAAACAAAGTATGCCATGAACTCCAGGAAGTCAAGATGCTAGAAGGAAAATTAGAACTCTTTTGTAGATCCCAATTATGTATCAGATTCAGAATCACACATGGGACCAGAACAAGGAAAATTCCAAGAGCACCTCTAGGGACCTGAGTTTGTTGGCTTCGTGAGATTGCCTCATCTTGATTGTGGACGAGGAGGATGCAAGTGAGGCTGCAAGGGAAATCGACAAGTTAGGGATCCACCTTGGGTCTCCAAAAAAATCATGGGTTAGATATGCGATGCTATGCTTTCTTATCTTTTTGTTTATGAAATATAGATATAGGAAGAATTTAGCCTGATATGGCTTCAGTTTATAGGTTGATAGGATTTTATAGGCTTCTTAGGCCGAAGAATGATGGACAATCTTTTTTTGAAGTCTATTTTGAGCTCTTGTCTGATTATTGGACAATCTTTGTTGGAGTTTGTTATGAATTATGGACAACTATTTTTTATTGGTGAGGGATCTGGTTTCCTTTTTGGCATACCCTCACTGAATCTTATGTACTTTTATTGTTCATATATAGAAATATAAAGCTATTGTTTTAGATTAAAAAAAAAAACATGTTATGTTTTGAAATTGTTTTTATTCATAATTTTTTTTATTACCTAAGTAAAATTTCTTACCAAATTTTTTGTTTATTATTAATTAATTTGAAATATTTTAATAAAATTTCATTCAATTAAATATTATTATTTTGAATATTTAATATAAAAAATTGAATAATTAAAATTTTAAACATTTATCTAAATAATTTTTATAATATATAAAAATTTATATTCTAAAACATTACATATTTTTCTTCTCTTGACATTGTTTTTATTTTTTTTAATTTATGAATGATTTATTATAAATTTCATCCATAACACTTCCATTATATATTTTGATAAAATATACATTTTTTTTAAATATCCTACACAATATACTTTATTGATCTGAAAAATCTGTAGATGTTAATTAATCTTTAATACATGTAACCATCTACTTGATCTTTGAAATAATAATGATCACTTCACTGGTTGCAAAATACATGTGAATTACCTTATCTATCCAATACGCTTTAATGATAAACAACTTACAATATAACTGAACAAAATTAGAACAACAATATTGAAAAAACATACACAAGTTTGATAACGGAGATGACCCAATTTGGGATACGTCTCTGGGGCCGCTTCCAATGGAGACCTCTTTATTAATTCTCAAATGCATGTGTTTTATAGTGACCTTTTTACATGTTGCACATACTTAGAAACAGAGTAGTCCATCGAATTCCTTGCGAAATTTCGAGAAGAATGAGTATAAAGTTCATACAATTCCGTAACTGACCCTCGTGGCATGCATTACAATGTAACCTCCAAGTCTAATTACATTTGAGCACAAAGTTCGAGACACTGTACTCTGCATTCATGTGTGTCCTTTTCTTGGTCAATGTGCCCATTAAATAGGGCGCGGGCCCTAACCTCTCATCCACAAATTTAGGCAGGCTTTAAATATTTGTTGGCAGGCTTCTATAAGAAAACACACCTTTGGTACAATGGTTAAGTTATAGGCACATTATTTCGCAGGTTGTGTGGTCAAACCATGTTGACCATGCCATATTTTATGGTGTTGATTGTTGGTTATATAATATATAGAACTTGATTGTAGCATATATTTATATGTGGCATTAATATATGTCGGTTGGAATCAAAGCTTTAATACCCCACAGATATAGCATATGGTGGTTACATTGTATACCATGTGACCAATTACAATGGTATGCAACATAAATAACAACTTTAAATAATTGTGTGCCCATGTATGGTGGAATGGTAAGGTTGTTGGTTGTGGTGCGGGATACCCGTGTTCGATTCTCCGAGCTCCAATAAATTTTTAACCAGCCTTACCCATTAATGGCCAATGGGATGTTTCCACGTGGAAGTCTGTCATTGGTCTATCTTTGCGAAGTGTCGGATTCCAATTGATGCCAACTCATTCGATACACTTGCCACATCACTTTCCCAGTCAATGTACGATGTGTCACGTGGCACTCCATGGGGTTTCCACATCAGCACCATACGGTCATATGGTCATGCCATGTGTCATCCTTTTAGTGGTGACACGTGTCACCTTTGACCTTGTTGAATTTGACTTTTACTAGTCTTGACCTGAACTTTGACCGGCCATAACGTTTTCATACGAATTTCGTTTGAGGCGATTTTTGCGTCGCTGGAAAGATATCACCGAGGTCTACGCGTTGGTGTCATTTTCAAGAGAATTTTGGATAATTGAATCTTGAGAATTTATTAATCTCTTTGGACCTTTCTGAGCATTTTGGATCCTCTTGGATCTCTGTGAGTGTTCATGGATCCTCCTGGATCATTCCTCCCCATTGGAAGCCTTTTGGACCACCAAAAGTTTTGATTACTCAACAACTAAGTGAGGGTAAAGCTCCCTCACCTTCCCGATCTCGATCCACTTTGCTTTACTTGGTTTCACCCCTTTAAGACCATCTCAAAGATATTCCACATCACCTCGCTGTGAAGTCCTGATTCTTCTGTCAAGAATAACATCTTCATGTAGCTCGTCTAAATATTCTGGAACAAAATCATCAACTGTTAGGATCTGAATACTTTTATATTCATCCATAATCATAAGAGGTTCATAAAGTTTCAAATTCTCAACATTTACCACTTAATACATTTGCATGTAGGCTGGTAGATCTAAACAAAAGACATCAGTACCAATATTCTCTAAGATCTTGAATGGACCATATCGGATTGGCCTTAGATTTTTACCTTCACCCTTCATTCTTTCCTTACCGATATGTAATCAAACTTGATCACCAACTTTGAACTGGTGATCAACGCGATGTTTGTCATGCCTCGCCTTGTATTTGGCTTGATTTTTCTCCAATTGTTCTTGTACTGCTTGAGGTACCTATTGGATCTTTTGAATGAACCTTTTAGTTTTATTTGTATAATCCTGTCCATCCTCTTTACTTGATTTTCCAAAATCAAACTCCATAGGTGATTTAGGCAAGTACCCCAAACATACTTCAAAAGGAGTTCTTTGAGTAGAAGAATGCATGGCATGAGTATAGACATGTTGTACATAAGGTAATTGTTCATCCCATAACTTAGGATGCTTGCTGCAATATCCTCAAAGTAGATGTGCCACCATTTTGTTTACCATCTCTGTATATGCATCTGTCTGCAGATGAAAAGTTGTGCTTTTCTTTAACTTAGTATGCATTAGATCCCATAAATGAGACCAAAACTTTCCCAAAAAGCGTGACTCTCGATATGATATAATAGATGTAGGCAGCCCAAAGTGAACCCATACCTTAGCAAAGAAACTTTGTGTTGTATGTTCAGTTGTGACCTGTTGTTTGCATGGCATTAAGATACACATCTTACTGAATCTATCCACAACAACATATAAGTAATCATGGCATGTCCTGGACATCGGCAAAACCCCTACAAAATCCATGGAGATACTTTCCCATGGCCGAGAAGGTACTGAAAGTGGCGTATATAATCCCAATTTTCTGTTGTTGGTCTTACTTGTGGCACACAAACACACCCTTTTACATACTTGGAAACTATCTCTTTCATTCAAGGCCAATAACAATATCTTTGCAACTGTGCTACTGTTTTACCAACCCCAAAATGACCGGAAATGAGATGTATATGAGCTTCTCTAATTACATTTGCTCTTTCATCTCTGGGTATACAAATTTTTCCAAGATGATATAACAAATTTTCATGCACATGATAGTCTAGTTGTTGATTGCCATGAATTAATGCTTTATATACATCCTTAAAAACATCATCCCTTGGATATTGTTCAACATAACTTTCAGGAGCTAAGGGATTATACCTTAGTACTGTAGATGCATTGATCATTGGTCTTGACAACATATCTACAACCTTGTTATGAATACCTTTCTTATACTTGACTACCTGATGAAATTGTTGTAAGAAACCCATCCACCTGACATGTCATGATTGTTGTAGCTTGGCCTGTGACTGCAAATACTGTAATGGTTGATTATCTGTATGAATTATTGTCTCCTTTCTCATTAAGTAATGCTTTCATTTCTTCACGCTTTGTACCAATGCATATAATTCCTTATCATATGCTGGATAGTTAATCACAACAAGAGTAAAAGTCTTAGAATGATAACATATAGGTTTACCTCGTTTCACCAATACTTCTCCCATGGCATATCCGCTTGCAACGGTTTGAATCTCAAATGGTTGTTGTAGATCTGACACAACCAATAATGGTAAGGTGCTTTTCTTTCCTTCAATGTCTTGAAGGCTTTATGTTGCTTGCCTCCCCATTGAAAGACATGTTTTACACTTGTTAATGCATGTAGAGGAGTTGTTATGAAAGATAAATTAGCAATGAATTTCCTCTAGTATTGTACCGCTCCTAACTTATGTGGTAGTAGCTGGCTTGGGACATTTCACAACAACTTCTACTTTTGCAGGATCTATCTTTAGCTGACCATTCCCTACAATGTAACCCAAATATACGAGAGAAGTTTTTTCCAAATTCACATTTAAACATTTTTACATATAGCTTCTCCTTCTTCGAGAGTTCAAAGATTGTCTTGACATGCATTATATTATCTTCCCATATTCGACTAAAGATCAATATATCATCTAAATAGATGATGACGAAATCATCTATATAAGGCTTGAATAAATCATTTATTACCCTCATAAATGTCGCAGGTGCATTACATAAACCAAATGACATAACTAACCATTCAAACAACCCCTGCTTTGTTTTGAAAACAATTTTCCATATGCCACTTTATGTAATCATGCTCTGATGGTAACCACTTCTCAAGTCCAACTGAGTGAAATAAACTAGATTCTTGAACTGATCCAATAAATCATCAATTCTGGGAAGAGGATAACAGTTCTTTACCGTAATCTTGTTAAGCACTTGAAAGTCAATACACATCCTGCACGTGCCATATTTCATGGGAACTAACATGGTAGGAGATCCACACAGAGAGGAACTTGGCCTTATAATTCATTTATCAAGAAATTCCTGAACTTGTTTTTTTATCTTTGCATTCTTTGGTACCGATTATCTATACATACCAATGTTAGGAAGAGGTGCATCTTGCTGCAAATAGATTTCATGTTCAACATCCCTCTTAGGAGGCAACTCTGTAGGTTTCTGAAATAATTCATCATAGTTAGATATGATTTTGACCAACTCCTATTTATTATTCGGATCACAACTTGATAAAGCATCAAGTAGCTCTTCTTCTTTATGTTTCACTATCACGAGTCCTTTTATTTTGCAATGTACTTTGAACGAAGATGTTGTCTCTCAAAATCTAGAGGTAAAGATTGTTACCTCAGAGAATTGTGATCCTTCCATGAACTTGTAGCTATTTGAACTCCTTCTCCATGACTTTTCATGCGCATTCCAAGAGGCAAGTATTCAGGAAATCTATCCTCAAACATGTGTTATAGTTATTCAATGCCTTGGTCTAACTGTTCTACATATTTTCCCTTTTCCGGTAATGTTTTTTGTTTAATTTTGCTTAAAATCCCTCGAGAATTTGTTGGATTTGTAAATTTGAGTGGTTATTTATGTACAATCTGATTCAGCGAGCTGAATCTGTTTCTGGATTCATAAATACAATTTAAACAACATAAATTTTTTATTTTGTGTAGACTTATGTCGTCGAATTCCGACCAAAAGGAAAAAAATGTAGAACAATTAGACAACGCCTTATTCTACTGTTAAAAAGTGTGTCTATGTAGGGATCATATTTAATTTTTAGTCCTTACAAAGACATGAACTTGTTTTCCCTTCACTAGTCCATCTCTCCATTTATCTAGTGGTATCAGTTTAAATTTTTTATAGATTTATACATCATTTTAATATACTTAACATGTTATGTTTTGGCAGTGCCATCTAGAATGACAAAAGGATTGGGGAATGAACTAGAACAATGCCTATTTCAACCGCTGACAAGCCATGGCATTTATGATGGGCCTGTCAAACATCACGTCGATTGTGCCAACTTCGAAACTTGACTGTTATGCTAGTACAGGGGGTTACTCATCAGGACATATGGATTCAATCAGAGTCATGGTGCTTGTACGATGAGATATGAAAGGAAGTGATCATCAATGGGGAAGGAGGCTCGTACATATCCAACCGTGGAACAAGCCAAACAAAATGAAGAGTAGTTTTGTGAGAATGTCTGGGAGTATTGGGATTACAGCCAGCTTCAAGATGATCCTTCTAGAAGTGCTAATGAAAAGACTTCAGGATGTGAGAGGTGAAATGAATGGATATTTTAAGCTAAGTGGCCATTATAATGGTTTGAAGTTAGAAAAATTGAGTGAGGTTGATCACCTGATCCAAGTGGATATCGGTGGCCACCCACCTTTTTCGACTGGCTCAAAACAATTTTCTGGAAATTTACTATTTTTAGCAGGTTTTAACTTCTGGGGCCATTTTGAGGGCCTAAATGAAGGTTTTTAGAGATTGAGGTTCTCAATGATATCCAAAATCATTAGTGATCCCCCAAAATGAATCTCCTCAACGATACCTTTCCAACGAGCTATCATACGCCTAAAACGTAAACCGTATGCAAAAGTTACGACCCCGGGAAGTTGATGTACTAACTTACCCAAACGGGGCCCACATGACTTTTGGCGCTTCATCTCCTAGGGTTAGGTTTTTAGATGTCTAGGGTTTTTGGCATTCCTATTTATTGTAAAAAGGCCTTCAGAGCCTCATTGTAATTATCTTCTTACAAATGTGAGTAGTCGTCACATCTCTTCTCAGAGATAAGCTGCCATCATTCTAGCAAGTCTTTCACTCTGTATTTTTACAGTCTCTGTACATTTCTTTCATTAATAGAAATTGTGTATTACTGTATATCTGTGTTTATGGTTACATCTTTGATACATTTCTGTTATATTATTGAATATCTATGATATCTCTTTTCATTTCTTTATTATATCTCCAATCTCATTTCATGCCGAAAATAATCTGGATCATTGGTATCCGAGCAGGCTGCTCTTGATCATTTTTTCAATGCATGTCCCTGGCGAGGTCCGAGTATAGCAAGTTGGGTCTCGAGCTTGTCTCTCTTGAAGACAATCTGTCTCGCACACCCAAGAAACTCTCAATGGCGGAAGAAAAGAAAAATGACGAAGCAGACGATCCTATCAATCTGTTGCTTGAGCAAGCTCTCACGCGACAAAGGGACATAATGATGGAGAATTTTGCCCACATCCTTAAATGCCTGCCGATAGCATCAGGCACATCTTCATCAAGCGGCCACTTTGGAGGCACCTTGCTTTTCAAGGTACAAGTTAATTTTGATATTCCTATATTTGAAGGACAGATAGATGTAGAATCCTTAGAAAAATGGTTAACTCTACTAGAAGGTTATTTCTCTGTTCACAATTTTTATGACAAAGAAAATATCACCTTCGCACTCCTTAAAGCTCTCCCTCATGTCAAACATTGGTGGGAAAATTACTGGGAGCAAAGTTCCACAGAGGAGTCTGGAATATATGCGGCCGATCCCACTTGGGATTTTTTTGTGGATGCGGTAAAGGAACAATATTACCCTGTTGGAAACTATGAGGACCAGTACATGAGATGGACCACACTGCGGCAAGAGAGGGGCCAAGCAGTTTCAAAGTTCACCAATACCTTCCATACCTTGCGCACCAAGCTGGGTATCAAAGACTCCGAGTGACATTTGGTTCTGAAATACCATGAGGCTCTACACAGATACATCCAGATTGAAATGGATTTTCTGGACATCTCATCACTCGGTGCTGCTTATCGATATGCTATTAAAATTGAGCAGAAATTTAAGCACCAGAACAAACGGGAATTCAGGTCTGCAAATCCGCAACAACCAAAGTATGACAAAGTCGACCCTAATAAACAGTCTCCCGAAAACCAGTCTAAGACACATGAAAAGAAGGGTCACGAGAAGACAAAGAAGGACACCGGAAAATGGTGTGATTTCCACAAAAGCCCCTGACACAACACCAATGAATGTTGCTCAAAATAATCATCGGTGGCCGAGATCAAAGACAAGGAGCCGAACCCTGATTCATAATCTGATTCTGAAAAAACTGGTAAAGGACAGATCATTGACGCAGACCCCACTGCTATTGTCGCGACCACAACAATTCAACCAGAAGAACCAACAGATCCTGAAGAGGGGGAGCGCCTTTTTCATTCACAGA
>JZKD02S2022648.1:28479-48438 GCA_000966675.3 Picea glauca
TTTCAAAATTGTTTTTATTTTGCATTTTTTTATTATCAAGTAAAATTTCTTACCAAATTTTTTATTTGTTATTAATTAATTTAAAATATTTTAATAAAATTTAATTCAATCAAAATATTATTATTTTGAATATTTAATATTAAAAATTCAATAATTAAAATTTTAAATATTTATTTAAATAATTTGTATAATATATAAAAATATTATTCTAAAAAATTATGTATTCTTTTCTCTTGACATTATTTTTTTTTTTTTTTAATTTATGAATGATTTATTATAAATTTCATCCATAACACTTCTATTATATATTTCAATAAAATATACCTTTTAAAAAAAATATTTTATACAATATACTTTATTGATCCGAAAAATCCCGAGATGCTAATTAATCTTTAATACATGGAAACATCTACTTGATCTTTGAAATAATAATGATCGCTTCACTGGTTGCAAAATACGTGTGAATTAACTTATCTATCCAATACACTTTAATGATAAATAACTTACAATATAATTGAGCAAAAATAGAACAACAATATTGAAAACACATACACAAGTTTGATAACTGAGTTCACCCAATTTGGGATACGTCTCCGGGTCCGCTTCCAATGGAGACCTCTTTATTAATGCTCTAATGCTTGTGTTTTACAATGATCTTTTTACATGTTGCTCAAACTTAGAAACATGGTATGTCATCGAATTCCTCACGGAATTTCGAGAAAAATGAGTATAAGTTCATACAATTTCGTGACGGAACCTCATGGCATGTATTATGGTGCAGCCTCCAAGTCTAATTACACTCGGTCACAAACTTCGAGACACCATACTCTGCATTCATGTGTGTCCTTGTCTTGGTCCACACACCCATTAAATAGGGCACGGACCCTAACCTCTCGTCCACAACTTTAGGTAGGCTTTAAGTATTGTTGGCGGGATTCTATAAGAAAATGCGCCTTTGGCACAACGATTAAGTTGTAGGCACATTATTTTGCAGGTCGCGGGGTCAAACCTCGTTGACCATGCCATATTTTATGGTGTTTTTTGTTGGTTATATAATATATAGAGCTTGGGTTTATATGTGGCATTAATATGTGTTAGTTGGAATCAAAGCTTTAATACCCCACAGATATAGCATATGGTGGTTACATTTTATACCATGTGACCAATTACAATGCCCTTTTCCTCCACCAATTACACAACATAACAACTTTAAATAAATGTGTGCCCATGTATGGTTAAGAACCACATTTATGGTGGAACGATAAGGTTGTTGGTTGTGGTGCGGGAGACCCGAGTTCGATCCTCTGAGCTCCAACAAAATTTTAACCAACCTTACCCATTAATGGCCAATGTGAGGTTGCCACGTGGCAACCTCTCATTGGTCTATCTATGTCACATGTCATATGTTAATTGGTGTCAACTCATTTGGTACACTTACCACATCACTTACCCGGTCGACGTACGATGTGTTGCATGACGCTCCATGGGGTTTCCACATCAGCACCATATAGTCATACGGTCATCCCACGCGTCACCCTTTCAGTGGTGACACGTGTTGCCTTTGACCCTATTGAATTTGACTTTTACTTGGTTTGACCTAAACTTTGATCGGCTATAACTTTTGCATACGAACTCCGTTTGAGGCGATTTTTGCGTCGTTGGAAATATATCGTCGAGCTATACACATTGATGTCATTTTCTAGAGAATTTGGGATGATTCAATTTTGAGAATTTCTGAATCTCTGTGGACCTCTGTGAGCGTTCTGGATCCTCTTAGATCTATGTGAGTGTTCCTAGTTCCTTCTAGATCATTCCTCCCCATTCGAGGCCTTTTGGAACACCAAAAGTTTTGATTACTCAACAAATAAGTGAGGGTAAATCTCCCTCACCTTCCCGATCTCAATCCACTTTTCTTTACTTGGTTTCACCCCTTTAAGACCAACTTGAAGATATTCCACATCACCTTGCTGTGAAGTCCTCATTCTTCTGTCAAGAATAACATCTTCATGTAGCTCGTATAAATATTCTAGAGAAAAATCATTAACTTTTGGAATCTAAATACTTTTATATTCATCCATAATCATAAGAGGTTCATAAAGTTTCAAATTCTCATCATTCACCACTTAATACATTTGCATGTAGGCTGGTAGATCTAAACGAAAGACATCAATACCAATCTTCTCTAAGATCTTGAATGAACCATATCGGATTGGCCTTAGCTTTTTACCTTCACCCTTCATTCTTTCTTTGCTGATATGTAACCAAACTTGATCATAGACTTTGAACTGATGATCAACCCGATGTTTTTTATGCCTCGCCTTGTATTTGGCTTGGTTTTTCTCCAATTATTCTTGTACTGCTTGATGTACCTGTTGGATCTTCTGAATGAAACTTTTATCTTTATTTGTATCATCTTGTCCATCCTCTTTACTTGATTTTCCAAAATCAAACTCCATAGGTCATTTAGGCAAGTACCCCAAACATACTTCAAAAGAAGTTCTCTGAGTAGAAGAATGCATGGCATGATTATAGACACGTTGTACATAGGGTAATTGTTCATCCCATAACTTAGGATGCTTGCTGCAATATCCTCGAAGTAGATGTACGACCGTTCTGTTTACCATCTATGTCCGTACATATGTCTGTGGAAGAAAAGTTGTGCTCTTCTTTAACTTAGTATCCACTAGCTCCCATAAATGAGACCAAAACTTTCCCAAAAAGAGAGAGTCTCGATATGATATAGTAGATGTAGGCAGCTCAAAGTGAACCCATACATTAACAAAGAATATTTGTGTTGTATGTTCAGTTATGACATGTTTCTTGCATGGCATTAAGATACACATCTTACTGAATCTATCCACAACAACATACACGTAATCATGACCTGCCTTGGACATCGACAAACCCCCTACAAAATCCATGGAGATACTTTCCCATGGATGAGAAGGTACTGGAAGTGGCATATATAATCCCAATTTTCTGTTGTTGGGCTTACTTGTGGCACACAAAGACACCCTTTTACATACTTAGAAACCGTCTCATTCATTCAAGACCAATAACAATATCTCTACAACTGGGCTACTATCTTACCAACCCCAAAATGATCGGAAATGAGAGATGTATGAGCTTCTCTAATTACATTTTCTCTTTCATCTCTGGGTATACAAAGTTTTCCAAGATGATATAATATATTTTCATGCACATGATAGTCTAGTTGTTGATTGCCATGAATTAATGCCTTATATACATCCTTAAAAACATCATCCCTTGGATATTGTTCAACATAACTTTCATGAGCTAAGGGATTATACCTTAGTACTGTAGATGCATTGATCACTGGTCTTGACAACATATCTGCAACCTTGTTATGAATACCTTTCTTATACTTGATTACCAGATGAAATTGTTGTAAGAAACCCATCCACCTGAAATGTCATGACTGTTGTAGCTTGGTATGTGACTGCAAATACTGTAATGGTTGATGATCTGTATGAATGTCTCCTTTCCCATTAAGTAATGCTTCCATTTCTTCACACTTTGTACCAATGCATATAATTCCTTATTATATGGTTGATAGTTAATCACAACCTGAGTAAAAGTCTTAGAATGATAACATATAGGTTTACCTCGTTGCATCAAGAGTGCTCCCATGGCATATCCTCTTGCATCGGTTTGAATCTCAAATGGTTGTTGTAGATATGGCAAAGCCAAAACTGGTGCAATGCTTTTTGTTTCCTTCAATGTCTCGAAGGATCTATGTTGCTTTCCTACCCATTGAAAGACATGTTTTACACTTGTTAATGCATGCAGAGGAGCTTCTATGAAAGATAAATTAGCATTGAATTTCCTCTAGTATTGTACCTCTCCTAAGAAGCTCTTGACTTATGTGGCAGTAGTTGGCTTGGGCCATTTCACAACAACTTCAAATTTTGTAGGATCTATCTTTAGTTGACCATTCCCTACAATGTAACCCAAATATACCAGAGAAGTTTTGCCAAATTCACATTTAAACATTTTTACATATAGCTTCTCCTTCTTCAAGAATTCAAAGATTGTCTTGACATGCATTATATGATCTTCCCATCTACGACTAAACATCAATATATCATCTAAATAAGCGATGAAAAAATCATCATGTAAGGCTTGAACACATACTTTATTACTCTCATAAATGTCGCGGGTGCATTACATAAACCAAATGACATAACTAACCATTCAAACAACCCCTGCTCTGTTTTGAAAGCAATTTTCCATATGCCACTTTTTGCAATCCTGATATGATGGTAACCACTTCTCAAGTCCAACTTAGTGAAATAAAAAACATTCTTGAACTGATCCAATAAATCATCAATTCTGGGAAGAGGATAACGATTCTTTACCGTAATCTTGTTAAGCGCTCGAAAGTCAATACACATCCTCCACGTGCTATGTTTCTTCGGAACTAACACAATAGGAGATCCACACCAAGAGGAACTTGGCCTTATAATTCCTTTATCGAGCAATTCCTGAACTTGCTTCTCTATCTCTTCATTGTCTAGTACTGATGATCTATACATACCAATGTTAGGAAGAGGAGCATCCTGTTGCAAATAGATTTCGTGTTCAACCTCCCTCTTAGGAGGCAACCCTGTAGGTTCTTGAAATAATTAATCATAGTTAGATATGATTTTGACCAACTCCTATTTATGATTTGGATCACAACCTGATAAAGCATCAAATATCTCTTCTTCTTTCTATTTCACTATCACGAGAACAAAATATTTACTTGCATTCACGAGTATCTTCATTTGCCCCGTGCTCACTAAAGAAACATTAGTTTTGATTCGACGAACTCTGACAATAAATTCAACCCCATCTTTGAAAACGTGATATTTATTTTCTTCACGATAGAATATAGCTTTCCTGTCAAATAGATATGGACTACCTAAGACAATGCCATAAATGTCAAAAGGCACAACATCTAGTACTACCTCATTAAAGAACTTAGTTGTAATTGCAAATTTGATCATACACTGCCTCGTTACCTGCAAGTTAGCATCTTCACACACTCAACCTAATGGATATGGATTTTTATGAGGTGTTTTCTTTAAACCCAACTTCTTAACGATTGCTTCAGATATTAGGTTAACTTGAGATCCACTGTCAAACAAAGTATCTTTGTATTCTTGAATATAACCCTGACATGGAAAAGCTCGCTTATTTTCTTTTGATCGATAATACTTTCCAATTTAGCATATTGAACTAAAGAGTTGGTATCAAATATACATTTTCTTCCTATTGCCATGATCTTAGATTCATATTCTGAATTTGATCCTAGATCTTGTCGAGCTGATGCAACAATCCTTTGCTTCCCTTTATCCTTGAACTTCTTTGGTCACAATTCTGGATGCATCTTCCAACACTATGCTTCCTCATGCCCCTTTCTTTTACAGTGGGAACATGTAGGTCTTTCTTCAACTTGATTTACTATAGATGACTTCTTACTCTTCGATTTTCCTTTCGGTTTCTTTTCGAACTTATCTTGGTTTACTGTAGCTGACTTCTTACTCTTCCATTTTCCTTTCAGATTTTTTTCAAACTTATATGGCTTCTTCTCTTCAATCACATGGTTCCCCTTATTAGCCTCTAGATGTGTAACTTGTACTAACACTTTATCAATGTTAGTAGGGTCAAACATTAAAATAATATGTCGAAGATATGAGTGCATGCCACCAATATTGTTTAGAAGAGTTTTGTGAGTATACAACAAAATTCCCAAGGATGATGCCTTCTTTTTGAATTCATGTGTATATGCTTGAATATTTTGGCCTTTACCCTGTCTTAGATGTTGTCATTCTATAATTGTTGTTTTCATATAAGCTAGTGGATATAATTCTTTTCTTATGGGCTTAGTAAATTTATCCCAAGAATAGATTACTTTATCCTTTTGAACAAGATAAACTTGCAACTTACTCTCCCACCATATTAAGGTTGTGCCACTTAGTCGAAGAGAAACTAATTATATCTTTTCAGTGTCATCCACGATCTTTTGTACCCTGCAATATACCTCTATTTGTTTGATCTAGTTTTCCAACCTTTATGCATTTGATTCTCCATCATATATCAATAATTCAAACTTAACATCCAACTTTAATAAAGACAAATTATGATCATGAGGAGACTCCTTAGAGGGATTATTTTTATGTGAAGAATATTTACTTCCCTCAGAAGAAGATGATGACGAGGATGACAGTGAGGAAGGTTCTAAAGGTCCACCTTCACCACCTCCTCCTTCCTATTGGATTGGTTCAACTTTCTCCGATGTATTTTCCCCCTTGACCTTCTTTCGACCCTCACACATTTCTTCCACCATGGATTTCATTAAATTAAAAGCTTCGAAGAAATCATCTTCATAGTCACAAGGACCTAATTTTCTTGGCAAAGTCATCTCTCTTCTTCGAGTAAATCTTCTCGAACCAATCTCTAGATTATAACTTGAAATTTTTCCTTCTCCTCACTTGAATTTGAACCTTGCAAGCATTCACTCACAATCACTTGTCAAACTTTCTCTGATACCAACTTGATCCGAAAAATCCTTAGATGCTAATTAATATTTAATACATGTAAACATCTACTTGATCTTCGAAATAATAATGATTGCTTCATTGGTTGCAAAATACATGTGAACTAATTTATTTATCCAATACACTTTAATTATAAACAACTTACAATATAACTGAGTAAAAATAGAACAACAATATTGAAAACCCATACACAAGTTTGATAACGGAGTTCACCCAATTTGAGCTATGTTTTTGGGTTCGCTTCCAATAGAGACCTCTTTATTAATGCTCAAATGCTTGTGTTTTACGATGACCTTTTTACATGTTGCTCAAACTCAGAAACAAAGTATGCCATCGAATTCCTTGCGAAATTTTGAGAAAAATGAGTATAAAGTTCATACAATTATGAGACGAAACTTCATAACACCTATTACAATGCAACCTCCAAGTCTAATTACTCTCGGGCACGAACTTTGAGACACAATACTTTGCATTCATGCGTGTCCTTGTCTCGGTCCACACAACCATTAATTAGGGCGTGGTCCCTAACCTTTCGTCTGCAACTTTAGGCAGGATTTAAATTTTTGTTGGCAGGATTCTATAACAAAACACGCCTTTGTCGCAACGATTAAGTTGTAGGCACATTGTTTGGCAGGTCACGCGGTCAAACCCCATCGACCGTGACATATTTTATGGTGTTGTTTGTTGGTTATATAATACATAGAGCTTGGAGTTAGCATATATTTATATGTGGCATTAATATATGTCAGTTGGAATCAAAGTTTTAATACCCCGCAGATATAACATATGGTGGTTACATTGTATACCATGTGACCAATTACAATGGGTCAAGGGATAGGCCCTCAACCCTTTTCCTCTGCCAATTATGCAACATAACAACTTTAAATAAATGTGTGCCTATGTATGGTTAAGAATCACACGTATGGTGGAACATTAAGGTTGTTGGTTGTGGTGCGCAAGACCCCTGTTCGATCCTCCGGGCTCCAACCAAATTTTAACCAACCTTACCCATTAATGGCCAATGGGAGGCTACCATGTGACAACTTCTCATTGGTCTATCGCTGCCACGTGTTGGATGCCAATTGGTGCCAACTCATTCGATACACTTGCCACATCACTTGTCCAGTGGATGTACGATGTACCACATGGTGCTCCATGGGGTTGCCACGTCAACAATGTATGGTCATACGGTCATGCCATGTGTCACCCATTTAGTGGTGACACATGTCACCTTTGATCTTGTTGACTTTGACTTTTACCTTGTTTGACCTAAACTTTGATCGGGTGTAACTTTTGCATGTGAACTTCAATCGAGGCGATTTTTGCGCCATTGGAAAGCTATCACCGAGCTCTACTCATTTATGTCACTTTAAAGAGAATTTGGGATGATTTAATTTTGAGCATTTATGAATCTCTCTTGACCTCTATGAGCATTTTGGATCTTCCTAGACCTCTGTGAGCATTCCTAGATCATTTATAACCATTTTTAATTAAAAAATGATCAATTATTTTCATTCACTCATAAAAAATGTTATATTATATAAAAAAATGATACATACAAAAAATCAGATAAAATGTAAGATATTATTATTATGATGATGATAATTAACATCGAGTGAGACTGAATTGGTCTATCGAACCTTAAAAAGCTAAGGGATTACTTGGAATTGTTTAGAATTTTATTTCTATGCTCGAAAAGCATTAAGAGAAGAGTTCCAAGATCATCATAATTTAATTGAGTTAAAAGGTTAGGAAGGTTGGTAGTGTGACTAATATTTTGAAATTGAGATCTAATATGGGTTTATGCTCTACAATTTAAAAGAAAGTGCTTTTCATCTTCAATCCTCTTAGTGTCACAAAGGTGATATACTCTTTCATCCCACTGAGTTTTGGGAATTGACCAATGCCAGTTTCACTATGGAGCTCATGAGAATTTGTTCTTATTTTAGCAATGTTTATTTTTTTCTTTACACTTGTCAAAACAGAGAGGTAAGTTTTATCTTCTACATTAAGGTTGATTACCTCCTTATAATATCTTAATTTTCTTTTTCCCTCTAACTCTTTATAACACCACATTTTCTCCTTAATTTTTCATTTAATAATATTCTTAATATTATCCTTATTCAACAATATGATCTCCAATGGTTTAGCGAAGTTTGGGCATCTTTATGCCATCCTTGCTTGAGCCAAAGGTGGTTTTGGCTCGAGTTTGAAGCAATTTTAGGAAGCCCGATGACATCAGAGAGCAACGGAATGAACAAACACCAACACAATTCGTTTTGCAAAGCAAGAGACACTGGGACATATGCTAACATTTCCCCAAAAGGGGAAATTATATTATTAAATCATCATTCCCGTATGTTACCTTTAGTATACAAATGGTCCCTTTATATAACAATAGGTGACCATAACTAATATATCATAATTAGCTAATTAGTTCAACCATATGCTAAACTAACTCCACAATATCTCCTAAAATATTTCCATGACCTCTCCATAATTCTCTCAACAATCATCATCTCTATATTCACCTAATTCTCTCCATCTCTCATTCCTATGTAGAATTTCTACAATAAGTCTACCATATTACAATTATCATATTATTATTCATGATTACAAGTAGGAATGATTCTTTTCCTTAATGAATATCTTCATTATATTGGCCCCTTCTCTATCTTTGCATTTGTCATCATTTAACCTTCATCCTTCGATCTTTGGTCTTCTTCCTTGGCCTTCTTTCATCTTGTACCTACAATAGAAGAACATTGTTGAAGTCCATATAAAAGAGTAGCCATAATACATGGGTTGGTAGCCATTGTATCCACCATTTCTCTAGGAATCTCTTTCTTGTACATGGTTTATCAACCATTCTTCCGTCATGAATATGTATACCTATACATGTTATTCTCCTATATCATCATCATCATCATCATCATCCTCTTGGTTTTCTAGCTTACTCGTAACCCTTTTGTCGATGCTCTTGCATCAGACTCCCAAGGAACAAAAATCCTTCATGGACTTCGTCCATGCTTCCCCTATCTCTCGAAATTTTTTGTCTCATAGTTTGGTCTACTCTATCCTATCCTTAGTGATCATTTTTCTCTTGCGCAAGCCTTTTTCATGACTTGAAATTCGTTTGACTGTCTTCTCATGTGGACTACCTCAAATCAACGGTTCTACCTACGTTTGAGAAAATTCTCTTTCATGACTACCATTCCTTAACTAGAAACCATACATTACAAAGTGGTTTTTAGAGAACCACAAACTTAATAATTTACAGGGAATACATGCCTCATCAAGCTTACATTAGGTACATACAATTTCATTTATATAATCATAAGACTAAGACCATCATTAATACATTATCCAAGGACCAGTAAACTTCTTAGGGATGTCATACTTCATGGATTTATTGCATCAAAGCACACAATACTTTTATATATACCTTGCTTTGCTTTCTTCTTTGTTCTGTATACTTTCATTGTTTCACTTAGGACACTTTGTTGTGCCTGTCTTCATTGCTTCTTTCATCCTTGTCCATGTCCTTTTCTTTCACCTCTTGTTCCTTTTGTTCATGCATAGGAGTCCCTCTTTCATCTCCTTCTGTCATGGAGTTTATGTCTTCTTTTGCTCTATTGTGGCTTCCTTTTGAACCCTTTACTTGAATATCTATAGTCATTCTCCTAACTTCCTTTGTGAACTACTCCATGCTCACTATGAGCTGCAAATAGCCTTTTCCTCTGTAGCAATCCTCTGCACCTACTACCCAATACCTCATCAAGCTTTTTCTTGAGCGTGATATTTTAGTATCCTTCTGGTTCCTTCCACTAGAACCTTTTGAGCTTCATGTTCTCTTCAACTACCATAGTTCTAGTCTTCTGCACTTTCTCACTTCCTCTCAAGAGCTCCGCTTGCTCTTTTCTCTAGGCAATTCTACCCACATTTGCAACTGTGGAGCTGTCTCAACAAATTCTACCCAACCACAAATGGAAGTTGTTCTTCTTTTTGTTACAACTTTCTTGTTGTAGGGTTCTGCCACAAACCTCCTTGTCTCTTGAAGTCTGCATCTTTTCTCTCTCTACATCAATCTTCTTTTATTGTCATGGAGTCAACATCATCTTTTCATCAATCATCTTCTTAATCCATCCCGAATCTTTCATTGCATTACCTGCATAAAATAATTTCTTGTAGATGTGACATCTTCCATCAACAAGACACCTGCAATTTTTTTCGTTCACCTTCTTACATAACATGTCTCTTGTACAACTTAACTTTGTCATTGATTTTGTTTCTTCAGGTCTTGATAATGTCAGTTTCTTGCAAAAAAAATAAAATTGCCTATTGGTATGAATGGCCAATTCTAAAATAGACACAATTTTTAGCAAACAATAACCCACCTTTTCTTTCACCTAGACTTACAACAATAACATTATGACTATGACTCTCTCTCAACTTGCTTTTTCTTTCAGACTCGTAACTTTAATAGTTTAACTTCTCTCATTAACAAATTCTTATGCAATGACTTGACCATCAATCTAAGCTTGGGTGTCAGGTACCACCGATCATGTACCCTTCTTCACACTAATGACTCCTTACTTGACTCTAATTATCATTAGACCCACTAGCTAATGATTTCACCTATTGAATTCTTCATAATGATTTTCATTGACTTTTGACTTAAATTTGCAAAAAGACATAATAACTTTGGTTAAACTCTCCAATGTACTTTGTCCCTAAAAATAACATAAAATAACTTTACAATGACAACAATAATCTTGCCATTTACAAATGGGCTTTTGACTCAATGATTTAAATGATTTCGACTGGAAAGTTTTTATTCCAACAAAGACTCTACAACTCAAATTATCAAACTTTAGGTCTACTTTGGCTGCAAGACTCTAAATAAATTTAATCACCCATGGATCTTTGGACTTACAATGAATCCATCTCGCCAAAAATCGACTTGATCTTTCAAGTAACAATTCCTTCATTATGACCCATTCTGCACATTTAGTTTGACATAAACTTGAAGATCCATATTTATATATATAAGAAAACTATTTTCATTGTAGAACTATGGCATAAATATGAATTAGCTGCGTTCCAAAAAATAACTTGAAAAAAGGAAAAGTATACCTCAGTTGCTCTAACCATGGTGAAATTTTGCCTCTCGATGAATAGAATAGCCATTCGCCTTAGGGTGTTTATTGCACGTTATCATCTCTGTGGAGGAACAACTTCAATAAATAAATATAATGAAGCCTTTTTTTTTTTTAATTCCTTAGGCAGCTGCAACAGCACCAACACTTGCTCAGAAGAAAGTGAACCTCCATATAATCTAACATCTGTGCATAGTTACACTGTGTAAGATTTTCATTCATAATCTTTCCACTGACAAAGCGAGTTCCATGGCTTATAAGGTGTCCCCATTCACAATGATACTAACACTACGCAAGGGCAGCCGATCAAGTTTCCATCCACAATATTTAACATGGTCATTCTTCCCACCCGAACGATGTTCTCTGGTCATGAGTCTCTGCCAAACTCTGCAGGTTGCGACCTCGATAATGAAAGACTCGATGCGTGNCAATTTGAGCTATGTTTTTGGGTTCGCTTCCAATAGAGACCTCTTTATTAATGCTCAAATGCTTGTGTTTTACGATGACCTTTTTACATGTTGCTCAAACTCAGAAACAAAGTATTCCATCGAATTCTTTGCGAAATTTTGAGAAAAATGAGTATAAAGTTCATACAATTATGAGACGAAACTTCATAGCACCTATTACAATGCAACCTCCAAGTTTAATTACTCTCGGGCACGAACTTTGAGACACAATACTCTGCATTCATGTGTGTCCTTGTCTCGGTCCACACAACCATTAAATAGGGCGTGGTCCCTAACCTTTCATCTGCAACTTGAGGCAGGATTTAAATTTTTGTTGGCAGGATTCTATAACAAAACACGCCTTTGTTGCAACAATTAAGTTGTAGGCACATTGTTTGGCAGGTCGCACAGTCAAACCCCATCGACCGTGCCATATTTTATGGTGTTGTTTGTTGGTTATATAATACATAGAGCTTGGAGTTAGCATATATTTATATGTGGCATTAATATATGTCGGTTGGAATCAAAGTTTTAATACCCCGCAGATATAACATATGGTGGTTACATTGTATACCATGTGACCAATTACGATGGGTCAAGGGCTAGGCCCTTGACCCTTTTCCTCTGCCAATTATGCAACATAACAACTTTAAATAAATGTGTGCCCATGTATGGTTAAGAACCACACGTATGGTGGAACATTAAGGTTGTTGGTTGTGGTGCGCGAGACCCCAGTTCGATCCTCCGGGATCCAACCAAATTTTAACCAACCTTACCCATTAATGGCCAATGGGAGGCTACCATGTGACAACTTCTCATTGGTCTATCTCTGCCACGTGTTGGATGCCAATTGGTGCCAACTCATTCGATACACTTGCCACATCACTTGTCCAGTGGACGTACGATGTACCACATGGTGCTCCATGGGGTTGCCATGTCAACAATGTATGGTCATACGGTCATGCCATGTGTCACCCATTTAGTGGTGACACGTGTCACCTTTGATCTTGTTGACTTTGACTTTTACCTTGTTTGACCTAAACTTTGACCGGGTGTAACTTTTGCATATGAACTTCATTCGAGACGATTTTTGCGCCATTGGAAAGCTATCACCGAGCTCTACTCATTTATGTCATTTTAGAGAGAATTTGAGATGATTTAATTTTGAGCATTTCTGAATCTCTCTTGACCTCTATGAGCATTTTGGATCTTCCTAGACCTTTGTGAGCATTCCTGGATCATTTATAACCATTTTTAATTAAAAATTTATCAATTATTTTCATTCACTCATAAAAATGTTATATTATATAAAAAAATGATACATACAAAAAATCAGATAAAATGTAAGATATTATTATTATGATGATGATAATTAACATCGAGTGAGACTGAATTGGTCTATCGAACCTTAAAAAGCTAAGGGATTACTTGGAATTGTTTAGAATTTTATTTCTATGCTCGAAAAGCATTAAGAGAAGAGTTCCAAGATCATCATAATTTAATTGAGTTAAAAGGTTAGGAAGGTTGGTAGTGTGACTAATATTTTGAAATTGAGATCTAATATGGGTTTATGCTCTACAATTTAAAAGAAAGTGCTTTTCATCTTCAATCCTCTTAGTGTCACAAAGGTGATATACTCTTTCATCCCACTGAGTTTTGGGAATTGACCAATGCCAGTTTCACTATGGAGCTCATGAGAATTTGTTCTTATTTTAGCAATGTTTATTTTTTTCTTTACACTTGTCAAAACAGAGAGGTAAGTTTTATCTTCTACATTAAGGTTGATTACCTCCTTATAATATCTTAATTTTCTTTTTCCCTCTAACTCTTTATAACACCACATTTTCTCCTTAATTTTTCATTTAATAATATTCTTAATATTATCCTTATTCAACAATATGATCTCCAATGGTTTAGCGAAGTTTGGGCATCTTTATGCCATCCTTGCTTGAGCCAAAGGTGGTTTTGGCTCGAGTTTGAAGCAATTTTAGGAAGCCCGATGACATCAGAGAGCAACGGAATGAACAAACACCAACACAATTCGTTTTGCAAAGCAAGAGACACTGGGACATATGCTAACATTTCCCCAAAAGGGGAAATTATATTATTAAATCATCATTCCCGTATGTTACCTTTAGTATACAAATGGTCCCTTTATATAACAATAGGTGACCATAACTAATATATCATAATTAGCTAATTAGTTCAACCATATGCTAAACTAACTCCACAATATCTCCTAAAATATTTCCATGACCTCTCCATAATTCTCTCAACAATCATCATCTCTATATTCACCTAATTCTCTCCATCTCTCATTCCTATGTAGAATTTCTACAATAAGTCTACCATATTACAATTATCATATTATTATTCATGATTACAAGTAGGAATGATTCTTTTCCTTAATGAATATCTTCATTATATTGGCCCCTTCTCTATCTTTGCATTTGTCATCATTTAACCTTCATCCTTCGATCTTTGGTCTTCTTCCTTGGCCTTCTTTCATCTTGTACCTACAATAGAAGAACATTGTTGAAGTCCATATAAAAGAGTAGCCATAATACATGGGTTGGTAGCCATTGTATCCACCATTTCTCTAGGAATCTCTTTCTTGTACATGGTTTATCAACCATTCTTCCGTCATGAATATGTATACCTATACATGTTATTCTCCTATATCATCATCATCATCATCATCATCCTCTTGGTTTTCTAGCTTACTCGTAACCCTTTTGTCGATGCTCTTGCATCAGACTCCCAAGGAACAAAAATCCTTCATGGACTTCGTCCATGCTTCCCCTATCTCTCGAAATTTTTTGTCTCATAGTTTGGTCTACTCTATCCTATCCTTAGTGATCATTTTTCTCTTGCGCAAGCCTTTTTCATGACTTGAAATTCGTTTGACTGTCTTCTCATGTGGACTACCTCAAATCAACGGTTCTACCTACGTTTGAGAAAATTCTCTTTCATGACTACCATTCCTTAACTAGAAACCATACATTACAAAGTGGTTTTTAGAGAACCACAAACTTAATAATTTACAGGGAATACATGCCTCATCAAGCTTACATTAGGTACATACAATTTCATTTATATAATCATAAGACTAAGACCATCATTAATACATTATCCAAGGACCAGTAAACTTCTTAGGGATGTCATACTTCATGGATTTATTGCATCAAAGCACACAATACTTTTATATATACCTTGCTTTGCTTTCTTCTTTGTTCTGTATACTTTCATTGTTTCACTTAGGACACTTTGTTGTGCCTGTCTTCATTGCTTCTTTCATCCTTGTCCATGTCCTTTTCTTTCACCTCTTGTTCCTTTTGTTCATGCATAGGAGTCCCTCTTTCATCTCCTTCTGTCATGGAGTTTATGTCTTCTTTTGCTCTATTGTGGCTTCCTTTTGAACCCTTTACTTGAATATCTATAGTCATTCTCCTAACTTCCTTTGTGAACTACTCCATGCTCACTATGAGCTGCAAATAGCCTTTTCCTCTGTAGCAATCCTCTGCACCTACTACCCAATACCTCATCAAGCTTTTTCTTGAGCGTGATATTTTAGTATCCTTCTGGTTCCTTCCACTAGAACCTTTTGAGCTTCATGTTCTCTTCAACTACCATAGTTCTAGTCTTCTGCACTTTCTCACTTCCTCTCAAGAGCTCCGCTTGCTCTTTTCTCTAGGCAATTCTACCCACATTTGCAACTGTGGAGCTGTCTCAACAAATTCTACCCAACCACAAATGGAAGTTGTTCTTCTTTTTGTTACAACTTTCTTGTTGTAGGGTTCTGCCACAAACCTCCTTGTCTCTTGAAGTCTGCATCTTTTCTCTCTCTACATCAATCTTCTTTTATTGTCATGGAGTCAACATCATCTTTTCATCAATCATCTTCTTAATCCATCCCGAATCTTTCATTGCATTACCTGCATAAAATAATTTCTTGTAGATGTGACATCTTCCATCAACAAGACACCTGCAATTTTTTTCGTTCACCTTCTTACATAACATGTCTCTTGTACAACTTAACTTTGTCATTGATTTTGTTTCTTCAGGTCTTGATAATGTCAGTTTCTTGCAAAAAAAATAAAATTGCCTATTGGTATGAATGGCCAATTCTAAAATAGACACAATTTTTAGCAAACAATAACCCACCTTTTCTTTCACCTAGACTTACAACAATAACATTATGACTATGACTCTCTCTCAACTTGCTTTTTCTTTCAGACTCGTAACTTTAATAGTTTAACTTCTCTCATTAACAAATTCTTATGCAATGACTTGACCATCAATCTAAGCTTGGGTGTCAGGTACCACCGATCATGTACCCTTCTTCACACTAATGACTCCTTACTTGACTCTAATTATCATTAGACCCACTAGCTAATGATTTCACCTATTGAATTCTTCATAATGATTTTCATTGACTTTTGACTTAAATTTGCAAAAAGACATAATAACTTTGGTTAAACTCTCCAATGTACTTTGTCCCTAAAAATAACATAAAATAACTTTACAATGACAACAATAATCTTGCCATTTACAAATGGGCTTTTGACTCAATGATTTAAATGATTTCGACTGGAAAGTTTTTATTCCAACAAAGACTCTACAACTCAAATTATCAAACTTTAGGTCTACTTTGGCTGCAAGACTCTAAATAAATTTAATCACCCATGGATCTTTGGACTTACAATGAATCCATCTCGCCAAAAATCGACTTGATCTTTCAAGTAACAATTCCTTCATTATGACCCATTCTGCACATTTAGTTTGACATAAACTTGAAGATCCATATTTATATATATAAGAAAACTATTTTCATTGTAGAACTATGGCATAAATATGAATTAGCTGCGTTCCAAAAAATAACTTGAAAAAAGGAAAAGTATACCTCAGTTGCTCTAACCATGGTGAAATTTTGCCTCTCGATGAATAGAATAGCCATTCGCCTTAGGGTGTTTATTGCACGTTATCATCTCTGTGGAGGAACAACTTCAATAAATAAATATAATGAAGCCTTTTTTTTTTTTAATTCCTTAGGCAGCTGCAACAGCACCAACACTTGCTCAGAAGAAAGTGAACCTCCATATAATCTAACATCTGTGCATAGTTACACTGTGTAAGATTTTCATTCATAATCTTTCCACTGACAAAGCGAGTTCCATGGCTTATAAGGTGTCCCCATTCACAATGATACTAACACTACGCAAGGGCAGCCGATCAAGTTTCCATCCACAATATTTAACATGGTCATTCTTCCCACCCGAACGATGTTCTCTGGTCATGAGTCTCTGCCAAACTCTGCAGGTTGCGACCTCGATAATGAAAGACTCGATGCGTGGTACAGATCTTCCAACACTGTTATTGAAAAAAAATATACTTTTCTCTCTATTCAGAATAAACAAGCTAAGATCATCATGATACTAACTATCATCCAGTAGTAGTCTGAAGCGTATTAAGTGGTATGTATTTATGCTACAAGAGTCTCAATTCTGGCCAAAATATCTTCACTATATTAATAGCTAACACAGACTCTACCCTTGACCATTGAACTGGTTCTACAGGTTCCATCTCTGTCAGATATCGAATGCGTCCAGCTTGACATGGTTACTGATCTGTAGTAGAGGCAATGAATAGGAAGAATTTCATGACTGAATATAGTAGAGATTACGTTTAGCCTGACATTTTCTCAAATTCTAGGAATTATTAGTTTTCACATATTACTCCTCGTTCTTTGCAAATAGTTCGAGAGATTCTCTCAAACTTTCTCCCATTTGGGCATTGCTAACTTCAACAATCCTTCCTCCCATAAATGTTACGATATACACAGATAGACTCATTTCTATCATTACAATATTTCAGGAAGTCAACCCTACCAAGATTTCTCCGGCTTTGTGAAACGCCATATCATACCATGATCAATTCTTTTCCACATCGATGTCTACTTCAGGAGTACTTACACGCCACGTGTTTATTCATGCCTCTACACGGGTTCCTTCCCCACGCTGGAGAATTCACTATTGTATTGGGCAGCTTGAAGTCCATAAGAAAATAGTACCTGCAATATAAGAACATAGTTGAAGTCCATATAAAAGAGTAGCCATTCACCAGAAAACATGGGTTTCCAGCAGCTGTATCTGTCGTTTCTCTAGGAAACCCTTTCTCGTACATGGTTCATCAACCATTCTTCCATCATGAATTTGTATACATGTACCCATTATTCCCCTATATCATCATCATCATCATGATCCTCCTAGTTTTCTGCTTACTTGTAACTCTGTTGTCGATGCTCTTGCATCAAAGCCTCTTGTCTTCCATGTTGTTTAACTTGTTCTTATACAATACATTGTCATAGTCGTGCTCTAAATGGGGGAAATGCTAGCTACTATGAGAAGGATACTCTATCTTTGCTTAAGTAATATAGTATACTCTAACTTGTATTCACCTTAACTACAAAGAATATTTAAAAATACATCATAATATCATATGCTACCTAACATCTCGTTAATATATCTTAGTCAAAAGTTTATGTTACACATATTTTATTTATCAATGCATCATACTATGTCAATTGGGTTTAGTTTGGGTGATTGAGAGGAATGATTTTTTTTTAAGCTAAAAAGAGTTTTTATAGTTCTATATATGGACAATAAAAGTACAGGAAATCCAATGAGGGTCTGCCTAATCGGAAACCAAATCCCTCATCAGTGAAGAGCTATAAGTTCAAATCATCAAAATAGAAGACCCCAATGAGGGGCTACCATGACGGAAACCAACACCCTCATTGGTAAAATTTGAGATTATATAATCCACCATTATGTTTAAACAAAAAAAAAAAGAGACTAACCCCTTGATCTAGTTCAAAACAGGGGCAAAACCATATCTATCCATTAAAGACCAAGATAAAACCACTAGGGTCTTTCTAAACTTTAGACTTTACACAACCAAAAAAGCACATAGAAAGAAAATCGGAACCCGAAGCATTGGGTCATGGGCTTCTCAGGAGACTTGAGATGACCCTTCCCCTTGTTTGCATCACCGACCACAACACTGGGCTCGTCCTCGTCCTCGATCTGGATGGGGCACTCACGCAATCCTGGGGGAGTGGATAGTCACCCAGGTTTTGAACCTCATGTCTGATTCAGAATTTGATTCCAAATTGAGAGCGTCATAATAGATCAAACTTTTCGTCTAGAAGTTTGATTTCCTGGAGGGCTTTGTCATTGTCTCTTTTGGATTTATCAACGGCCCGAGCCACCATGGATTTCACCACCCAGTACATTTTAGCCAACTTGAAATACTTGGTTTCCCTGGTGCAGGTATACTTAGGATCATCCACCCAATATTTAACTTCGCGCACTACGTCTGCATCAGGGGTTGAGCAATGTTGGCACCTCACCGCTTCCTCAATTTCAGCGTCATGCTTCTTTTCCTTATCTGTGCTAAGGTATTTGAAACACATGTCAACCATCCAAGCCGCTTGAGCCGCTCTGGTGCGATTAACTAGTCCTTTGGAAGAGGAGGGCTCTGTCTACTTGCATGTTTGTCTTGTTCCCTTTCTGTCCATTCTGTTATAAACCCACTGGATATTTGAGGCTGCTCCAATTGTCCCTGGTACGGCGATCTCGATTCTTGGAGCTTGGTTCTCGCGTCTCTGAATAAGCCCACGAGTCTAGTCCCCTCGGGTCGATCTATCAACTTCTAAGCTTGGTAGGGAAAGACACCATGAAGGAGTCGTCACATTCTTCCACCACCATTGCCAATTCCACCTATTTATGC
>JZKD02S2022659.1:24526-41399 GCA_000966675.3 Picea glauca
TAGATAGCAATTGGATCATTGAACGGACCAAGCAGATTTACCTATGTGTTTTAATGGCAGCGAATCTTTATTGAGGTTGTTAACTGGCCATAACCATGCCCCGTTTAAACTGACATCAAGTGCCTTACCTCTTTTGGGAAACTGCCTGAACACTGGTTGGGATTTATTAATAGAAGTATAGAAACAACAATTGACCTTCTCTTGTCTCGATTAATGTTGACAGAGATTTGATGTTTTGAGGAGATTTCTTTTTACCATCATGGTTAATTATCGTAAATGATGGGTTTCACTTTATTTAAAGCATAACCATCACCTTTCTCAATCCAATGATGCTAGCCTCCTTGCTTTCACCATTTACTCACCCTTAAATCTTAACTGATGGCAGCACCCTCCTTGATTTAAAAGTTTAATTAATGCTACGTTACCCTTTTAAAGAAATATTTGCTTTAGGCGGTCACGAACTTGGGATACCTTGTCTGATGATATCTATCTTAGTATTTAAAGCCATTGCGCTACTATTAATGGATGTATGCAAAGAACCCGAATAATTTCAGTATCCAGAGTTATGGTAATAGATGGTTGCGTGCACCAACTTAAAAGGATGACGCCCTTGCCCCCGAGCTTAAATGATGCTTGATAATTTGTGGTTTAGTTTTTCTTGCGCAGTCCATGTTGATGATGAGTTGGAGTAGCAGCTAGAGTCTGGCGCGTGGAACTTTAAAGTTAGTCCCTAGACGCCTACCGCACAACGAAACAATGATGTAAGGTTGTTTTAGAGGCTTAGTCTACTTGCGTGCATCCTCAGTTTACCAACGATTGACGAATTGACAACATTTATTGCACCCAAAAATCTTTGACAAAGATTGATGTAGACTACCGACTGCCTGTGCAACTTGGGAATTTTGTACTAGACTTTGAGTTTTGTGATTGATTCTTCAAGCGTCATGTTATTGTGTTTTATTCCTCCTTTTGTGTTTTAAAAGAAAAAAAAATTGACCCGTTGTAGTAGTTTGTGTTTGTGATGAAAGGTGTTACAACTTTTTACAAGTTTTGTTTTTACTATAAAGTAAAATTCTAAACAAAAAAAATACTTTTGTATGCTAGAAGTTGAAGAACTTGTGAAAATACAGATTTTTTTTCTCATAAAATAAGGAAAAGTGTAACTAATTTTCATGATTTCACCCTGCACTTTAATCATCATTATCAATAAATATTGTTATTTATATCTTGATATATAAATCCTACAATTGCAGATGACTTGTCAAACACTTATCTTTAAAAAGAATTTTGACAAGTAAAATAACTATTAATACAAATATAAAATCAGCATAAATGCAATAATTTACTTTCAGCATATACATTTCACCAATTTTAAATGATAACATGAATCATGATCTGAAATTGGAATTCTAAAGTGGTCACATTGGTATTTCACCAAATTTAATTTCAGCATATACATTTCACCAATTTTAAATGATAACATGAATCATGATTTGAAATTGGAATTCTAAATTGGTAACATTGGTATTTCACCAATTTGAAGTGATAACATGAATCATGATCTGAAATTGGAATTTTACAGTGGTAACATTGGTATTGGAATTTTAGAGTGATAACATTGGTATTGGAATTTATGTAGTGGACTATGTATAAAAGATAAAATAGGCATCAAGTAATAATTTCAAAGAAAAATAGATCAATAAAACAGAAAACCTAGAGAAACAATGTATACTTGTTAGGGTTTACAATATTGTTAGGGTTTACAATATTGAATAAGCCAACACAAATTTCATTTTGACAATAAAAGGATTCACAACTTTTTTAAGAATTAAAAAATAAAAAATAAAATTTCTTAAATTTTAAGGATATTGAAACCTCCAAAGAGGACGACTAAACAACCATGGAATGCCAGAAGATGGAGTTTTGCAATGCCAAAATTGAAAGATGGAAAATAATTACTGAAGCTAATTAACCCACCTTATAAAAAGCAAAAAATTAAACCTAAATCACAGAAATTTACAACAAAATTTTAATTTATACATAAATAATACTAAACAGGTGATTAAACCATCAAGATAAGCATAATTTTAAACCATAGCTTCAAGATCTTTTATATGTCCTAGATTTCATTAAAATAAAAAATACCTCATAACTTTTAAAAAAATTAAAAGCTATTAAAACAAAAGGAACTCAATACCAAAAAGAAATCATTGTTTTCTACCTTAAAAAAAAATTCCTAAAGAAATTTCTAAAGAAAGAAAATGTGGAAGCCTTCAATGTACCTGATTTCTTCAAATCTCAAAGCCAGTTTTCCTCTGCAGAGACTTATGGGGATCCACTATGCAACATGAAAAATGGAACGAGAAACAAATCAATATGGTCGAAACCCTTTAACCACTTCAATGCCAAGCTTTTTTTTATTAGTTGGGGTCAGAAGGCAAGGCATAAAAATGAAGGATAGTTGACTATGCTATGTTCTCTCCCCACCCACCAACCATCTTTTGAAAAAGGAGTTTCGATCAACCATATCCTTCCTTTCTCGAGCTGGAGTGCATCTGTTTTAGACTACTGGGTTGCCATTATACTATTCCATGTTTCCCTGCTTGTTTGCTGGTAGAAGGAAGAGTTGTTCAGCTCCCCACAAACGTACCTATTGTGGCCAGTAATAGCACTAAGTTTCCACTCAACCAGAGCACAATAAAGGAGCGACACTCGCTCAACTCTCTTCAACGGCGTGCAGAAAACACTCTCCGCCGTCACGCCAGAGATAACTGCCAACATGTTAAACGAGGTTTATCGAGGTTTTGCAAGAATATTTATGCAATGTGGTGAGGTAGTTAGGCAGAGACACTCGCTCGTTTCTTTTCAACGGGAGGCAGGCAACACGCTTCAACCCTCAAACCAGCGATAGCATCCCATATGTAAAAGTAGGTTTATCCAGGTTGTGCAAGAATCTCTTTGTAATGTTGTGAGGGAGTTACGCACAGGATGAACACATTAATTTCCAGGGGCAGCGACGAGTTTCACTAATCTCCAGGGCCCAGTTTCCAACTTATCCTTTACGTACATAAATGCGATGGAAGAAGTGGACTGTGCAACAGAACTAGTTTCAGGTGAATGAGCTGCAGTGACCGTATCATGGAACAAGTCTCCAGAAACCATGACTTCGTAATTATTAAGTATTATTTTTAATAAATTTTAATTGATATTAATTGTCATTATGAACAATTTCAATTTTCACTCTTTATGCCAAATTTTAAATATTGTAGTTTAGCATTCTATGTTTTGGTATTTTGAGTATTTTTTTGTTTAATTTTATATGAAGAAATTGTTTGATGTGTAAATTTCAATGAAAAAATCTATATAATTTAATGTTATATGGATTTTGTTAACAGAACAAATTTAATCTATTTCTATATTTATAAATACAATATAAAGAACATAAAAATTTTATTTTATATTTCAACTAAAAAATACAATATAAACAACATAAAAAATTTATTTTATATTTCAACTAAAAAAATTATATAGTCAAATTCCAACTAAAAAACAAAAAGAAAAACATAAAACGTTTAGCTATAGCATTTATTTCATATCGTTTGGGATTCGAGCTTCCTGCTAATAAATTGACGCATCAATCAAGTTACCGGATGTTTGGCTATGAAAATTGGTATTTTAGTTTGTCAATGCTTGTTAGCTCTACCATTTCTATTCTGCTATTCACGGCTTAGTTTCTACCAGGTTTCTAAAAAGTGTATATTACACTAACAAAATTTCCGCGCATAGCATAATATCTCCCTCAGTGGTTGCTGAGCATAAAAGGAAGATGTGAAAAATCGCCATTTTCACCAATCCAAGTGAGAACGGGGTTTGGTGGAATGATGATAACAACTGGCTGCTCTAATTTTTAAGACGGTGCAAGAAAAATTTCGAGAGAAAAGAAGAATGACGACTCAGAAATTACACTGGGCTCCGTTAAATATTCCAAATACCCTTCAGGAAAGCTTTATGCCATAGACCTGGTTGCAAAGAAGCAAACCAATGTAAACAACGGCTTCTGTAGAGATATCAAAATCATCAATCATAGCCCTACCAACGATTAAGTGAGTATATAACCTTTAGCTCTCTTTAGGTGATGGATTTTGTCGGATCTTATTATGTTTGAGGAACCATATCTTTGTCTCTTGAAACATGAAGAATTAGAGGATGATAAAAAAGATGAATTAGTCGCATTTGAATTAGTCACATTCTCTCGTCTTCTCAAAGCTCAAATGATTAAGTAGAGTAGGGATTCTGATAAGATTTTGAGGATGGTACCTTTTGTCCCTCTTGACTTTGGGAAATTGAATTCTCAATCCCCCTCTGATAAGATTGTGAGGATGGGAACAAAGAGGATGGTGCGTTTTGTCCCTGCTGACCTTGGGAAATTGACTTCTCGATATCTCTTCGCAGATGCGTGCAATCTAGCTTTAAATCTTCCCCAGACTGCAGCGGCTCAATACGATCTCATCAATTCCCTTAGCAAAAAGGCGTGTATTCGTAGACTTTGCAAGATTATGAATCAAAATACTTGAATTCATATTGCAATTCAGTCTTGTCTTAATTTTCTGGGTTTAGTAACATAACAACTTTGGAGTTACAAATTATGGAGTTGTTAGAGAAACTAACAATGAAGGACATTATAAAGAATATGGTAAGGCATAAGATAAACCCTTGAGATGGTGTGAAAGGTCTATCCGTGTGAATCATATGCAATAGGTTGAGTTGAGAAGTCGTGCATGTATGGTCCATCTACTACCGAACTTTGCAAGATGGTAGAGCATGATCACCTCTTTGTAGGTATGGAGGATTGATTCCCATCCATTATATTTTCAATTTGTTGTATATGATGAGATATCCAATTATTATTAATGCCGCTGTTGCTAATTGTTCATATTTTTTTGGTGCTCTAGTGCTTAAGGTGGCCCTGTTGAGTATTTGTTTAACGACTTTTTTCCTTATTTAAAGTAAGATTGCATTGCCACTATGAATTACTGGAACCCCACCACTTGTAAGTGGAGCAGTCAGAGTGTATGTATATTTAGCAATATTACCATCTATTCAAGGAAGAAGGGATATGCCATTGTCAAAAGGTGGTCCATTGTATATGCCCAAACTGGTTATGGGTCATTCTGGTTATTCCTATTGATATCTTCTCTTTTCTTGAATGCACAAGGTGACCCTGTTGATTATTTGTTTACTAACCCTTTTTTTCCTCTTGAAAGTAAGAATGCATTGCCACTGGGAATTACTGGAGTCCTACCATTCTCAAGTGAAGCATTCAGAGTGAATGTGTACATCTGGCCATAATACAATCCCTTGAAGGGACAAGGGATATGCCATTGTCAAAAGGTGGTGCAGTATTTGGCGGGACTAATTGGAGTGGGTCATTCTGGTTATTTCTACTAATGAATTACACTCTTTATAAAACATTGTAAAGAAAAGAACTTGGATATGAAGAAGGTAAGGGTGAGTTATGATAAATGGGTGTTATTCCTACTAATAATTTACACTCTTTATAAAACATTGTAAAGAAAAGAACTCGAAATATGAAGGAGGTAAGGGTGAGTTATGATCCTTTTGAGTGGATGTTGTAAATTTTAATTATACAGATCACAATACATGCATATTATTGGTCATCTCTCATTTTCCTGAATGGTCATACGAAGTATGCGAAATTAAATTAACAGAAATTGAGATTAATGGTAATGGTCATCTCTTGTTTTAATGAATTGTCATATTCTCCATCCATATATATAATGATTGTAGGCTTATTCCACTCAATTTTTTTTTTATAGAAAAGCAGTTTCTTTTATAATTTTATTATTGTAATTAATTTTTATTTATAATTAATTTATAATAAGAAATAAAGTTAAATAAAGTTATAGTAAAATTATATATTAAATTAAATATTTCAAGATAATAAATTAGTTTTTAATTTTTAAATTGTTTATTTAATGATTAATCCATATAACATGAGTGGATCTAATGGTTAAGAACATGTGTTTCCTCTTAAGAGGTCACAAGTTCAAACCACAAGGGACGGACACCTTTAAAAAAAACTTTGGTTTTATGTTAAGTAATATGTAATTAATGAAGATCAAGATTGTGGTAACACTGTTACACCTTTAAAAAAAACTTTGGTTTTATGTTAAGTAATATGTAATTAATGAAGATCAAGATTGTGGTAACACTGTTTCTTCAATGGAATATAGACAGATCAAGCGATGAGCGCTCCGCAACTTAGGTTTAGGGTTTAGGCTGCATGGTCACTATCTTTGCCCCGCTGGGGCTCATGACTCTGAAGGAGGGAGGGCCGAACAACACGAATGGAATCTTGGGAGAAGGATCAAAGCAACCCACCTTCGAGCCTCCTCCAAATCAACGCTTCCGGATGGACATTGACCCAAAAAACATAGCTACACCTACAATAGTGTCAATACCATGGCTACTAGGTAAATGCATCCCACAAAGTAAAATTAATTAAAAGAAAATGATTGTGATTAACTAAGTAATACTCTAACTACAGACCCATTTAATGACCTGAGAATTATAATTTAAAACATCAATGAAAATGTTATAAAATGGTGGTGTATGCAGAGAGGGATAGCCATGGATCCTGAGAAGATAAAACATTAACTCATGATGAAGGACGAAGGATGGAGGGTGGTTGAAGGAGTAAGTGCATGAGTCGGAAGGGAGGAATAAGGGATAGGAAGAGGGGGATGTGCACACCATTCGAGGGGAGGGGGACGGAATGGATGCGGTGGATGGTTGTGTTTTACCGTGAGCAGAGATTCTGCATTTTGTTGTGAGCAACGATTTTCTGTGCACTGTGGTATTGACTGTGAGCCTGTGATATTATGTGGACTGTTGGCTTGTTGTGAGCAAGGAACAGAGTGTTCTGGACTATGACTTTTGATCAGTTGAGCCACCGAGCTGCTGGAGGTTTTGGGCACAGAGGGCCAGGATATTCGTAGATATCCTGGAGCTAGGTAGTTTTCCTAGTTGGCAGGAGGACAGTAGTTTTGGGAAGTTATTTTCCTGTTTGTAGTAGGATTGATCTGAGGAGCAGGTAGCAGGAAGGAAGCAGCAAGGCACAGAGGCAACAAAAATTAGCATCAAAACAAGGTACTTTGTTAAGTTATGTATTTACTTCTTTTTGCCATGAAAACAGTTATTATTGATAAATCTGAGTTACTAAAGCTGCTGTCATGAAAATCGATATTATGCTAGGAAATTGTTCTTTCAGTTTACTTAATAAAATGTTTATGAAGCTTAATGATGTTTAGAATTATATGGGCATTACATATGGTATCAGAGCGTCTTAGTTCGAAATCTGGGGCCTAAGGGCCGAAACCCGGAGTGATAACTCCAGCCACGCTTAACCTGTAAGAAACACACGTTCAATTTGACCAAATAGGACTGATACAGTATAGTATCCAAGCAAATGATCTCATGTATATCACAAGCAACCATTTTAGACAATACCCTTTAACTGGATCATATATGGTTACTATATTTTTAGTCTGCATATTTGAAGGAATGCCCTTTAAAATAGTGGCAGCAAAACAGAGAGTTTGAAGGATCATTTCCTATAGAAATGGCTACTTTAAAGCAGCTGGATAAAGCTATTGAGCACGGAAAAGAGAAGTCATAACTTAATTTTATTTGAGCAATGTTGTTAATGAAGTTTTGGGTAGAATAAACACCTGAAACCGATGAAAATGTCGTGGGAAGCTTCTGTCGAAGGCTTGAAACTGGTACGATCCAATAACTACACCAAGTATACTAAATAAAATGCAAAAGACATTTGTGAGACCTTGAAAAGGCCTACTTCACCTCGAACTTACATGAATGAAGAACTGTCAAGGCGTAGGAAATTTAGAAGATTTCTATTGTGCAGGAACAGTGTAAACTAGCTGCCCATATTAACCTCAGTGGAAATTTAAATAATGAAGAATCTCAGGAACTATAGACCCATATAAATTTCAACCATGCCAAAGAGAGAAATTTTTACACCGCGTAAAGTTTCATACAATTAATCGATTTTCCCAAAGAAGAGTTGTCTGTTACACGGGAGAACGGATTTGTGCTATCAGATCTTGAACGAAATCTCGTCAGTCGTTAGATCTAGACAAGTTGCGCGGGGTTTAAGCCCTAGCATGCATAGGAGGATTCATCGGGAAATCTGAGTCATCGGGGATTTGTTAAGTCTGAGAATCGAGGCATTATGGTTCTCGAAATCCCAAGAATAGATCCTAGTCGTTGATCTTGGCAGGACACGTGTTAGCATTCTGGGGAGGCGTCGAGATTTTACCATCGGAGATTTAAGAAGTGTAGAGCCATTGCATAAGGAAATCACGATACGCGATTTCCCGATAGGATCTGGACCATTCATTGGCGAGGACATGTGGCATGAGATCCTAGCAAGTCGAGGCATCAGAGTTTCAAGGGTAAAGAAATTGTACAACAAGAAATTGCGATCCGCGATTTCCCGACGAGATCTGAGCCATCCGTTCACACAAGATAGGTGTCAAGGATCAGACGAAAGTCGCATATCGGGAAATCAGAGTCCCTGAGGACAAGGAATTCAGGACATCGTAAGTCCCAAAACCATGAGTGGGGGCCAGCCGTCGTCATGGCAGAGAAGGAGGACAGAGGCCTAGTGGAGGCCAGCTATCAGCCAACCGGAGTTCAGGATATCGGGGTTTTCGAGGACATGGAACGCTCGCAACAGGAAATCGCAATCCTCGATTTCCCGACAGGATCAACACTGTCCATCAGCGAGGACGCGTCGCGAGAGATCCCAAAAAGTCGGGGTTCGGCATATCATAGTTTCCAGAGTTGTGAAACTCTTACATAATGAAATCGCGATACATGATTTCTCGACGAAATCTGAATCGCCCATATGAAGGACAGGTGACAACCATCAAGAATCATCGGTGGTTGGCCCCATAGGAATATCGAGAATCGACGTATCGGGGATTTCAAGGACACAAAACCCTTGCATTATGAAACCGCGATATGGGAATTCTCGACATCATCATAGCCGTTGATCCAAGGGATGCGTGTTCGAGGATCTAAAGGAGTTGGGATTTCAGCATTTTGGGTTTCTCGCACATGAAGGAATCACGACCAAAGAAGTCGCAAAATCCCGAAACGCGATGGGGTCCCACAACCATAGCGTTTAAGTGAGGACAGGTGTCGGAAGGTCCAACCTTGTCGGGATTTAATGACAGGTGGCATCGAAGATCGGGGATCAGGAATCCTAAGGACGTGCATTCGTTGACATCGCAAACGCTGAAACCCCGAATCCTAATAGGGTGATACAAGGCCACGGTCACGGGGGCAGGTCATATGGAACAAGTGCATAGCGAAGGGGCTAACAAAGAAAAGAACCCATATGGAAACTTAAGCCCAAATCCCGATAGGAAAATGAGTGGCCACGATCAGGTGAACACGGTCATATAGACCAAGGTATAGTCAGTAAGGGGCTAACTCTTAGAAACTGAGCCCATCGCAAATCAGGAATTGGAGAGGTAAGGGAATCATGACAGCGAAAAGTCTGAAACCCAGAACTCCGATATATAATCGGGATAAGCCACGATAGATGTAGAGACCGTGACGAGGGAAGATAAGGCCTATGGATTGGGGCATTCGACAGTGAATTCCGGAGGAAATTCTAAAGATCCGCTTAGGCTCAGTCAATGAAATTGTACGATCTTATATACCCATATAACAACATACATACACATGTAATAGAAGGCATTCACCGACGAATGAATTTGTAAATACAAATGAAATAAATTGAAGGCAGAACGCCAAAATCCGTACAGGGATGGAATTACAAGAAAATTACTTTGTTTCAAAGGAGGAAATCACCATTTACCACAACGTAAGGAAAGTTTGTGAAATTTCTTAATTTGAATAACCCGCATTCTTCATGAAGGTACTGAAACTATGCACAACTGGCGGACTGAATCGTACCTCTTACCATAGTTGAGGGCAAGCTCTGCAATGTGTATAGACAGGGGGATGATTCCCAATATTTCAGAGAGACTGGACTCCAGGTTCTGGATCTTGTCAGTGGCCATATCACTGTACTCGGTTACTGTAAAACGAACCGGAGCATATACAACAATACCTAGCACTAGCGAGGTTCTCTGAACGATGGTGAGGATGTGAGCCATGACAAGGGAGATTCTAGAAACCTCTGAGCAGAGCAGAGGCAGAGCTATGATGGACAAAGACTACTGCGAGGCAAGTCCTAGTGGATGAGAAAGTGGGACAGAGGAAGGACGTGTAGAGAGTTGAAAGGATGACAGGTGGAGAATGATGAGGTTAGATACGAGGGAGCTTGAGGAAGCCAGACGAGCACATGGAACCCATGCGTGCCCGAATTGTGTGTGCACATTTAAACTAATTTTTTTATATATATTATAAATTATTAAGAATAATATAAAATAAATTAAATAACTTGGTATAAATAATTTTATATAAATAAGGTTAAGTTAGTATAAATTAATGAAAGGTTAATTGGGTTGAAAATTACTTAAATTAATTAAATATTTATTTAAGTGTAAGGTTAGCCTACATTAAAGTTGATGTTGACCAATCTTAGATGCTTAATCCTAACCCAAAACCTAGCCAATTCCCCTGATGGAGTAATGTCTATTTACAGACAAGTAAAGAAAACTTACGCCTAACCCTGTTTCTGAGTTTAAGTAGCAACAATTTGAAACGTCCTGGAACTCACCCTGATAGCTTTGGGTGATGCAGGTTAAGTCATACCAGATGGCCAGGACTCAAAGAGGTTGAGGCCGGGGAGCATCGTCACGGGTGCCACCCACGCCACCAACACCACCAGCACCACCAGCACCAGCACCACCATCGCTCGAACTAGCCCTCATACTGCGCTCATTAGAAGCCATTAACAAAACTTTAAAGGGGTGCCAACCAGCGGGGACTGAAGTGGAACCCCCACCATCTAGAATAGGTAATCCAGAAGCATCGAGGAACTCAAGGGGAGAATTTTCACCTGAAGACATCACAAGGGAGTTGCAGAAGATCAAACTTCCAGAATTTGCCAGGGGTCGTGCCAGTGAACGCGCAGAAGCATGGTTGGAAGGCATGACAAGGTGTTTTGCCTTAAGGGACTATGCATCCAATTCAAAGGCAAAGATTGCAATTTTCCAGTTAAGAGATAGCACCTTGAATTGGTCGGGCAACTTAGAAAGACAACTACACCTTACCCCATACACAGTATCTTGGGAAATTTTCGAGGAGAGGTTCTGAAGGAAATATCTACCAGCATACTATGAGGAACAACAAGTAGGGGCATTTCATGAGATCAAGGGAATAGAACTATAGAAGAATATGAGATTAGGTTTATGGAACTGGTCAAGTATGTTTTGTATATGGACAATGACCAACAACAGGCGGAGCGCTTCGTTTATGGATTGAACCCAAATATTAGAGCTATGGTAAGGATGTGGAAACCGTCTTCCGTGGCAGAGGCGGTAGAAAATGCGCGTTACATAGAAGAACACATGAACTTAACAGGGGGTACAAAATCGACATTTCCACATCGCCCTGGATTCGTAGGAAAGGCCCTGAGGACTTTTACTAGGGGAGGGGGCTCAGGACCACCACCTTATGGTAACAGAGTCATGCCAAGGATAGTAGTTGCAGGGATTTCAATGGAAACTAGTGCAGCATCTCGTTCATTGCCAATGGTGCAGACAGGCCCACGACCATCTCGAGGAGCAGCTAGTAGGTGCAGGGGTTCCGGGGGAAGGAACTCATTTAGGAATCAGTCACATAAAAGTGCACCGATTCAATCTCATATTGCCTGTTGGAGATGCGAAGGACCCCATTACGAACGGGACTGTCCAAAGTTACAATATGGGTTTGTGCACAGAGAAGGAAAGGCACCAATGGGAAGGTCAGGTAGCAACCACCAGATTTATGCAGTGGTTAATAACCGCCAGGCTGAACATCAATCCACCATAGTGGAGTCGACAGGTACGCTAAATCATATTAATGTTAAGATTTTGTTTGATTCTGGTGCGACAGATAGTTTCATTTCACCATCTACATTAGAAAAGAGTGGGCTGGTAGCCTATGAGCACGATGACTTTAAACAAGCTGAGATGGCTTCGGGGGAAAAACAAGTTGTAGGACCTAGTGTCGATAATTGTATAATAGACCTAGGAGTGTGCACTACCAGGTTGAAGGTATACGTCACTGCTCTTGGAGCATATGACCTAATCATTGGAATGGATTGGTTAGCAGCTCATCAAGCTTTGGTAGATTGTTTCATCAAGAAGGTACTTTGTATTGATGATGAAGGAAGACCAATAGAGATCCAAGGTGTACAGAGAAAAGTGTCCTTACGCTTTATATCAACTATGAAGGTTAAGTGATGTTGAGACAAGGGTGTTGACTTTATTTTGTGGAGGCAGTGAAAGAAAGGAAGGGACCCTCATTGGATCAGTACCCAGTATTGTCAGAATTTCAGCATGTTTTTCCAGATGAATTACCAGGATTACCTCCTGAGAGGGAGCTTGATTTTACCATCGAGTTGAAACCTAGTGCAGAACCAATATCCAAGACTCCGTATCGAATGACGGAACCAGAACTTTGTGAATTGCAAATGTAATTGAAGGAGTTACTAGACTTAGGGCTAGTAAGGCCCAGTGTCTCACCTTGGTGCGCACCGGTAATTTTTGTAAAGAAGAAGGATGGATCCTTACGACTATGTATAGACTACAGGGACTTGAACCGTGCTACAGTAAAAAATAGGTACCTAATGCCACGAATAGATGACCTCTTCGATCAGATGAATGGAGAAGCAGTATTCTCAAAGATCAATTTGCGATCCGGGTATCATCAGTTAAGGATTAAGGAAAGTGACATCCCAAAAACTATCTTTAAAACTCGATTTGGACATTACGAGTTTGTTGTGGTACCTTTCAGATTGACTAATGCGCCAGCAGTGTTCATGAGTCTCATGAACGGCGTATTCCGGATGTATTTAGATCGATTTGTACAAGTTTTTATGGATGACATTCTCATCTATTCCAGGAATGAAAGAGAACACGAGGAACACTTGCGAATAGTGTTGTCTTTCCTTAAGGAGAACAAATTGTATGGGAAGTTGTCGAAGTGTTCCTTCTTCCAGAAAGAGATCCACTATTTAGGTCATATCATTTCAGGAGAAGGAATCTCGGTGGACCGAGAGAGGGTAAAGGCCATTCTAGAATGGCCAGTGTCGAAAAACGCACATGAGGTGAGAAGCTTCATGGGGCTACCGGGTTATTACTGGAGATTTGTGGAAGGATTCTCAAAAATAGCAAAACCCATCACCACTTTGCAATGAAAAGGGGTCAAGTATGAATGGACAAAAGAATGTAATAGTGCATTCATTGAGCTTAAGAGGTTACTAACTAGTGCGCCAATTCTACGAGTGCCAGATATGGAAAAGGACTTCATGGTCTACACGGATGCCTCGAAACAAGGATTGGGGGCCGTGCTAATGCAATATGGAGGAGTTATAGCTTACGCCTCAAGAAAGTTGAAGAAGCACAAAGAGTTATACGTGACTCATGATTTAGAGTTGGCAGTTGTAATGCTAGCTCTGAAACTTTGGAGGCACTATCTTGTGGGGCGAAATTTTGAACTGAAAACAGACCATCAAAGTTTAAAACATCTCTTCACCCAAAGAGATTTGAATGCCAGGAAAAGGCAATGGAGTGAGTTTATGAGTGAGTATGATTTTGGTATTTCATACATAAAGGGAAAGGAAAATGTGGTCGCAGATGCCTTGATTAGGAGACCACGTATCTTCTCCTTGGTGACCTTAAAGGTTAGTCTGAGGGAACAGGTGTTGTCACAACTACTAGGAGACAGTTGGTATTTAAAAGTTACCTCAAACCTCCAGAACGGGAAGCAGATAGACCCAAAATATGAAGGGTATAATCTAGAAACAGACGGATTGTTGAGATATCAAGGAAGGATGTACATTCCAGAAAATGGGGATATTCGAAGCATCATACTGAAGGAAGCCCATAGATCACTTTATTGTGTGCATCTGGGTGTGAAAAATATGTACACGGAGATGAAGAAACTCTTCTTTTGGGTAAGCATGAAACGCGATGTAGTCCATTTCGTCGCCATATGCCTAGAATGTCAACAAGTGAAGGTCGATCACCATCACCCGAAAGGCCTCCTACAACCACATGATGTTCCTATGTCCAAATGGGAAGTCATCTCAATGGATTTTGTTGTAGGGTTTCCACTCACATCTCATAGACACAATGCCATTCTGGTGATAGTGGATAAGTTAACCAAGAGTGCTCATTTCATTCCAGTTAGAGACACTTATGATGTTACTGATGTGGCACGAGTGTTCATAAGCAAAGTTATCCGTTTGCATGGGATACCAAAGAAGATTATTTCAGATAGGGTTCCCAAATTCACTTCTAGATTCTGGACAAGTTTACAGTCAGTGTTGGGGACTCAATTGAACTTAAGCACAACTTATCATCCTGAAAAAGATGGGAAAACTGAGAGAGTAAATCAAGTCATGGAGTACATGCTTAGGATGTACGTAATGGATAATCAAACCCAGTGGGAGAAGCACCTACGTTTGATAGATTTTTCCTACAATAACAATTATCATAGTTCCATCGGAATGCCACCATACTAAGCTTTGTATGGAAGGCCATGAAAAACACCATTGAGTTGGGATAGCCTAGAAGACCAAGTAACAATTGGGCCAGAACTGATTCAGGAAATGGAGGAACAGGTGATTCAGATCAGGTAGAGACTAAAGGAAGCTCAGGATAGACAGAAAATTTATGCAGTTGCACATAAGACCGACCATAGTTATGAAGTGGGGGACCAAGTTTTCATCCGTATCAGGCCTAATAAGAGTACCATACGGTTTGGGAAGGGGACAAAGTTGTCACCACAGTTTATTGGGCCATTTAGGGTCCAAGAGAAAATCGGAACCGTTGCCTATCGTCTCGTACTGCCTCCCCACTTGCATAAAACTCATAATCTATTTCATGTATATGTTTTACGTCATTATGTTGCTGATGAATCACATAAACTAAATTGGAAAGAATTGCAGGTATCGGACGTGGGAACCCTCACGGTCGAACCGTTACGCATATTGGACCATAGAGTCTGACAGCTCAGAGACCGTCTGGTAGACCAAGTTAAGGTCCAGTGGGACAAGTATAGTCCAGGATCTGCTACTTGGGAGGATGCCTAGACACTACGACGAGACTATCCATCACTATTTTTACCACCTCGAGAACAGGATTCTCGAAGGTGGGGTGTAGGTAACACCACCCTTTTGACTTAGACGACCAGGATTACCCAAGGCCTATACACTCTATTTCCTAGTCACGGTGAACTATTAAGTGACATACTTAAACTTTAAACTTATGAATAGTAATGAATGTTTAAGTGTTATTAATGATGATGCATGTAATGCGATCTATTATGTGAATGAAAATTTTATGAATGTTTAAATGCTATTGATGATGAGGTATATGATGCGACATATTGTGAGAAAGAGAAATTGTTGAATGTTTAAATACCATTAGAATAATGTGGGATACGATGAAATCTATTTTGGTAAATGATAATCTTGTGAATGTGTAAAGAGTATGAATTATGGGATATTGTGAAACCTAATCCAAATTGGAAAACTTTGAAGTTAATGTATTGGTACGGGGATACCAAATTGAAATGATGAAAGTATGCAATTATATGATGATAATGCATAGAAATATATGAGTTTGTCTTCCAGACTAATCTGTAGGTTATGGCCTATGAAATAGCCAAGTGATAATGATGATGAAAGTGGATATCATAACCACTAACTGGAAAACATTATGGTATGAATAATGTGTGTGAAATTATATTAATTTGGATGCATTTCTATGATATGTCGACTAGTGCATGATTTTGGTACTAACACTGCCCAAAACCAAATAAACGATGACAAAACCTCCAACAACATGATGCTCCTGTATGTTCCATTGTAGGGTGTTGACCCTAGTTCTGTTAGGAGGGCTGGAGGCATTTCCCACCGAGTATCCTCCATTATAGGGTGTTGACCCTGGTTCTGTTAGGAGGGGTGGAGGCATTTCCCACCATGTATCCTCTAAAACTTGAAGTCCTGGGAGGACAGTGCTGGTTCACGCTCCCCAAGACGTGTGATGAGGACTGTCAGTTGCCTGCTAGGGAAGCTTGGTTGAGATAGCGACACTTCCACTTACGAGTTCTATTTGGAGTTAGGCCAATATAGTTGGCGCTCCAAGATGGTCTAGTAGAGGACGGATAGGATGGGAGACGGAAGTAGGTTAGGAAGAAAGGATGAGTAGAATAGTTGAGACATATGGAGATCTAATTTGTGATGGAATTTGATGAAGGGAGAAATGTGTATATATGAATATTCATTAACTAAACTACAATTGTGTAAAATAAAATTGTTAAACCGGATAATTGTGATTAAAGAAATTTTTAAACAATTGATTAGTTGTTGTATTTTATAAAAAACTAATCTTTCTAACTAAATTGACTGCATGCATAAATTACTAAAGGATGACAGTGTGATTATTAGTACATGCACGAGGCTTGCATGTACTAATTAGACATGCATTTCTTGTACATATACACTAGTATGTATGAAATTTTTTTACTTATTTACTGTTAATGCAGTTACTTGTTGTGAATGTATGAACCATGCTCTTTTCCTTTGTACCATCAGATACCTTAAACTTCGGGATGAAGTTTCTTGAAGGGTGGGTGTATG
>JZKD02S2022670.1:0-49935 GCA_000966675.3 Picea glauca
AATATAACACATACCCAACAATTTCAACAGTCTGAGGATATTCCCGCAAGTCCTCCCAATTCTCCGACAAGTCTCCCATATGAGATATTTCCCCCCACCACTGTGTATCATCCACAATGTCTTGACATTTGGTTTATTTCAAGCAAGCCATCGCACCCCGTACATGATATCCCTTCTGTGTCTTCATCCCTTGAGGCCAATAACACTTACTCATTGATGGTTCCCCCTACCATCTCCTAGGATCCCCTGTATTCTCGCATTTTCCACTGCGACGAAGATATCTTAGAGGAACTGACTACCCCTGATTTCCCATGGAATGTGTTCCATCATCTTCACTTCTCCCTGGAGGAGCATTTTTTTCACGCCACGTTTAGGTATGCATGCTTACTTTTAGTTTGATCAAATATTTGTTATATGTTCTTTATCATCATATATTTTTCACGTCGGGCATTTGGATTTTTATGTGTAGTTACTTGTTAAGAAATCTTACAACCTCTTCAGGTATATGTTAGACACTGGCATGTAATTACTCCCTTTGTAAACAATTGCATATCCCAGTCACACCCTATGAAATTTTCCTTTAGGATCCCTACATCCGGCTCTATAGTACCTTTATCTCTACCACATTTTGGTATTGTCAACCGTTAGCACTCTCCCCCACATGAGTTGTCCCATTCATAGTTGTTATAACCCTAATTTGCACCAGACATACTTACATGGCATCAGGCCATCTCATATTCCTTCTTTGCCAAGATAGTACTGAACAACTCTTCTTAAAAACACCCTTTTAAAAGGCACATGCTCCCTGCTCCACTATAGCCCGCGTGTACACTCTATCTGACCCACTACAGCCCACGTGTACCTACAAAAGCATGAAAAATGGAAAGTTGTCAACGGAACACACATTTTTGGGTAAGTTAACTAAACCTTTGGACCATGCATGGCCAGCCACTCGACCAACTACCTAGCTTCTTCTAGCCTATAAAAGAAGGGGTAGGGGTCCCATTTGAAAGGAGGAAAATCATAGTAAAGAAACTCTACCTGAATTAGCATTCCCCTAGCCTCAACCTTTTGCAAATATTGTGTGAAAAGAAGCATATAAAAAATTAGTTGGAGCATAGTTGATGAGGATCCCAGGACCAGATTCGAGGAGCAGTGTCGACCACATATTGTAAAGTTTACTCTTGTGAAGATTAATACAAAAAGGAATACTTTTTTCGTCCCACAATATCATGTGTTCAAATTGTGTATTTATTTTATGATATTGTCACATCTAACCCAACAATTAGTATATGAAATGCATGTTTGCAGCTCTCTGTTTGTCCATATGTGAATGCAGGTCAACTTTGGGAGGAGGCTTGCAGTCAAGGAGTGAGTGAAAGTGAAGGGATCGACATCAAATGAAGGATTTAAGGTAGAGTTACCTAATCTTGTTTGCACCTTTGTATTGCATGAATGTGGGGTTTTATGTTGGGAGAATAGAAAAAGTAGAGGCCTTTAAATGGTCATTTTCTACGTGCATGATTAAGCCCTTAGTGCTAGTTCGTAGGAGGGATTTCCCACCCATAACAGTAGTTCCCCTTGGGAACTTGACACTCATGTTGTTTTCACCCCCTAGGATTGAGAATTTCGATAGTTTTTTTCACTTCCTAGAATAAACCCCATACTTCTTCTTATCATATTTCTAACCTTCCCAATGGACTCCCAGGTCATATCGTCCTACACTTGGTTATGTTGACTGTGCCCCCACAATTCCATTATCCCTCCATCTCATCCACCATCAGTTTTCCCATCTCCAGATTTTCCTCCATCCATTTACCTAATACATAAACCCACCCATGTGGCCCCCACCCTCCACCAATTCTCTTACACAAACCTGTGCCCTAAACAAGCCAAGTCATATTTCACCGGGGCACCCATTTTTGTATCTGTATACTCAACCTCAATTATTCTTTATTCATTTGGTAATTGTATAAATCCCTTGTTTCCATCATATACATAGTTTTTTTAGTCTTCGTCCCCGATGGCCTTCTTTTACCTGGAAAAACAACCCATGTCTCCCTTGGTTGGGGCATCCACCCTTTTTTCATATAGACATATTTGACAAACCCCAAGTATCCCAAATCCACATAACCATGATATCTAAGTTTGCCCACTTTTTCAGCCTCCAACACAGTTTTACCCCATGTCTAGTGGTCCCCCTGACACTAGATCCAAGTTTTACAGTTACTGGCAATCATCCTTCAAAACCCCAACCAAGGGAAGTATTGAGCCCCATAGCATCTTGAATTCATGCATGTTACCCATCAGTACCTAACATCCTCTATTACTCAGTGGATTTCATGAATCCCTTTGCTTCTTGACGTCATGTCTCCCTTCCTATCGACATCAACATAGTTTCCAGAATGGCGACAATATCTTGACTTTCATTACCTTTTCAATGAGGAGTCTCGAACATCACAAAGAGAGTCATCATTTCTTTCTGAGTTCGTTGACCCCCATAAAATTTGACTTCGAAAAACTCTCATGTTAAGGTGGGTCTTACTATGCGATCATTGTAGTTTTCCATACCAGCCAAAGACCTCTGAATTTGATAGGCCATCAATGCCTATGAGTCATCAACACTTCTTACCATCATCCATTAGTTGATTCAGATCCAATTCATTATTCAGAACCATCATTTGTCATTATCAACCACCTCCAAGGGTGCTACAACTATCTACATCATCATACACCTTCAATTAAAGTTCCACATTTTGGGTTTCATGCCACGAGTATGGGGCATCCCGCCTCGTATGTATACATATTTTATTTTCTTCCTAGATAAAGGTTTGATTCCCACAATTTTCCCTCTTCCTCCGGCGGATCACTCTTCTAGTTCCTCTCTTCACTCTTCCTCACCATGGCACTATCATCAAAATAAAAATTGATGTATTTCAGCTATACGTATGCTCCTAACCTCACACATCAGGAGGCATCTGTTATCATCGAAAAATCGTCTGCAACATTACAAACAATGGTTGAAGAAAGACATCAATTCCAGTAGCAATGAGTACACCTACAACATCAAAATCCATAAAAAAAGGCATAAAACTATATACTATGTTCATAAATCAAAGTGCGTAAATTCACCAAAGGAAGCATGTGCACTGTGTGCAGAATGCGCAGGCCAACACATACCTAATTACGCACTTTGCACATGATGCGCGACTATCTACGAGAAAACCCATGCAGTTCTCATGAACGACGCATTAATGAATCTTGTCAGCCTCTCAATCACTTCCAGTCCGACCCCCAACACAATTTGACACTCAAATCTGAGAGAAATCTAGCTTGGAGGCTGGTCAAGGGATAGGAAGTTCCCTAAAAGGCCCCTTGTTCACATTATGAACCAGTTATATCTTTCCATGAATGGGCACTATAAATATGTGTCATGGGTGTGCTATAAAAAGAAGAACTTCAAGGTATTGTTATGCTGCAAGAATTCTTCTTGGAGAATCCTCTTTTCTCTTTGAATCATTTAAGCACTATAGCAAGGTCCATTCCACTCACCTCTTGAGAGGATTGGCATTGTATTTCTTCAGCATTGTTACTTGCCATTGTATGAAGAGAAGAGATCTCTATTAGGGGACTCGAGAGATGCATAAGTCCTTTCCTTTCTCTATGGTGCTAGCCTATCAATATATTGATCCATTGGTAGATATATGATTGTCATTTTCATTTTTCATGGTTCTAGTTCTTGCAATTTTTCTAACATTTCTTTCCTTTTGTTTCTATTTTTATTTCATTGTTTCATGTGTATTTGGTTATCTAATCAACTCACAACTCTATGTTTTGTTTAGCTTCCTTAACTAGGCAAGTAAGTGTTGTGTTTTTGCTCACCCATGTGACAAAACCAACACAACAACATGGTTCACCCAAGATGGCATACGTCCATAACAACTGGCTTCTTATTATATTATTCAGAATCATATGTTACAAAATATGCACACTACACTCATACATTATTCCCTAGTCATTCTCCTATCCCTCTATCTTTGTATGTCTCTCTTCACTCTTACATTCGTGCATATAATTGACACTTAGCTCTTCTTACTTCACTACTAAGTTCTCTCCTCTATCCCAAAACCCTTACATATTTATACAATTACATTAAGGCTTAGCCTGTGTCAATGGACCCAAAACTCCTAACGACTTCAATGACCTTCCTTCCTTTGCGTGCATGTTGGTCCCAAAAGTGCGCCAACTGTCTTTCCTTCTTCTATGCATGCTTTGCAACTCCCAAAATTGGTCCCAAAACTAGTCCCAAAATCCTGTCCCAACAGGCCCCTAATACTCACTTGTGGCTCATCCATAGCCACTTGGTTCTTCTACTGTGCTCCCTTTAATGTCGCAACGAGCTTCTAAAAATTTTATTTTTTAGTTACGACATTCTCCTTTGCTTGTTCTTATTGCATCAAAATACCCTTTGTTGTCTCCATGGTAATGGGGGTATTCAATTTCTCTACATTGTCTCGCACTACTTGCTTCACTATGCCTTGTGAAGCTGCAAGTTCTTTTGTCACTCAGAAGGCCTCCTCCTGCAGTGGCTCAAGGTTCAGCACGGGAGTCTATCGTTCATATATTATTTGGTTGATCTGAAGGTACAACTACATGTTCTCCACTATGGTAGTCATTCGTACTACTGGTGTTAGAGTTCTCATTGTTTCTTTGAAATTCTGCACCTTGTCCTGCACAGTCTACAACCTATGTTCTAATTCCTTTAGTTATTCATTCTCCAAAACTTAATTCCATACTTGTGTAATTTATTCATACATATTTGTGCATTCCTCATCCAAACTACTTATGTTCTCTATTGTTATTATTGTTGTTTTCTCCCATTGCTCCCTTTCCTTTGGTGGGGTACTTGGCATTGTGGGGTACTTATGTTCTACTACTATATTTACTTCTTTCAGTAACTACAATTGAAAACACTTATGATCTTACATTATTTCTTGGTGACGCACACGGGGTCATGGGTTCAACGTAGATTCCAATCAGAGCAGGATGCTCTTCTACTGGACTCACCTGACAAAAATTTTCCTCTTCTGTGTGCAGACTTCCTTTGATCTGGAATATTGCAACAATGTATCTTTCCTCATTCTCACTATGTTGACCCTATCTCTCAACCACAATCCTCTTCTTATTTTGTCTAAATATCTTACCACTGCGTAGTTATCTGATCTCTTCATTCAACGCACACTCTTCTTCACTCGACATCCCCAGCCCATTCGTTCCTCATTCCTTCTCTTCATCTATCTCTATGCTCATATCATTCCCTGGTCAACCCTCAGTTCCCTTATGTACGCAAAGATGCTTAGCAATCAGATTCCATGGTCATGATTATTTTGTCACACAACAACATCTTAATCCACGTAGATAGTGAATTCAAGTATATTTTGTGTGGTCCTTTAAATAATTTCCTCTCATTAGAACTATATGACTGTGTACAATCTATGGCAAATTCAGTGACGTAACTTCCCAACACATTATCTAACTAGTAATCAATTGTGCATGATATATTATTGCTTATCGCATTAACCTGTCGGATGAATTCAGGAGTCCAATTCCTCATAACCGTAGTTAGATATCTTTTGATCTATTCAACAAATTTCTAGATCCATTCTGCTAAAATATTTGAGAAGTCATGGGAAACAATTTCATGCAAATTTGTAAACACATACCTTTGTAACCATTCCTCTGTGTTGATCCTTGGATTCTTATTTTGATCTACAACAAACTCGATTTCCTTAGTATTTAAACATTCTTTGATCTACTCCTTAGTAGGCCTCCACATACCCCCTCATTCATAGATCCCAGTCTCAGAAACTGAACCATTTGTTGGTGCACAGTGGGCAGACCTGGGTTAAACATTAATTCACCAACAAATCCCAAGATACCATCACTTTTAGCATCGCCCGCAAGCAGGTGAAGTCTCACCCGAGGTACCTATAAGGATTGTAGGAACCACGATTCCATAGTCATGGGGGAATATGAGGCATTCATCCTTACTATTTACTCAGCATTCATTCATATACCCTAGGCGCGAACTCATAACAACATAATAACATATAACATATCCATCTTAGTTAACCATTCAACATATGCATAGAACCATCATAAATCATATTCATATTAACCATTAAGCATCTATTATGTGTGAGCAATGAACACCATAGAAAGAAAATAACAACATACAAATCATATAACAAGGATTTAATGTGGTTCGCCCAAAACTAGGCTACATCCACAATGATTGGATTCTTCTATTATCCATTCATAATATTCCTTACAACATGTGCATTATGCGCTCATACAATGATCTTCAATAAAAAACCCAAACCTACCCAAGTCGTCCTATGTTGTAGTGCACATATACCTCTCGACCCATCTTCTACTTATCTCATACTCATCAACTCAATAAAACTACAATATTGAACTTACGATCTAATCAACTACTCATTCATTTATGTTGTTGGACGCTTGGTCTAACCCAGGTTCTAATCTCAACAGGTTTCCAACAAAACCCTCAAACTATCGTCCCTCCTGGTAAACTAGAAGGAAACGATGCACACAGGGTGCACGATGCGGTCTCAACTAAGATAGATTTATGGGGGACTACAATACTTAGGTGTTTTCAGTCAAGGAAGGGATCGAGACTATATTCTGAGCCTTTTCCTCATGCATCAACATTATTATTCATTCATCTAAAACCGGTATTCATTCATTCATCTAACTATGAATGCATGTTGTGATTATATAAGTAACCATTCATTATTTAACTAATACATAACATAACATCAAAACAACCATTCAGACACATTAACACAATATATTTACCGTGGTTCACCCCCCCTGGGGATACGCCCACAAATATCTGTCTCTTCTTCTCTTTTATTCATCTTTTGGAAAATTTGGCATTGCGCGCATTACATCTTTTGGCTTACAATCAAAAAAGGAGGGTAAGTACCCTCTGTGAGGTAGACTAGACCACACCAAGCTCCATATCATGTGACCTAACCCACAAAAAATATATTGTTCAGACCAATCGACCAATGACCAATGAACAACCAACTATTGACCAACCTTTACTAGACCTCCCAGGACTTATTTATACTATTATATTAGCTTATAGCCATTACATGCATGTCCAAAACCCTAACCCTAACATGGATAGTTTTAACTGCATGTGCACCATGCTTATTTTACTCCATCTTTTGTATGCTACTTTTCCTTCCTCTTATGCATGTTGTTTTTCTGCCACATAAGGCGTGCGCTCCAAAAATATTCCTTTCTTTTCCAAAATAGGTCTACGCCAAAAAATAGGATTTTCTCTCCCAAAATAGGATTGTGCCCAAAAATAGGATTTTCTCTCCCAAAATAGGCCTGCACCAATAGGCCCCCAACACTAACATGTGTCTTGCCCTGAGCCACTGCACCTTATTTTACACTCTAGATGGCTAGTTGCAACCCATGGAACACCTTTGCTAACTAATTGACTTTATGCGTAACTTGGTTGTGCTGCTCTCCTAGCTTTTCCAGACTTTGCTCTATAATGTGCTATGCCAACACTTTTCTACATTCAACATGTGTTTTCTCTATTTTCCTCTTCTATGCCTACAATTTTTCTATTATCCCCTCTTGCTTGCTTGTTTGATTGTGTAGCATCCAACTCTGCCTGCAGGTTCTTCATATCCTGCACACTCTTCATCTTCTTTAGGATGGTCATTGCGTTTTTCTACTACTTTAATTCCTAAATGTCTACAGTGATAATTTCTTGCTTCTAGTCCAACTATTGGATTTTCTCATCTTCTTCCATGATGGTCCACATTTGAGTAGTCTTCTCATATAGTTCCTTCACTTCCTTAGCTTCATGCGCAATACTGTCAATATGCGAAGTAGCTTCTTATTCCCTTTGATCCCTGACTTTTGTAGGTGTAGTAGGAGTCAGTTTATATATGAGCTCTACGATCTCCTTTTTGTACTGCTCCATGAACTACACAATCTTCTGAAAATTCCCTTCGTGTGTGTCTTCTGGATTCTGCGCATAGTCTGGGATGTTGTTATATACTATTGGCAGTCCCTTCTCTAACTTGTCTACATGTTTCTTATCATCCTCCTTCTCGAGTGTCAACTGTTCACGAGTAATTTGTAACACCTCTGCAACCTCCCTGCCAACTTCCAAGTTGGTGGCATCTGCACGGGTTCTGGATTGGACTTCTTGCATCACACTTTCTTTTAAGTTGTATATTTCCTTTGTAGGTATCTGCACCATCACAAACTCAAGTTGGTCGATGTCCAAAACTGGTTTTTGTGTCATCTCCTCATCAAATCGCAAAATATGTTGTGTGACCATGAAGGTGTCATTTCCCTTCACCACTGTCTCTATTGTTTCCCCTTGGTCCTTCTACACAGGTGGTTGTTGTGTCTTCTTTGGTTGTTGCATTGTAACTTGTTGCATTGTAAGAATCTACAGGATTTGTAGAGTATCATGGACTTCCACCAACTTACCCATGATATCCTCCCTATGTGCCTCAGTTGTGTGTACGATGTCTTATCCCATGTCCTATACTTTTTTTTCCACTAGCTTGGCATCGTCCTTTGTAATGGTGATGATTGAAGGCTTATTATGGTATTTCATCTTCTTGCGCATTTCATCCTCCTGTGTTGCGGTTTTCTTTGCCTGTGAGGGTTGCACCCCACTCTTCTTCTTTTGTGCCTCCTCCTCTTCGACCTGAGAGGTTTCTCTATTCTTAGCATCACCCTTGACTTCTTCCCTAGACACTATTTCTTTATTCATGGGATTTTTCGTTGTTGCGCTACTTCCTAGCGCTTGAGCACGCTTTGCAACCTTTCTAGTGTTTCCAGTTGGGATTCTTGTATTTGTTGATGTTCCTATCTATGTTTTTTTATTGGATCTAACTTCTTTCTTTGTATTTACCACCTTCCACTGTGCAGACCATTCTTTGATGTTCTAGTCAACCTCTTCTCTGGATACACAGTACTACATTTCTAGCGATTTTTTCTTTGGGTCCCTTCTGGCCTAGATCCACATGTGGTGTTTGGATGCCTTAAACCCGGAAATCCATTCATACTCCTGGACCACCTCAACAAGAATCCTAGATACATTTTTCGTTCTTTGTTGTATGTATTCCAGAACTATAGAAAACACTATGTTATTGGCTTTTTTATTCTTAGTATCCTTAGCTTGCCAGAGGGTTTTGTATCTTGTTGTGTAACACTTCCCCTTCCTATCTAGAAAATCCGAGAACTTTGGTTCATGCCAAGCTACCAAAGCGATGAGGATGAGGAGCTAGGAATAATTGAAATTAGTTCCATTGTCCTGTGCATCCCTGTAGTCGATCAAAAATTGACTTAAGAGGTATGGCACCCAGCTAATCATTACCCCTTTTTAACATTGTGTGGTGACTGATGTGAATCCTATTGGAGCTTCTACTTTCCTGCATTTCCTCAACAATTTGCAAGCCATTATATTGCTGGTGAACCACGTTGTGGCATCGTTGATGTCTTTGAGGAATATTCCTTGGTTCCCTCTGTTTGTTCCAAACTGCGCTTTTACGATCTTTGTAATTTATTTCTCGCACGCTTTACTCTTCGGGTTGGGCGTCGATAGTGGGAAACCCTGCAATTTTGGAAATCAATGCCACATCAATGAGGAATGGCCTATCCATCCACGGGATACCTCCTTGTACCCTGGCCAAGATTTTTTTGATGCACAATCCCACATTCTTACCACGCCAGAAGTGTGGTATGTCCATGAGGTTCATGATACCAGAATTGTAGAGTCATGTTATCCACTATGCAAGCTCCAGATGGGTATTCCTATAGGTCCTATCTCCCCCGTGTCTACCAAATAAGTCTCCTATGAAAGGTTTGGAAACTTTTCCATGTTGCGAACACCATGGTTAGAGTATCTTATCTTCGACACTTTCCCGAGCATATCCTCCACTGTGGCCACGACGTCCTAGATGTATGGGAGTGTGATTTATTTTCGTCATGTGCCTTTATTTTATGTTTGCTGGCTAGGTGGTCTTATGTCGTTGTCTCATTCGTTTCTTCTTCTTCTCCCTCTGTTTTTGAATGATTCACGATATCCTTGACCAAAACCTCCACTACGTCGTGACCCTGTTCTTGGCCCTTCATTTCCTCAGGTTTGGTGGGTATTCTTGGATTAGTGTTTGTGCATACATTTGGGTGTTCAGAGCTCTAACACATTTCTCCTTGTGGATCCATCGAGGTTTCCTCCTCTACCCTCGTCGGGTTGAGCGACTTCTCATCGAGGTTGTGACATATTCCAATTCAACCACGTTCTTGGGCTCTGCCATTCGTTCTTTGCTTTGTCTAACCTGTCGAGTAACCCTAGTATACTGTCTTGGGGTGCCAACCTTTGGAGGTGTCATGTTGGATATAGAGTGGTCAATTGCTTTCTGCTTCACAAAATTTCTCCTAGGTTTCACTCTTCGGCTCTCTCCTTTCTCAATAATCACTAAGTGTCGAACTGGTCCATGATTTTCCCTCTTTATAGACCCGGTCATTAATCTTTTGCCATATTTTTCACTTTTCTTAGTTATTTGTTCAGTGTCCAGTGTTCCTTGCACGCGATGTCCAGTTTTCTTGTGTTGCTTTCGCTGTTTGTTGCATGCAACTTTTTCCAATTTTCTGCCAGTCAACCAACTTCCTCCTCTTTTTCTATTTTTTTTTATGTATTTTTTTTATTTTTATTTCCTAATTTATACTATACTACACTATACACAAGTCTTCCTTACGGAGATGCAACTACTAAGAGTTAGTAGGTAGAATGTCCCTATACAGTTTCAGTCGACTACCATTCACCATTCCTTGCAGTTATGTTCCTGTCAAGTCCTTTAGTTGCNATGGCCTTCTTTTACCTGGAAAAACAACCCATGTCTCCCTTGGTTGGGGCATCCACCCTTTTTTCATATAGACATATTTGACAAACCCCAAGTATCCCAAATCCACATAACCATGATATCTAAGTTTGCCCACTTTTTCAGCCTCCAACACAGTTTTACCCCATGTCTAGTGGTCCCCCTGACACTAGATCCAAGTTTTACAGTTACTGGCAATCATCCTTCAAAACCCCAACCAAGGGAAGTATTGAGCCCCATAGCATCTTGAATTCATGCATGTTACCCATCAGTACCTAACATCCTCTATTACTCAGTGGATTTCATGAATCCCTTTGCTTCTTGACGTCATGTCTCCCTTCCTATCGACATCAACATAGTTTCCAGAATGGCGACAATATCTTGACTTTCATTACCTTTTCAATGAGGAGTCTCGAACATCACAAAGAGAGTCATCATTTCTTTCTGAGTTCGTTGACCCCCATAAAATTTGACTTCGAAAAACTCTCATGTTAAGGTGGGTCTTACTATGCGATCATTGTAGTTTTCCATACCAGCCAAAGACCTCTGAATTTGATAGGCCATCAATGCCTATGAGTCATCAACACTTCTTACCATCATCCATTAGTTGATTCAGATCCAATTCATTATTCAGAACCATCATTTGTCATTATCAACCACCTCCAAGGGTGCTACAACTATCTACATCATCATACACCTTCAATTAAAGTTCCACATTTTGGGTTTCATGCCACGAGTATGGGGCATCCCGCCTCGTATGTATACATATTTTATTTTCTTCCTAGATAAAGGTTTGATTCCCACAATTTTCCCTCTTCCTCCGGCGGATCACTCTTCTAGTTCCTCTCTTCACTCTTCCTCACCATGGCACTATCATCAAAATAAAAATTGATGTATTTCAGCTATACGTATGCTCCTAACCTCACACATCAGGAGGCATCTGTTATCATCGAAAAATCGTCTGCAACATTACAAACAATGGTTGAAGAAAGACATCAATTCCAGTAGCAATGAGTACACCTACAACATCAAAATCCATAAAAAAAGGCATAAAACTATATACTATGTTCATAAATCAAAGTGCGTAAATTCACCAAAGGAAGCATGTGCACTGTGTGCAGAATGCGCAGGCCAACACATACCTAATTACGCACTTTGCACATGATGCGCGACTATCTACGAGAAAACCCATGCAGTTCTCATGAACGACGCATTAATGAATCTTGTCAGCCTCTCAATCACTTCCAGTCCGACCCCCAACACAATTTGACACTCAAATCTGAGAGAAATCTAGCTTGGAGGCTGGTCAAGGGATAGGAAGTTCCCTAAAAGGCCCCTTGTTCACATTATGAACCAGTTATATCTTTCCATGAATGGGCACTATAAATATGTGTCATGGGTGTGCTATAAAAAGAAGAACTTCAAGGTATTGTTATGCTGCAAGAATTCTTCTTGGAGAATCCTCTTTTCTCTTTGAATCATTTAAGCACTATAGCAAGGTCCATTCCACTCACCTCTTGAGAGGATTGGCACTGTATTTCTTCAGCATTGTTACTTGCCATTGTATGAAGAGAAGAGCTCTCTATAAGGGGACTCAAGAGATGCATAAGTCCTTTCCTTTCTCTATGGTGCTAGCCTATCAATATATTGATCCATTGGTAGATATATGATTGTCATTTTCATTTTTCATGGTTCTAGTTCTTGCAATTTTTTCTAACATTTCTTTCCTTTTGTTTCTATTTTTATTTCATTGTTTCATGTGTATTTGGTTATCTAATAAACTCACAACTCTATGTTTTGTTTAGCTTCCTTAACTAGGAAAGTAAGTGTTGTGTTTTTGCTCACCCATGTGACAAAACCAACACAACAACATGGTTCACCCAAGATGGCATACGTCCATAACGACTGGCTTCTTATTATATTATTCAGAATCATATGTTACAAAATATGCACACTACACTCATACATTATGCCCTAGTCATTCTCCTATCCCTCTATATTTTTATGTCTCTCTTCACTCTTACATTCGTGCATATAATTGACACTTAGCTCTTCTTACTTCACTACTAAGTTCTCTCCTCTATCCCAAAACCCTTACATATTTATACAATTACATTAAGGCTTAGCCTGTGTCAATGGACCCAAAACTCCTAACGACTTCAATGACCTTCCTTCCTTTGCGTGCATGTTGGTCCCAAAAGTGCGCCAACTGTCTTTCCTTCTTCTATGCATGCTTTGCAACTCCCAAAATTGGTCCCAAAACTAGTCCCAAAATCCTGTCCCAACAGGCCCCTAATACTCACTTGTGGCTCATCCATAGCCACTTGGTTCTTCTACTGTGCTCCCTTTAATGTCGCAACGAGCTTCTAAAAATTTTATTTTTTAGTTACGACATTCTCCTTTGCTTGTTCTTATTGCATCAAAATACCCTTTGTTGTCTCCATGGTAATGGGGGTATTCAATTTCTCTACATTGTCTCGCACTACTTGCTTCACTATGCCTTGTGAAGCTGCAAGTTCTTTTGTCACTCAGAAGGCCTCCTCCTGCAGTGGCTCAAGGTTCAGCACGGGAGTCTATCGTTCATATATTATTTGGTTGATCTGAAGGTACAACTACATGTTCTCCACTATGGTAGTCATTCGTACTACTGGTGTTAGAGTTCTCATTGTTTCTTTGAAATTCTGCACCTTGTCCTGCACAGTCTACAACCTATGTTCTAATTCCTTTAGTTATTCATTCTCCAAAACTTAATTCCATACTTGTGTAATTTATTCATACATATTTGTGCATTCCTCATCCAAACTACTTATGTTCTCTATTGTTATTATTGTTGTTTTCTCCCATTGCTCCCTTTCCTTTGGTGGGGTACTTGGCATTGTGGGGTACTTATGTTCTACTACTATATTTACTTCTTTCAGTAACTACAATTGAAAACACTTATGATCTTACATTATTTCTTGGTGACGCACACGGGGTCATGGGTTCAACGTAGATTCCAATCAGAGCAGGATGCTCTTCTACTGGACTCACCTGACAAAAATTTTCCTCTTCTGTGTGCAGACTTCCTTTGATCTGGAATATTGCAACAATGTATCTTTCCTCATTCTCACTATGTTGACCCTATCTCTCAACCACAATCCTCTTCTTATTTTGTCTAAATATCTTACCACTGCGTAGTTATCTGATCTCTTCATTCAACGCACACTCTTCTTCACTCGACATCCCCAGCCCATTCGTTCCTCATTCCTTCTCTTCATCTATCTCTATGCTCATATCATTCCCTGGTCAACCCTCAGTTCCCTTATGTACGCAAAGATGCTTAGCAATCAGATTCCATGGTCATGATTATTTTGTCACACAACAACATCTTAATCCACGTAGATAGTGAATTCAAGTATATTTTGTGTGGTCCTTTAAATAATTTCCTCTCATTAGAACTATATGACTGTGTACAATCTATGGCAAATTCAGTGACGTAACTTCCCAACACATTATCTAACTAGTAATCAATTGTGCATGATATATTATTGCTTATCGCATTAACCTGTCGGATGAATTCAGGAGTCCAATTCCTCATAACCGTAGTTAGATATCTTTTGATCTATTCAACAAATTTCTAGATCCATTCTGCTAAAATATTTGAGAAGTCATGGGAAACAATTTCATGCAAATTTGTAAACACATACCTTTGTAACCATTCCTCTGTGTTGATCCTTGGATTCTTATTTTGATCTACAACAAACTCGATTTCCTTAGTATTTAAACATTCTTTGATCTACTCCTTAGTAGGCCTCCACATACCCCCTCATTCATAGATCCCAGTCTCAGAAACTGAACCATTTGTTGGTGCACAGTGGGCAGACCTGGGTTAAACATTAATTCACCAACAAATCCCAAGATACCATCACTTTTAGCATCGCCCGCAAGCAGGTGAAGTCTCACCCGAGGTACCTATAAGGATTGTAGGAACCACGATTCCATAGTCATGGGGGAATATGAGGCATTCATCCTTACTATTTACTCAGCATTCATTCATATACCCTAGGCGCGAACTCATAACAACATAATAACATATAACATATCCATCTTAGTTAACCATTCAACATATGCATAGAACCATCATAAATCATATTCATATTAACCATTAAGCATCTATTATGTGTGAGCAATGAACACCATAGAAAGAAAATAACAACATACAAATCATATAACAAGGATTTAATGTGGTTCGCCCAAAACTAGGCTACATCCACAATGATTGGATTCTTCTATTATCCATTCATAATATTCCTTACAACATGTGCATTATGCGCTCATACAATGATCTTCAATAAAAAACCCAAACCTACCCAAGTCGTCCTATGTTGTAGTGCACATATACCTCTCGACCCATCTTCTACTTATCTCATACTCATCAACTCAATAAAACTACAATATTGAACTTACGATCTAATCAACTACTCATTCATTTATGTTGTTGGACGCTTGGTCTAACCCAGGTTCTAATCTCAACAGGTTTCCAACAAAACCCTCAAACTATCGTCCCTCCTGGTAAACTAGAAGGAAACGATGCACACAGGGTGCACGATGCGGTCTCAACTAAGATAGATTTATGGGGGACTACAATACTTAGGTGTTTTCAGTCAAGGAAGGGATCGAGACTATATTCTGAGCCTTTTCCTCATGCATCAACATTATTATTCATTCATCTAAAACCGGTATTCATTCATTCATCTAACTATGAATGCATGTTGTGATTATATAAGTAACCATTCATTATTTAACTAATACATAACATAACATCAAAACAACCATTCAGACACATTAACACAATATATTTACCGTGGTTCACCCCCCCTGGGGATACGCCCACAAATATCTGTCTCTTCTTCTCTTTTATTCATCTTTTGGAAAATTTGGCATTGCGCGCATTACATCTTTTGGCTTACAATCAAAAAAGGAGGGTAAGTACCCTCTGTGAGGTAGACTAGACCACACCAAGCTCCATATCATGTGACCTAACCCACAAAAAATATATTGTTCAGACCAATCGACCAATGACCAATGAACAACCAACTATTGACCAACCTTTACTAGACCTCCCAGGACTTATTTATACTATTATATTAGCTTATAGCCATTACATGCATGTCCAAAACCCTAACCCTAACATGGATAGTTTTAACTGCATGTGCACCATGCTTATTTTACTCCATCTTTTGTATGCTACTTTTCCTTCCTCTTATGCATGTTGTTTTTCTGCCACATAAGGCGTGCGCTCCAAAAATATTCCTTTCTTTTCCAAAATAGGTCTACGCCAAAAAATAGGATTTTCTCTCCCAAAATAGGATTGTGCCCAAAAATAGGATTTTCTCTCCCAAAATAGGCCTGCACCAATAGGCCCCCAACACTAACATGTGTCTTGCCCTGAGCCACTGCACCTTATTTTACACTCTAGATGGCTAGTTGCAACCCATGGAACACCTTTGCTAACTAATTGACTTTATGCGTAACTTGGTTGTGCTGCTCTCCTAGCTTTTCCAGACTTTGCTCTATAATGTGCTATGCCAACACTTTTCTACATTCAACATGTGTTTTCTCTATTTTCCTCTTCTATGCCTACAATTTTTCTATTATCCCCTCTTGCTTGCTTGTTTGATTGTGTAGCATCCAACTCTGCCTGCAGGTTCTTCATATCCTGCACACTCTTCATCTTCTTTAGGATGGTCATTGCGTTTTTCTACTACTTTAATTCCTAAATGTCTACAGTGATAATTTCTTGCTTCTAGTCCAACTATTGGATTTTCTCATCTTCTTCCATGATGGTCCACATTTGAGTAGTCTTCTCATATAGTTCCTTCACTTCCTTAGCTTCATGCGCAATACTGTCAATATGCGAAGTAGCTTCTTATTCCCTTTGATCCCTGACTTTTGTAGGTGTAGTAGGAGTCAGTTTATATATGAGCTCTACGATCTCCTTTTTGTACTGCTCCATGAACTACACAATCTTCTGAAAATTCCCTTCGTGTGTGTCTTCTGGATTCTGCGCATAGTCTGGGATGTTGTTATATACTATTGGCAGTCCCTTCTCTAACTTGTCTACATGTTTCTTATCATCCTCCTTCTCGAGTGTCAACTGTTCACGAGTAATTTGTAACACCTCTGCAACCTCCCTGCCAACTTCCAAGTTGGTGGCATCTGCACGGGTTCTGGATTGGACTTCTTGCATCACACTTTCTTTTAAGTTGTATATTTCCTTTGTAGGTATCTGCACCATCACAAACTCAAGTTGGTCGATGTCCAAAACTGGTTTTTGTGTCATCTCCTCATCAAATCGCAAAATATGTTGTGTGACCATGAAGGTGTCATTTCCCTTCACCACTGTCTCTATTGTTTCCCCTTGGTCCTTCTACACAGGTGGTTGTTGTGTCTTCTTTGGTTGTTGCATTGTAACTTGTTGCATTGTAAGAATCTACAGGATTTGTAGAGTATCATGGACTTCCACCAACTTACCCATGATATCCTCCCTATGTGCCTCAGTTGTGTGTACGATGTCTTATCCCATGTCCTATACTTTTTTTTCCACTAGCTTGGCATCGTCCTTTGTAATGGTGATGATTGAAGGCTTATTATGGTATTTCATCTTCTTGCGCATTTCATCCTCCTGTGTTGCGGTTTTCTTTGCCTGTGAGGGTTGCACCCCACTCTTCTTCTTTTGTGCCTCCTCCTCTTCGACCTGAGAGGTTTCTCTATTCTTAGCATCACCCTTGACTTCTTCCCTAGACACTATTTCTTTATTCATGGGATTTTTCGTTGTTGCGCTACTTCCTAGCGCTTGAGCACGCTTTGCAACCTTTCTAGTGTTTCCAGTTGGGATTCTTGTATTTGTTGATGTTCCTATCTATGTTTTTTTATTGGATCTAACTTCTTTCTTTGTATTTACCACCTTCCACTGTGCAGACCATTCTTTGATGTTCTAGTCAACCTCTTCTCTGGATACACAGTACTACATTTCTAGCGATTTTTTCTTTGGGTCCCTTCTGGCCTAGATCCACATGTGGTGTTTGGATGCCTTAAACCCGGAAATCCATTCATACTCCTGGACCACCTCAACAAGAATCCTAGATACATTTTTCGTTCTTTGTTGTATGTATTCCAGAACTATAGAAAACACTATGTTATTGGCTTTTTTATTCTTAGTATCCTTAGCTTGCCAGAGGGTTTTGTATCTTGTTGTGTAACACTTCCCCTTCCTATCTAGAAAATCCGAGAACTTTGGTTCATGCCAAGCTACCAAAGCGATGAGGATGAGGAGCTAGGAATAATTGAAATTAGTTCCATTGTCCTGTGCATCCCTGTAGTCGATCAAAAATTGACTTAAGAGGTATGGCACCCAGCTAATCATTACCCCTTTTTAACATTGTGTGGTGACTGATGTGAATCCTATTGGAGCTTCTACTTTCCTGCATTTCCTCAACAATTTGCAAGCCATTATATTGCTGGTGAACCACGTTGTGGCATCGTTGATGTCTTTGAGGAATATTCCTTGGTTCCCTCTGTTTGTTCCAAACTGCGCTTTTACGATCTTTGTAATTTATTTCTCGCACGCTTTACTCTTCGGGTTGGGCGTCGATAGTGGGAAACCCTGCAATTTTGGAAATCAATGCCACATCAATGAGGAATGGCCTATCCATCCACGGGATACCTCCTTGTACCCTGGCCAAGATTTTTTTGATGCACAATCCCACATTCTTACCACGCCAGAAGTGTGGTATGTCCATGAGGTTCATGATACCAGAATTGTAGAGTCATGTTATCCACTATGCAAGCTCCAGATGGGTATTCCTATAGGTCCTATCTCCCCCGTGTCTACCAAATAAGTCTCCTATGAAAGGTTTGGAAACTTTTCCATGTTGCGAACACCATGGTTAGAGTATCTTATCTTCGACACTTTCCCGAGCATATCCTCCACTGTGGCCACGACGTCCTAGATGTATGGGAGTGTGATTTATTTTCGTCATGTGCCTTTATTTTATGTTTGCTGGCTAGGTGGTCTTATGTCGTTGTCTCATTCGTTTCTTCTTCTTCTCCCTCTGTTTTTGAATGATTCACGATATCCTTGACCAAAACCTCCACTACGTCGTGACCCTGTTCTTGGCCCTTCATTTCCTCAGGTTTGGTGGGTATTCTTGGATTAGTGTTTGTGCATACATTTGGGTGTTCAGAGCTCTAACACATTTCTCCTTGTGGATCCATCGAGGTTTCCTCCTCTACCCTCGTCGGGTTGAGCGACTTCTCATCGAGGTTGTGACATATTCCAATTCAACCACGTTCTTGGGCTCTGCCATTCGTTCTTTGCTTTGTCTAACCTGTCGAGTAACCCTAGTATACTGTCTTGGGGTGCCAACCTTTGGAGGTGTCATGTTGGATATAGAGTGGTCAATTGCTTTCTGCTTCACAAAATTTCTCCTAGGTTTCACTCTTCGGCTCTCTCCTTTCTCAATAATCACTAAGTGTCGAACTGGTCCATGATTTTCCCTCTTTATAGACCCGGTCATTAATCTTTTGCCATATTTTTCACTTTTCTTAGTTATTTGTTCAGTGTCCAGTGTTCCTTGCACGCGATGTCCAGTTTTCTTGTGTTGCTTTCGCTGTTTGTTGCATGCAACTTTTTCCAATTTTCTGCCAGTCAACCAACTTCCTCCTCTTTTTCTATTTTTTTTTATGTATTTTTTTTATTTTTATTTCCTAATTTATACTATACTACACTATACACAAGTCTTCCTTACGGAGATGCAACTACTAAGAGTTAGTAGGTAGAATGTCCCTATACAGTTTCAGTCGACTACCATTCACCATTCCTTGCAGTTATGTTCCTGTCAAGTCCTTTAGTTGCACATATCCTCCATTTGTGACATACTTTACTTCATATGGCCTTAGCCAATGCATTCTCAACTTAACAGGATGTTGCAAAAATTTGTTTTCATAGAGGAGAACTAGGTATCCCTCCTTAAAGCTCTTCTTCTTTATGTGTCTGTCATGCCAGGCTTTGTCCCTTTCTCTCTGTACCTCTTGGTGGAAGCCTTCCATAATTTTGTCTTCTTCCAGTTCCATCAATTGATTTAACATGTCTTCTAATGTGCCTCTTTCTGTCATATTTGTAATTGTTGCAATGCATAGATTGGGTACCAAAAATTCTAATGGCACCATCTCTTCTTGTCCATACACTAATCTGAATGGTGTATCAACTTCTTGCATGTAGTCCTATATGCCCATAATATTGTTGGTATTTTCAAATCCCAATCATCTCTATTCACATTACAAATATTGGTTAAGGCATTCTCCAAAATCTTGTTGAAAGATTCTACTGTCCCATTTTCTTGAGGATGATATGGTGTACTCTTCTAGTGATAGAATTCAAATTCCTCAGTCATAGCCTGGATGGTATTATTAATAAAATCGGTGCCTCGGTCACTCATTGCCTGCATCTATCTAGAATTGGTGTCAATACTTCCACATGATATTTCAAAAGACTAAAAACAGTCTTTTGAAAGATCATGTAAGCAAGCATCATTCAATTTCCTCAAATCTACAAAAATTCATATCCCCTCTTGTTTCTTTTCTTGGACTACCATGGGACTGATCCATTCGGATTCATCCACTAGCTCTATGATACTAGCTTCTATCATTCGGTCAAGTTATGCTTTCACTTTTTTCTTATACACTGGATTCAATCTATAAGGTCTTTGTCTAACGGGTCTAGCATCTAGTTTTAGAGGTGTCTTCATCTCACCCATCTCACTTGTTATTCCTTTCATCTCTACAAAGGTTGTTGGAAACAAGTCATTGTATGTGCGGAGTAACATTGTTATACTTTCTAGTGTCTTCTCATCCCAGTAGTCACCAATGCTTGCCATTTTAGGGTTTTCTTCTATCCCAATGTTGACTTTGTTGACCTTAGTTGGTGTAGAAAATACCTCTGACTCCAGAGATGGACCTTCCACCTCTCGTTCTCCTTCAATCTCTATTATTTTAATGTTTTGCAGATCATCTTCATCTGGTGCTTCCTCTGTGACATGATAACCTGAGAGTAATTATTTGACTGTTTGATTGTTCTATTGTTGATAATCTATGATAATTTCTACCTCGGGTTCCTCAAGAAATATCCTTCCATGTATCATCTTTAGGAATGAATCAATATTGGGGTTCTCGTGCTCAAATGAGAAATTTACCACAAATTTTTTTTGTAATATTGTCCATTTTGTAGTTCCTCTACGCAAATCGCTATCTATGTACCAGTTCTCTTGTATCCCTTCCAATGTATGAATAAATTAATGAGGCCATTCTTTTGGTGGTGTCAACCTCCATTATGTCCTTCATTTCTCTATATGCTCAGTTGGTCTCCCTCGTCCATCGTATTTTTGTAATGTATTTTTCCCCTATTCTACACCAAATATGTAACATACCCATCCACCCACAGGTCGGGCTACACTACTTCAAGTCTAACTGATGCATACTAACAGTTGTTTCATGCATGAGATGTACTCTTCTACTAAGTGCATTGGAAACTTTATTTTATTTTCATTTGATATGCTTGATATCAAAGTCGTATTCACTTAAAAATTCCAGCCATCTTGTTTTCCTAACATTCAAAGTAGGTTGTTCAAAAATATACTCCAGACCACTGTGTTCTATTCTCAATTCAAATATAGTTCTTATGAGGTAATGCCTCCACATATTCAATGTGGGAACAATCACATCAAGCTCCAAGTTATGTGTGGCATAGTTCTTGTCATGTTCCTTGAGCTTTCTGGACTCATAACCAATGGCATGTCCATTTTGAGTGAGGACTCCACCATTTCCTTCCTTGCATGCATCTGTACATACCCAAAACTTTCATTTGGGTCAGCAATATTTAACATAGGTGCACTAGTGAGTAACTCCTTCAACTAATTAAATTTCTCTTCACATCCATATGTCCATTCAAATTTGATTCCCTTCTTTTGCAAAGAATTGATGGGATGAGTAATATTAGAGAACCTTGTTATAAACCTTATGTAGTAACCATCTAATCCCATAAAAGATATGACTTTCGAAACATTCATGGGTGTTGGCCATCCTCTAATGGCTTCAATCTTTTCTAGATCCACTGCTATACCCTGTTCTGAAATAATGTGCCCCAAGCAATGGATTTGTTCTTGATAAAGAAAACACTTAATTAGCTTGGCATACAACTGATGTTCCCTTAGCACTTGCAATACCAATATTAGGTGATGTTCATTCTCTTCCTATGACTTAGAATAGACAAGTATGTCATCCAAGAATACTATGACAAACTTATCCAAATAATCTTTGAATATGCCATTCATTAAGCACATAAAGACAACTAGTGCATTGGTCAGTCCAAATGGCACCAGTATGATTTCATAATCCCCATACCTGGTTCTGAAGGTTGTATTATGGATGTCTTCTTCCTTGATTCTTACCTTATGGTATCCCAATCTCAATTCTATCTTCAAAAATATCTTTTCTCCTCTTAGTTGATCAAAGAGGTCATCAATTATGGGTAAATGACACTTGTTCTTTATAGTAGAGCTGTCGAAAGTCAATACACAAATTCAGGGGTAGGGAAAGGATCATGTAAGAAATCATCATTCAATTTCCTCAAATCTACACAAATTCATATTCCTCCTTGTTTATTTTCCTGGACTACCATGGGATTGATCCATTAGGATTCATCCACTGGCTCTATGATACCAGCTTCTAGCATTCGGTCAAGTTTTGCTTTCATTTTTTTCTTATACACTGGATTCAATCTGTAAGGTCTCTTTCTAATATGTCTAGCATCTAGTTTTATGGGTGTCTTCATCTCACCCAACTCACCTTCTATTCCTTTCATCTCTGAAAAGGTTGTTGGAAACAAGTTAGTGTATTCACACAGTAACTCTGATATCCTTTCTAGTGTCTACTCATCTCAGTAGTCTCCAATGCTTTCCATTTTAGGGTTTTGTTCTATCCCAATATTGAATTTGTTGACCTTAATTGGTGTAGAAAATACCTCTGACTCCAGAGATGTACCCTCCACCTCTCATTCTCCTTCAATATCTTTTATCTGAATGTTGCGTGGATCATCTCCATCTGGTGCTTCCTCTACAACATGATAACAAGAGAGTAAGTCTTTGACTATCAGTCTATTCTGTTGTTGATAATGTGTGATAATTTCTACCTCAGGTTCCTTAAGAAATATCCTTCCATGTATCATCTTTAGGGATGAATCAATATTGGGGTTCTCATGCTCAAATGAGAAATTTACCACAAAATTTTATTGTAATATTATCCATTTTGTAGTTCCTCTGCGCAATTATTTATTTATGTACCAGTTCTCTGGTATCCCTTCCAACATATGAATAAAGTAATGAGGCCATTTTGTTGGTGGTGTCAACCTCCGTTATGTCCTGCATTTCTCTATATGCTCATTTGGTCTCCCTTGTCCATCAATTTTTTGTAATGTATTGTTCGCCTATTCTACATCAAATCTAATGCTCATAAACCTTTTACACTGATGCCAGTCCTCAATTGTTTCATTGTGTGTGCCCCACCATCTTGCAGGTGTTGCCTTGAGTGCAATATCCAGGGCTAACAACCTATGATTTTCCAAAAATTCTTCCTCATACTTTGTCAAGAATTCTGCTAAGTCGTTCAAACCATGAAAAGTGGGAGGTTCCCTTACCTATGTACAGACCCACCTTACTATGCACTCTATTCTTGCACACCTCCTTGTGGAGATTTCATGTAGTCTCTGCTACCAGTTTTCCAGACCTGTATCTAAGTCTCAAGCACACAATGTAATGTTTCTCCAGTTGAGTACCCCATCTGTAGTTGGTTTGACATAATATTCTTCTTGTGTGGTAGACCTATGTAACTGATTTATTTCTTCCAAGTTCAAACATGTTGCCTCTACTAACCTTTCTTCTTCTAAGGGATCCAATGGTGCAATCACTCTATATTCGCCTGATTCAAAAGTCATTGTTTGTGTCTTCAAGTTGATCACATCCTGGTTATCAAATGCCCAGTCCAATCCAAGTAATGTTGGGTAGGGTTTTGTGCCATATACTATTTCTATAACTTCAAAATCGGCCACAATGTGCACTCCAGCCAAGTATATTGTCACACCTTTAAGTCTTCCAATTGGTAATACTCTATGTTGATTTTCCAATTTCAACTGGACAGGTGAATACCCTAATGTGGGTTCTCCCATACAATGCCATGTCTTCTTAGGTAATACATTCACTTCAGAGCCTCAATCAAGTATGATATGAGAAATCAAGTATGATATCTCCCATATTGAAATCCCCAATGTTGGCGTTTAACTTGAATTCCCTACTTGTTCTTCTTCTTGTATGGCGATGATTAACTGTGTTTGTTCGGAATTTCCTTCTACTTTTGTGTTGCGTCTTTCTAAAAAATTCTATAAGGCCTTAATGGATGGTGGATCATTCAATAACTTAATACAGGATTGCATAAGAGTCTTTATGTTACTTACTTGCTATGAAGGTTTTCCTTTTGCTGGTGTGATCCATTGAAGGTGGAATTTTGTACATTGGTTGATCCTAATTTTGTTGCGTAATTAATGTAGATGCAATATTCTCTTTGAGAATATCATGTCTGGCCTCCTTAAATGTCTCATTTTCTTTACGCGGGTCAAAATGCTTATGTGGCTCAGTATTCTTCTTGATCCACTGGTGTTGAGTCGGATCGTGTTTTGCTACATCAGCTCTCATCTTGGCTCCTCCTCGAGTAAATATGTTCATATTCTTCCCATTATCCCTAGATTATGTGGAAATCCATTGGACATTCTGATTGTTCTGGTTCCTTTTTTCCTGCATTTTTTCCAATAGTGTTGGACAGTCTTATGTGTCGTGATCTATCGTGCAAAAATACATACATGTCGGAGGTGGAAGTGGATAGTCTCTTGCATAATGTCCTGGTTTTTAATAGTTTTGAGTGACTATTGTCCCTCTTCCCTGTCCAAATCCTCCTCTGCCCCGACCTCCACCTCTGAATCCACCTCGATCTCTGCACAGTGCATTGTATTGGGGTATCTGGTTATACTACCCGAGATTATATTGTGGTTGTGCATTGTTGTATTGCGGTTGCACAAGATTGAATTGTGTTTTTGCATTATTGAATTGTGGTGCATCTTGGCCTGTCATCATCTCTACTTGTACCCTATAGGTGTATGAATTTATTTCTCTCATCAATTCCAATGTTCTATAGTCCTTGTCATCATGACCCACTGATTTGAAAAATTTGTAGTAAGTACTCTTTGGAACTATCTTATACTTTCGAATCATTGGAAAATGATATGGATCATGCTCGTGTGTATTACAAATATCACACCATGGTCCTCCTATTGGAAAGGGGTTTAGAACCCCCGCTGCCAAGTATTGCCCAAAGGTTGGACATTCATTCTTATGGTGTCCCTCTGTCCTGCATAACGTACACCAAAAATATCCTCTCTTCTCTTTCCCCTTATTCTGGTTCAACTCAAATGTCAGATTATTCAGATCCTCTTTCAGTACTTCTATTGTTGGGTATTTCTATTGATATTGGTTTTATTCTAGCTGCAGGGTTGCTTGGAGAGCCTCTTCCTGAATTTGAAACTTGTGTTGCCTCAATGAATACTTCAAGTGTGGTAATAGTGAGTTCACAAATAACTACCTATGTTGCATGTTAGTAATAAAGTACTTCAACTTACCTTTCAAACATTTGAACCTTTGATCAATCTCCTAGATAGACTCACTTGGTTTCTTCCTGATCTCAATCATTTCATTCATATACTGGTCTTGTGAGCTTTGCTTCTGGAATTCATTTACCAACATCTTTTTCACTTCTGCAACAGTCTTTGGTGCTCCTTGCGGTCTGTTTACATCAAGGCTCATGTACCAGTCTAGTGCGCAGTCTATGAGTGTTATGGATAACTGCATGAATTTTGTATCCTCATCGATGACTTGCTTTTCTTCCCAGATATTTTCACAGATAAATAAATGCTTCTCAGGGTAATCTTATGCCTCAACCCAAAACTCTAGTAATCTGATAGTGGAATCTACTACTACCATTTTGAACTATGTTGAACTACTGCATCCGCGCGATGTAGATAATTGACTGTTACTTCTTGAGTTTGTACCTCCATTTGGTTGTCCTCTATTGGACCCTTGACCTATTGTTCCTCTTATACTAAAATTCTATTGTCTAAAATGTCATGTTCCTTAAGGTGTATTAGTCGTACATGGGGTTGTAGGTTCCACACTAATTGTGATCTAGAATGGAGTTCTACCTTATGTTCATAAACTTGGACCTATTTTTTTAGTTTCATATGTTACGTGCATGATTTTCTCAATCTTATCCATAGCTAGGAGATCCTCTACCTCTTCTTCATCGCTCGTCAATCCCTCTTTTTCGACTATGGCGTTCTTTTTGTTATTTATCTTATATTGGTAAGGTCTATCATTGTGAGTATTTCCATATTTTTTTCATTATCTGCTTTGTCTGGTCCTCATCCATCATGATTGGGTCCATGGTCTCCTTCTGCTTCCCCTTATCCATCTCCTTGTCCATATCTCAGACTCATGTCAGTGCTTCCCCCCTTCCCCCATGCATGCAGGGAGGTTTAGTTGTCTGATTACATGGTCATCACACCTTTGTCATACAATAAAATCTTGATAGAAGTATATAGTGATCCGATCTACCTACCTCTGGGTCCCTTCAAAAAATCCTTCTCTGCAGCAGTGTACGACTTCGCAGTATCAACTGTAAATTTAGTGATAAACCCTACAATAATATTGTCTAACCAAAAATCTATTACGCGCGTAAATTTATTATTGAATTGCTGCAATTGCGTGATCTCCAAAAAATTTCACTCTAGCTTTCTATTCTGATTCGTAGGATGGCTATGTCCACAAAGATATGTTTCTTCTGCTCTTTTATTCATCTTTCGAAAAAATCTGCACTGCGTGCATTACATATTTTGACTTACAATAAAAAAAATGAGGATAAATACCATATGTGAGGTGGACTAGACCACACCAAGTTCCACATCCTGTGACCTAACCCTCAAAAACTATCTTATTCAAAACAATCGACCGATGACCAATGAACAACCAACTTCTAACCAACCTCTAGTAGAAATCATAGGCCTTATTTATACTCTTATATTGGTTTATATCCATTACATGCATGTCTAAAATCATAACCCTAACATGGCTAGGTTTGACTGCATGCACGCCACACTACCTTTACTCCATCTTCTACATGTTTCTTTTCCTTCCTCTTATGCATGTTTCTTTTTTGCCACAGAAGGTGTGCGCTCCAAAAATAGACCTTTCTTTTCCAAAATAAGCCTGCGCCATAAAATAATATATTATCTCCCAAAATAGGTCTACGCCAACATGTGTTATCTCCCTTTCTACCCAAAACCCATTACATATTTATACATATACATCGGGGCTTATCCCGTTACAATGTGCACAAAATGTCTCAAAACTCCTAACTAACTTTATCCTTATGCATGTTGACTCCTTTAAATATGCTAATTGTCTTTTGCACACATTGATCCTATGTTAAATTTTTGCACAGTCCACTCCCACGTGATTCCCAAAGCTTAACCAAAATTTCATGCTCCAACACTTGACCCATGAGGGTCTTCTCAATTAGAATTTTTTCAGAAACCCTTCTCCCAACTGTGGCTTTGAGACTTCTCCTTCGGTACATCATACTTATTGCCTCAAATTCACTTAAGAGATCAAAAAATTTCTTGGTTGGTTGGTTAGAATGAGAGGCTTTTTGATGTGTATTTATATTGTTTCAAGTAACTCCTTTACTTTATTTTAGGGCCAACCTATAACTTTTTGTCCTTAGATCCAGGACTTCTTGGCCATGCTCTGGGGCTTCATATTTAAGAGGGAATAACTTTTCAACCGTGAGGAACCACATGACGTACCACCTACCATTGGAAACGACATGATGAGGGCTATACATATATTTCTCTCTCCCCGATGAGGACAATTTATCTCCCCCTATCTTATTTTGCAAGATGTCGTGTAGATCAATGTGGGGCTTATTGTATATGCTTTCTTTCCTCTCTTCTATGTTTTTTGGTCCATTATTACTTCTTGTTATTTTAATCCATTGACGTATATTAAAATCATTCATGTTACATTTCCTTCATCACTTGACTTCAAGTCTTTATGGCTTGTCATGTATTCATTCAGCTGACATCATAATCATTCAACAATTTTCCCTTGGAAGTATAACTCCTCCTAACAGTTTCTCTCCTCCCATCTTGTTGTGTCTCTCACAGTTTTCCTTCATGTGACTAGTTGGTTCCACTTGTCAATATGCTTCTTTTATGAGTCATATGTTTTACTGAACATTCCTCTTGATGACAACTTCAACAAGTATTTCTACAATTTCTCTTGAGCTCATGCTTCCATCCACTGTCATGTATCTTCCCTGGTTCATGTCAAGTATTGTCTTCTAGACCTGCCAAATATATAATGAATTCATCTCTTTCCATATGTCACAAAATTGTCCATGACTCTGCTACTCAACTACACACAATGTTGATTAATCTTCCACTGAGAACTTTCTCAAATATGTTGCAATTGATAACTGCATATTCCTGCTTCTCAAGTTGAATCAAATATGTCCACTAATCTGCTTTGTCTTCAAATCAAAATCTACAAGTCTGTAACATATACACATTCTCAAATCTGTAATGAATATACCCCTACTTGAATACATTCTTGGAATTCTCTATACAATCATGAATCTCTTCCTCAAAAGTGTACAATGGCATTCCTTGTGTCTGCCAACTAATCCCTTCATATCTGCATGGATATGTGTTCTAAACTGCACCTTGAAGTAATCAACCAATTTGTCACGAGATATTATGTACCTCGACTATCAAATCATTATGAATCTGCCTTCCCAAAATCTACAAACGAATACTTTAGACTTCCTGAAAGATAGTTCTCTAATATGTAACTTCTGCTTAGAACCCCCCTCTTCAACATTCACATTTATCGGGAGTCTCCAATATGGATGGCTTAGAACAATATATAATCATGCTCTAATGCAGGATCATCATTTTGAATTCTCACATCTTCCTCTTTACTTGTATATTCATCACGATCTCTCAACTCTGTAAATCTTGTGAGTATGATCTCTAGGAGTTTTTCATTCACCTGTTCTTCTTGTTTTTCTTTCCTTCTCCAAATTTACTTGTACCTAATATCAATGTTTTCCTTCATGAAATAATTCATCATGTTTCTACAATCACGAGCTATATGTCAATAGTTGTGGAATTTGTAACATTCAATAATGTAGAGAGCCACACAAACATCTCTTGCTTTAACATTTATTCCATATGCTTTGCAATCTACAACTTTATGTCCAAAGTTATTACAAGTGAAATAATAACCAGAAAAGAAACTTTGATACCTAGGAGTAAATGATCTTCTTTGTAATGTAGTTCTTTTGAATTCATCCCTTAGTTTATTACGATATTCTCTTATGTTGTTTCCTTCATAATGAATGAAGCTTCTTCTTCTTGGGGGTACACTTCTTCTACATTCATTCCTCTTTGACTCTTGTTGACCATGATCCCTTCCTTTGATAATTTCTATATAATTCTTAGCCTTCTCTTCATTCTTCCTTTCCAGCAACCTAGAACACTTCTTTTCAACTTTCTTTATTGGTTGTGTAAAGCTTCCTCTCTCTTCAATTCTCTTGATGGGATTGACATTTGCATCTTCTTTGCATCAAGTTTCACCAATGTATCCAAGACCTTCTTTATTGAATGGTGGCCTTTGAAAACTAAGAATGTCTTCTAGTACTTGAGAGCGCTTCAATTTCTTGTTTAGATTCTCAACTTCAACCCTCAATAGGATGACTTCTTCTTCAAGATTCTCACTGTCTTCTTCTTTATTTATCATCTGGATGTTCATTACATCTTTCATTCTCTTTGATTCTTCAAATTTTGTTTTCAAGGAGATTATTTCTTCTTCAATTCTTCTTTCTTGTTGTTTAAGTCCTCAGAGGTTTCCTTAATATGACTTTTCAAAATTTATTCTCTCTTCTTTGCTTCCTTTCTTAGTGATAATATTTCGGCTTCCAAACACTTCTTTTCTTCCAACTAATTTTTTAGTGTTTCTTCAATCCTTCCGGCTTCTTCTACTTGGACCTTGATCTTCATAATCATCTTCTAGTCTTCTTCAGAGTTGGAATTTTGAGAATCCTCCTTAAGCTTGATCAGTTCTTCCTTGAGTGATTTTTTTTATTCCTTTCTCTTTTTATCTCACTTAAGGCGTTGATTAGTTTTGCTTCAAGATCTACCTCACCTTATTCTTCATAATCCTCTTCATCATTTTAAAATTCCATAAAGAGTACCTTTTTTGAGTCATTGTCACTATCATCATCCTCATCCAATGAGGAACTATCCTCTTTTGAGTAGAGGATTTTCTTGAAGAATTTATTTTTGTTTCTTTTCTTGTCTCCTTTATGGTATTACTTTTCTTTCTTGGGATATTTTTCTTCGTCACTATCTATATTTTAGCATAAAGAAATTTAGAAGAAAAATGACCAACTTTACCACAATTAAAACACATTAAGGGAATCATACCTTTGTACTTGTCAATTCCTTTCTTCAACTTCCGTATGAAGTTGGTTATTTCTTCATCTTCATCCGAATCATTGTTGTAGCTGAGGGTTGGATTTGACTTTTTCTTATTCTTTCTTGTCTTCTTGGATGCTTTAAAATTTGTTTCCTTATTGGATGGATTATCTTTTTCTATTCTCATTTCATAAGTTGTAAGCATCTCATGTAGCTCATCCATGGTCAACGTAGCAAGATCTGCTCTTTCTTTTAGGGTTGAAATCTTAGAATAAAATCTCTTTGGAAGAGACCTTAGTACCTTTTGAATAATCACTGAACCTTTGATTTATTCTCGTAATCGTTTAATAAGATTCACTATTTCATCAACTCATAGAAAGTAAGTTGCAATATCTTCGTCTTCCTTCATTTTCAACTGTTCAAATTTACCTCTATAAGTTTGAAGCTTGGCCTCCTTGACTTTGGCATCTCCTTCGTAGACATTTTGAATTTTGTCCCATATTTCCTTTGCAAAGTCACAATGCATAACCTTGGAATGTATTTAATTAGTCATCCTACTCAGAATAGGAATTTTGGCATTTGATTTGTTTTCATCAAGTTTCTTTCCATCCTTATCTAATGGGGGAGTGACAAGTGCTTTGTATCCACTTATTATTTCTTTCCAGACATCAAATCCATGTGCTTGCACAAATTTTTTCATCCTTCTTCTCCAGAAGGCATAGTTATGACCATCAAATAGTGGTATTCCATTCTTAGTGCACGCCATGATCTACCTTCCAGTGATTATACTATTTCCTAAAGGACCTTCTCTGATACAAATTGTTGGAATACTGAGAGGGGCGGTGAATCAGTATTATGCAATTTTTAGTACTTTTAATCAAAATATATAAACATCAGTTCATCAACAATTTATAATTTATGATTTCATTCAAGACATTATGATCAATGTCATTCAATAACGCATAACCACAAATGCATAATACACAACAATTTTACATGGAAACCTAGATGGGAGAAAACCACGAAATGATTTCTTATATTTCAGAAGATTACATTCATAGGAAGCACCAACTTACAAAATTATTCAACACCAACTCGAAGGAGGCTCCAACCCCCTGTTTNATCCTCCATTTGTGACATACTTTACTTCATATGGCCTTAGCCAATGCATTCTCAACTTAACAGGATGTTGCAAAAATTTGTTTTCATAGAGGAGAACTAGGTATCCCTCCTTAAAGCTCTTCTTCTTTATGTGTCTGTCATGCCAGGCTTTGTCCCTTTCTCTCTGTACCTCTTGGTGGAAGCCTTCCATAATTTTGTCTTCTTCCAGTTCCATCAATTGATTTAACATGTCTTCTAATGTGCCTCTTTCTGTCATATTTGTAATTGTTGCAATGCATAGATTGGGTACCAAAAATTCTAATGGCACCATCTCTTCTTGTCCATACACTAATCTGAATGGTGTATCAACTTCTTGCATGTAGTCCTATATGCCCATAATATTGTTGGTATTTTCAAATCCCAATCATCTCTATTCACATTACAAATATTGGTTAAGGCATTCTCCAAAATCTTGTTGAAAGATTCTACTGTCCCATTTTCTTGAGGATGATATGGTGTACTCTTCTAGTGATAGAATTCAAATTCCTCAGTCATAGCCTGGATGGTATTATTAATAAAATCGGTGCCTCGGTCACTCATTGCCTGCATCTATCTAGAATTGGTGTCAATACTTCCACATGATATTTCAAAAGACTAAAAACAGTCTTTTGAAAGATCATGTAAGCAAGCATCATTCAATTTCCTCAAATCTACAAAAATTCATATCCCCTCTTGTTTCTTTTCTTGGACTACCATGGGACTGATCCATTCGGATTCATCCACTAGCTCTATGATACTAGCTTCTATCATTCGGTCAAGTTATGCTTTCACTTTTTTCTTATACACTGGATTCAATCTATAAGGTCTTTGTCTAACGGGTCTAGCATCTAGTTTTAGAGGTGTCTTCATCTCACCCATCTCACTTGTTATTCCTTTCATCTCTACAAAGGTTGTTGGAAACAAGTCATTGTATGTGCGGAGTAACATTGTTATACTTTCTAGTGTCTTCTCATCCCAGTAGTCACCAATGCTTGCCATTTTAGGGTTTTCTTCTATCCCAATGTTGACTTTGTTGACCTTAGTTGGTGTAGAAAATACCTCTGACTCCAGAGATGGACCTTCCACCTCTCGTTCTCCTTCAATCTCTATTATTTTAATGTTTTGCAGATCATCTTCATCTGGTGCTTCCTCTGTGACATGATAACCTGAGAGTAATTATTTGACTGTTTGATTGTTCTATTGTTGATAATCTATGATAATTTCTACCTCGGGTTCCTCAAGAAATATCCTTCCATGTATCATCTTTAGGAATGAATCAATATTGGGGTTCTCGTGCTCAAATGAGAAATTTACCACAAATTTTTTTTGTAATATTGTCCATTTTGTAGTTCCTCTACGCAAATCGCTATCTATGTACCAGTTCTCTTGTATCCCTTCCAATGTATGAATAAATTAATGAGGCCATTCTTTTGGTGGTGTCAACCTCCATTATGTCCTTCATTTCTCTATATGCTCAGTTGGTCTCCCTCGTCCATCGTATTTTTGTAATGTATTTTTCCCCTATTCTACACCAAATATGTAACATACCCATCCACCCACAGGTCGGGCTACACTACTTCAAGTCTAACTGATGCATACTAACAGTTGTTTCATGCATGAGATGTACTCTTCTACTAAGTGCATTGGAAACTTTATTTTATTTTCATTTGATATGCTTGATATCAAAGTCGTATTCACTTAAAAATTCCAGCCATCTTGTTTTCCTAACATTCAAAGTAGGTTGTTCAAAAATATACTCCAGACCACTGTGTTCTATTCTCAATTCAAATATAGTTCTTATGAGGTAATGCCTCCACATATTCAATGTGGGAACAATCACATCAAGCTCCAAGTTATGTGTGGCATAGTTCTTGTCATGTTCCTTGAGCTTTCTGGACTCATAACCAATGGCATGTCCATTTTGAGTGAGGACTCCACCATTTCCTTCCTTGCATGCATCTGTACATACCCAAAACTTTCATTTGGGTCAGCAATATTTAACATAGGTGCACTAGTGAGTAACTCCTTCAACTAATTAAATTTCTCTTCACATCCATATGTCCATTCAAATTTGATTCCCTTCTTTTGCAAAGAATTGATGGGATGAGTAATATTAGAGAACCTTGTTATAAACCTTATGTAGTAACCATCTAATCCCATAAAAGATATGACTTTCGAAACATTCATGGGTGTTGGCCATCCTCTAATGGCTTCAATCTTTTCTAGATCCACTGCTATACCCTGTTCTGAAATAATGTGCCCCAAGCAATGGATTTGTTCTTGATAAAGAAAACACTTAATTAGCTTGGCATACAACTGATGTTCCCTTAGCACTTGCAATACCAATATTAGGTGATGTTCATTCTCTTCCTATGACTTAGAATAGACAAGTATGTCATCCAAGAATACTATGACAAACTTATCCAAATAATCTTTGAATATGCCATTCATTAAGCACATAAAGACAACTAGTGCATTGGTCAGTCCAAATGGCACCAGTATGATTTCATAATCCCCATACCTGGTTCTGAAGGTTGTATTATGGATGTCTTCTTCCTTGATTCTTACCTTATGGTATCCCAATCTCAATTCTATCTTCAAAAATATCTTTTCTCCTCTTAGTTGATCAAAGAGGTCATCAATTATGGGTAAATGACACTTGTTCTTTATAGTAGAGCTGTCGAAAGTCAATACACAAATTCAGGGGTAGGGAAAGGATCATGTAAGAAATCATCATTCAATTTCCTCAAATCTACACAAATTCATATTCCTCCTTGTTTATTTTCCTGGACTACCATGGGATTGATCCATTAGGATTCATCCACTGGCTCTATGATACCAGCTTCTAGCATTCGGTCAAGTTTTGCTTTCATTTTTTTCTTATACACTGGATTCAATCTGTAAGGTCTCTTTCTAATATGTCTAGCATCTAGTTTTATGGGTGTCTTCATCTCACCCAACTCACCTTCTATTCCTTTCATCTCTGAAAAGGTTGTTGGAAACAAGTTAGTGTATTCACACAGTAACTCTGATATCCTTTCTAGTGTCTACTCATCTCAGTAGTCTCCAATGCTTTCCATTTTAGGGTTTTGTTCTATCCCAATATTGAATTTGTTGACCTTAATTGGTGTAGAAAATACCTCTGACTCCAGAGATGTACCCTCCACCTCTCATTCTCCTTCAATATCTTTTATCTGAATGTTGCGTGGATCATCTCCATCTGGTGCTTCCTCTACAACATGATAACAAGAGAGTAAGTCTTTGACTATCAGTCTATTCTGTTGTTGATAATGTGTGATAATTTCTACCTCAGGTTCCTTAAGAAATATCCTTCCATGTATCATCTTTAGGGATGAATCAATATTGGGGTTCTCATGCTCAAATGAGAAATTTACCACAAAATTTTATTGTAATATTATCCATTTTGTAGTTCCTCTGCGCAATTATTTATTTATGTACCAGTTCTCTGGTATCCCTTCCAACATATGAATAAAGTAATGAGGCCATTTTGTTGGTGGTGTCAACCTCCGTTATGTCCTGCATTTCTCTATATGCTCATTTGGTCTCCCTTGTCCATCAATTTTTTGTAATGTATTGTTCGCCTATTCTACATCAAATCTAATGCTCATAAACCTTTTACACTGATGCCAGTCCTCAATTGTTTCATTGTGTGTGCCCCACCATCTTGCAGGTGTTGCCTTGAGTGCAATATCCAGGGCTAACAACCTATGATTTTCCAAAAATTCTTCCTCATACTTTGTCAAGAATTCTGCTAAGTCGTTCAAACCATGAAAAGTGGGAGGTTCCCTTACCTATGTACAGACCCACCTTACTATGCACTCTATTCTTGCACACCTCCTTGTGGAGATTTCATGTAGTCTCTGCTACCAGTTTTCCAGACCTGTATCTAAGTCTCAAGCACACAATGTAATGTTTCTCCAGTTGAGTACCCCATCTGTAGTTGGTTTGACATAATATTCTTCTTGTGTGGTAGACCTATGTAACTGATTTATTTCTTCCAAGTTCAAACATGTTGCCTCTACTAACCTTTCTTCTTCTAAGGGATCCAATGGTGCAATCACTCTATATTCGCCTGATTCAAAAGTCATTGTTTGTGTCTTCAAGTTGATCACATCCTGGTTATCAAATGCCCAGTCCAATCCAAGTAATGTTGGGTAGGGTTTTGTGCCATATACTATTTCTATAACTTCAAAATCGGCCACAATGTGCACTCCAGCCAAGTATATTGTCACACCTTTAAGTCTTCCAATTGGTAATACTCTATGTTGATTTTCCAATTTCAACTGGACAGGTGAATACCCTAATGTGGGTTCTCCCATACAATGCCATGTCTTCTTAGGTAATACATTCACTTCAGAGCCTCAATCAAGTATGATATGAGAAATCAAGTATGATATCTCCCATATTGAAATCCCCAATGTTGGCGTTTAACTTGAATTCCCTACTTGTTCTTCTTCTTGTATGGCGATGATTAACTGTGTTTGTTCGGAATTTCCTTCTACTTTTGTGTTGCGTCTTTCTAAAAAATTCTATAAGGCCTTAATGGATGGTGGATCATTCAATAACTTAATACAGGATTGCATAAGAGTCTTTATGTTACTTACTTGCTATGAAGGTTTTCCTTTTGCTGGTGTGATCCATTGAAGGTGGAATTTTGTACATTGGTTGATCCTAATTTTGTTGCGTAATTAATGTAGATGCAATATTCTCTTTGAGAATATCATGTCTGGCCTCCTTAAATGTCTCATTTTCTTTACGCGGGTCAAAATGCTTATGTGGCTCAGTATTCTTCTTGATCCACTGGTGTTGAGTCGGATCGTGTTTTGCTACATCAGCTCTCATCTTGGCTCCTCCTCGAGTAAATATGTTCATATTCTTCCCATTATCCCTAGATTATGTGGAAATCCATTGGACATTCTGATTGTTCTGGTTCCTTTTTTCCTGCATTTTTTCCAATAGTGTTGGACAGTCTTATGTGTCGTGATCTATCGTGCAAAAATACATACATGTCGGAGGTGGAAGTGGATAGTCTCTTGCATAATGTCCTGGTTTTTAATAGTTTTGAGTGACTATTGTCCCTCTTCCCTGTCCAAATCCTCCTCTGCCCCGACCTCCACCTCTGAATCCACCTCGATCTCTGCACAGTGCATTGTATTGGGGTATCTGGTTATACTACCCGAGATTATATTGTGGTTGTGCATTGTTGTATTGCGGTTGCACAAGATTGAATTGTGTTTTTGCATTATTGAATTGTGGTGCATCTTGGCCTGTCATCATCTCTACTTGTACCCTATAGGTGTATGAATTTATTTCTCTCATCAATTCCAATGTTCTATAGTCCTTGTCATCATGACCCACTGATTTGAAAAATTTGTAGTAAGTACTCTTTGGAACTATCTTATACTTTCGAATCATTGGAAAATGATATGGATCATGCTCGTGTGTATTACAAATATCACACCATGGTCCTCCTATTGGAAAGGGGTTTAGAACCCCCGCTGCCAAGTATTGCCCAAAGGTTGGACATTCATTCTTATGGTGTCCCTCTGTCCTGCATAACGTACACCAAAAATATCCTCTCTTCTCTTTCCCCTTATTCTGGTTCAACTCAAATGTCAGATTATTCAGATCCTCTTTCAGTACTTCTATTGTTGGGTATTTCTATTGATATTGGTTTTATTCTAGCTGCAGGGTTGCTTGGAGAGCCTCTTCCTGAATTTGAAACTTGTGTTGCCTCAATGAATACTTCAAGTGTGGTAATAGTGAGTTCACAAATAACTACCTATGTTGCATGTTAGTAATAAAGTACTTCAACTTACCTTTCAAACATTTGAACCTTTGATCAATCTCCTAGATAGACTCACTTGGTTTCTTCCTGATCTCAATCATTTCATTCATATACTGGTCTTGTGAGCTTTGCTTCTGGAATTCATTTACCAACATCTTTTTCACTTCTGCAACAGTCTTTGGTGCTCCTTGCGGTCTGTTTACATCAAGGCTCATGTACCAGTCTAGTGCGCAGTCTATGAGTGTTATGGATAACTGCATGAATTTTGTATCCTCATCGATGACTTGCTTTTCTTCCCAGATATTTTCACAGATAAATAAATGCTTCTCAGGGTAATCTTATGCCTCAACCCAAAACTCTAGTAATCTGATAGTGGAATCTACTACTACCATTTTGAACTATGTTGAACTACTGCATCCGCGCGATGTAGATAATTGACTGTTACTTCTTGAGTTTGTACCTCCATTTGGTTGTCCTCTATTGGACCCTTGACCTATTGTTCCTCTTATACTAAAATTCTATTGTCTAAAAGGTCATGTTCCTTAAGGTGTATTAGTCGCACATGGGGTTGTAGGTTCCACACTAATTGTGATCTAGAATGCAGTTCTACCTTATGTTCATAAACTTGGACCTCTTGTTTTAGTTTCATATGTTACGTGCATGATTTTCTCAATCTTATCCATAGCTAGGAGATCCTCTACCTCTTCTTCATCACTCGTCAATCCCTCTTTGTCGACTATGGCGTTGTTTTTGTTATTTATCTTATATTGGTAAGGTCTATCATTGTGAGTATTTCCATATTTTTTCCATTATCTGCTTTGTCTGGTCCTCATCCATCATGATTGGGTCCATGGTCTCCTTCTGCTTCCCCTTATCCATCTCCTTGTCCATATCTCAGACTTATGTCAGTGCTTCCCCCCTTCCCCCATGCGTGCAGGGAGGTTTAGTTGTCTGATTACATGGTCATCACACCTTTGTCCTACAATAAAATCTTGATAGAAGTATATAGTGATCCGATCTACCTACCTCTGGGTCCCTTCAAAAAATCCTTCTCTGCAGCAGTGTACAACTTCGCAGTATCAACTGTAAATTTAGTGATAAACCCTACAATAATATTGTCTAACCAAAAATCTATTACGCGCGTAAATTTATTATTGACTTGCTGCAATTGCGTGATCTCCAAAAAATTCCACTCTAGCTTTCTATTTTGATTCGTAGGATGGCTATGTCCACAAAGATATGTTTCTTCTGCTCTTTTATTCATCTTTCGAAAAAATCTGCACTGCGTGCATTACATATTTTGACTTACAATAAAAAAATGAGGGTAAATACCATATGTGAGGTGGACTAGACCACACCAAGTTCCACATCCTGTGACCTAACCCTCAAAAACTATCTTATTCAAAACAATCGACCGATGACCAATGAACAACCAACTTCTAACCAACCTCTAGTAGAAATCATAGGCCTTATTTATACTCTTATATTGGTTTATATCCATTACATGCATGTCTAAAATCATAACCCTAACATGGCTAGGTTTGACTGCATGCACGCCACACTACCTTTACTCCATCTTCTACATGTTTCTTTTCCTTCCTCTTATGCATGTTTCTTTTTTGCCACAGAAGGTGTGCGCTCCAAAAATAGACCTTTCTTTTCCAAAATAAGCCTGCGCCATAAAATAATATATTATCTCCCAAAATAGGTCTACGCCAACATGTGTTATCTCCCTTTCTACCCAAAACCCATTACATATTTATACATATACATCGGGGCTTATCCCGTTACAATGTGCACAAAATGTCTCAAAACTCCTAACTAACTTTATCCTTATGCATGTTGACTCCTTTAAATATGCTAATTGTCTTTTGCACACATTGATCCTATGTTAAATTTTTGCACAGTCCACTCCCACGTGATTCCCAAAGCTTAACCAAAATTTCATGCTCCAACACTTGACCCATGAGGGTCTTCTCAATTAGAATTTTTTCAGAAACCCTTCTCCCAACTGTGGCTTTGAGACTTCTCCTTCGGTACATCATACTTATTGCCTCAAATTCACTTAAGAGATCAAAAAATTTCTTGGTTGGTTGGTTAGAATGAGAGGCTTTTTGATGTGTATTTATATTGTTTCAAGTAACTCCTTTACTTTATTTTAGGGCCAACCTATAACTTTTTGTCCTTAGATCCAGGACTTCTTGGCCATGCTCTGGGGCTTCATATTTAAGAGGGAATAACTTTTCAACCGTGAGGAACCACATGACGTACCACCTACCATTGGAAACGACATGATGAGGGCTATACATATATTTCTCTCTCCCCGATGAGGACAATTTATCTCCCCCTATCTTATTTTGCAAGATGTCGTGTAGATCAATGTGGGGCTTATTGTATATGCTTTCTTTCCTCTCTTCTATGTTTTTTGGTCCATTATTACTTCTTGTTATTTTAATCCATTGACGTATATTAAAATCATTCATGTTACATTTCCTTCATCACTTGACTTCAAGTCTTTATGGCTTGTCATGTATTCATTCAGCTGACATCATAATCATTCAACAATTTTCCCTTGGAAGTATAACTCCTCCTAACAGTTTCTCTCCTCCCATCTTGTTGTGTCTCTCACAGTTTTCCTTCATGTGACTAGTTGGTTCCACTTGTCAATATGCTTCTTTTATGAGTCATATGTTTTACTGAACATTCCTCTTGATGACAACTTCAACAAGTATTTCTACAATTTCTCTTGAGCTCATGCTTCCATCCACTGTCATGTATCTTCCCTGGTTCATGTCAAGTATTGTCTTCTAGACCTGCCAAATATATAATGAATTCATCTCTTTCCATATGTCACAAAATTGTCCATGACTCTGCTACTCAACTACACACAATGTTGATTAATCTTCCACTGAGAACTTTCTCAAATATGTTGCAATTGATAACTGCATATTCCTGCTTCTCAAGTTGAATCAAATATGTCCACTAATCTGCTTTGTCTTCAAATCAAAATCTACAAGTCTGTAACATATACACATTCTCAAATCTGTAATGAATATACCCCTACTTGAATACATTCTTGGAATTCTCTATACAATCATGAATCTCTTCCTCAAAAGTGTACAATGGCATTCCTTGTGTCTGCCAACTAATCCCTTCATATCTGCATGGATATGTGTTCTAAACTGCACCTTGAAGTAATCAACCAATTTGTCACGAGATATTATGTACCTCGACTATCAAATCATTATGAATCTGCCTTCCCAAAATCTACAAACGAATACTTTAGACTTCCTGAAAGATAGTTCTCTAATATGTAACTTCTGCTTAGAACCCCCCTCTTCAACATTCACATTTATCGGGAGTCTCCAATATGGATGGCTTAGAACAATATATAATCATGCTCTAATGCAGGATCATCATTTTGAATTCTCACATCTTCCTCTTTACTTGTATATTCATCACGATCTCTCAACTCTGTAAATCTTGTGAGTATGATCTCTAGGAGTTTTTCATTCACCTGTTCTTCTTGTTTTTCTTTCCTTCTCCAAATTTACTTGTACCTAATATCAATGTTTTCCTTCATGAAATAATTCATCATGTTTCTACAATCACGAGCTATATGTCAATAGTTGTGGAATTTGTAACATTCAATAATGTAGAGAGCCACACAAACATCTCTTGCTTTAACATTTATTCCATATGCTTTGCAATCTACAACTTTATGTCCAAAGTTATTACAAGTGAAATAATAACCAGAAAAGAAACTTTGATACCTAGGAGTAAATGATCTTCTTTGTAATGTAGTTCTTTTGAATTCATCCCTTAGTTTATTACGATATTCTCTTATGTTGTTTCCTTCATAATGAATGAAGCTTCTTCTTCTTGGGGGTACACTTCTTCTACATTCATTCCTCTTTGACTCTTGTTGACCATGATCCCTTCCTTTGATAATTTCTATATAATTCTTAGCCTTCTCTTCATTCTTCCTTTCCAGCAACCTAGAACACTTCTTTTCAACTTTCTTTATTGGTTGTGTAAAGCTTCCTCTCTCTTCAATTCTCTTGATGGGATTGACATTTGCATCTTCTTTGCATCAAGTTTCACCAATGTATCCAAGACCTTCTTTATTGAATGGTGGCCTTTGAAAACTAAGAATGTCTTCTAGTACTTGAGAGCGCTTCAATTTCTTGTTTAGATTCTCAACTTCAACCCTCAATAGGATGACTTCTTCTTCAAGATTCTCACTGTCTTCTTCTTTATTTATCATCTGGATGTTCATTACATCTTTCATTCTCTTTGATTCTTCAAATTTTGTTTTCAAGGAGATTATTTCTTCTTCAATTCTTCTTTCTTGTTGTTTAAGTCCTCAGAGGTTTCCTTAATATGACTTTTCAAAATTTATTCTCTCTTCTTTGCTTCCTTTCTTAGTGATAATATTTCGGCTTCCAAACACTTCTTTTCTTCCAACTAATTTTTTAGTGTTTCTTCAATCCTTCCGGCTTCTTCTACTTGGACCTTGATCTTCATAATCATCTTCTAGTCTTCTTCAGAGTTGGAATTTTGAGAATCCTCCTTAAGCTTGATCAGTTCTTCCTTGAGTGATTTTTTTTATTCCTTTCTCTTTTTATCTCACTTAAGGCGTTGATTAGTTTTGCTTCAAGATCTACCTCACCTTATTCTTCATAATCCTCTTCATCATTTTAAAATTCCATAAAGAGTACCTTTTTTGAGTCATTGTCACTATCATCATCCTCATCCAATGAGGAACTATCCTCTTTTGAGTAGAGGATTTTCTTGAAGAATTTATTTTTGTTTCTTTTCTTGTCTCCTTTATGGTATTACTTTTCTTTCTTGGGATATTTTTCTTCGTCACTATCTATATTTTAGCATAAAGAAATTTAGAAGAAAAATGACCAACTTTACCACAATTAAAACACATTAAGGGAATCATACCTTTGTACTTGTCAATTCCTTTCTTCAACTTCCGTATGAAGTTGGTTATTTCTTCATCTTCATCCGAATCATTGTTGTAGCTGAGGGTTGGATTTGACTTTTTCTTATTCTTTCTTGTCTTCTTGGATGCTTTAAAATTTGTTTCCTTATTGGATGGATTATCTTTTTCTATTCTCATTTCATAAGTTGTAAGCATCTCATGTAGCTCATCCATGGTCAACGTAGCAAGATCTGCTCTTTCTTTTAGGGTTGAAATCTTAGAATAAAATCTCTTTGGAAGAGACCTTAGTACCTTTTGAATAATCACTGAACCTTTGATTTATTCTCGTAATCGTTTAATAAGATTCACTATTTCATCAACTCATAGAAAGTAAGTTGCAATATCTTCGTCTTCCTTCATTTTCAACTGTTCAAATTTACCTCTATAAGTTTGAAGCTTGGCCTCCTTGACTTTGGCATCTCCTTCGTAGACATTTTGAATTTTGTCCCATATTTCCTTTGCAAAGTCACAATGCATAACCTTGGAATGTATTTAATTAGTCATCCTACTCAGAATAGGAATTTTGGCATTTGATTTGTTTTCATCAAGTTTCTTTCCATCCTTATCTAATGGGGGAGTGACAAGTGCTTTGTATCCACTTATTATTTCTTTCCAGACATCAAATCCATGTGCTTGCACAAATTTTTTCATCCTTCTTCTCCAGAAGGCATAGTTATGACCATCAAATAGTGGTATTCCATTCTTAGTGCACGCCATGATCTACCTTCCAGTGATTATACTATTTCCTAAAGGACCTTCTCTGATACAAATTGTTGGAATACTGAGAGGGGCGGTGAATCAGTATTATGCAATTTTTAGTACTTTTAATCAAAATATATAAACATCAGTTCATCAACAATTTATAATTTATGATTTCATTCAAGACATTATGATCAATGTCATTCAATAACGCATAACCACAAATGCATAATACACAACAATTTTACATGGAAACCTAGATGGGAGAAAACCACGAAATGATTTCTTATATTTCAGAAGATTACATTCATAGGAAGCACCAACTTACAAAATTATTCAACACCAACTCGAAGGAGGCTCCAACCCCCTGTTTNTGTTTTAGCAAAGATACATGGAAAAAATTATGAATACACAAGGATGTAGGCAATGCAGGCATATATGTGACAAGACCAATCCTCTCTAGGATTTCAAATGGCCCATAGTAGCTCACTTCCAGCTTAGAATAATTTCCCAACTTCAGGGAGCTATGTCTTGCTTTTACTTTCAAGAACACATGTTCACCCACTTTAAACTTTTAGTGTATTATGCCTTTATATGTGCATATTTTTTGTCTATCATGGGAAAACTTTAAATTATGCCTTATCTTCACCATCTTCTCTTCCATTTCCTGGAGAATATCTAGCCCAACCACTATGCAGTCTGTTGGGTTGTCCCAACTCACTGGTGTGTAGCACTTTCTACCACAAAGTGCTTCAAATGGACTCATCTTTAGAGATGTTTGATACCCATTGTTATAAGTAAACTCAATCAAAGGTAATTATTTTTCCCATTGCATCAGTTTTTCCATCACATACATTCTTAGCATATCTTCTAGCACTTGATTTACCCTTTTTTTTCCCATTTGACTCTAGATGATAGGTTGTGCTAAAAATCATATTTGTCCCAAATCCTTTGAACAACCCTTTCCAAAAATTTGATGTGAAATTGGGATATCTGTCAGACATAATTGTCTTAGGTACACCATGCATCCTATCAATTTCTCTCATGTATATATCAGCAATGTTGGCTTCCTTTTAATTTGAAATCAATGGAATAAAATGGGCAGCTTTAGTAAGCTTATCCACTACTACCATAATAGAATCATGTTGCTTAGCAGTCCTAGGAAGCTTAGTAATGAAATCCATGGTTACAACTTCCCACTTCCACTCAAGAATGGGTAAAGTTTTTAGCAAACCAACTTGGTGGTTGTGCTCAGCCTTTACCTTTTGACATTCAAGGCATCTAGCGATAAAAGCAACAACCTCCTTTTTCATGCCTGGCCAATAGTATTGTTTTTTGACTGCTGAATTTCTCTTCAGTAGTCAAAAAACAATACAAAGAGGTCATCTATCCTTGGAAAAGGATACTTGTTATTTACTATTACTTTGTTTAACTTCATGAAGTCAATACAAAGTCTCGATGTACCATCCTTCTTCAAAAACAATATTGTGGCACCCCAAGGTGACACACTTGGGTGTATATACCCCTTCTTCAAAATCTCTTATGAAATTCCTTCAGCTCTAGTGTACTCATCGTATAAGGAGTCTTGGATACGGAGGTTGCTCTAGGAATCAAATTTATAGAGAAATAAATATATATTTTATGTTGGCAACCCGGATATTTATTTGAAGACATCTTCAAATTATTTTAGTACTAGGTAGTCTTCAACATTTAGCACTTTATCCTTAGGTGCCTCCTCCATGTGTGTCGCAAATACTTGGCATCCTTTCTTGTAAATTTTCTTCAATTGCAAGCTTGAAACTTCTCTGATAGTTACAGCTCTTGGAATGCCTTGAATTGTTCTTAAATGTCCTTCCTCATCCAAGCAAGTAAATGCTTTATTGTAACAGTCTAGAATAGCATGATGTTGGTCCAGCCAATCCACACCAATGAAACAATCATAAGAGCCCAAAGGTATGATATTCAAATCATCTTTTTCGCTCATCTCATTCATATCCATTGGACATGCCTTAACCATCTCATTAATTTTCCTTTTTTCCCCCATAGCTAACTGCACCAACCACAGTTTTCCAAGATTGCTTCTTGGCAATTGGAATCTTTCTACCATATTAGGATCTAGATAAATATGACTAGCTCATGAATCAATTAAAATAGTAATGGTTTGGTCATTAATATTACCTTCCACTTCAATCATGTATGATTGAAACTCAGCTTGCTTGTTATCAAGGGATGTGTAGATCCTTGATACATTTATTCCCATGTCTTCGACTATCACAGCATGTTGTACATTGCGAACATTCCTCACTTTTTCACCTCTGTGAGGGAAATATCTGTACATGTGATCTTCCCCAAAACCCCAACATTGAATAGGTGGTTTCCTTGGTCTTTGCCCCATTGTCTCAGTTATTATGGGCTCCTTGGGATTTGGTTGTCCTTGAGAAGTATTTTTGAAAATGGTGACTTAGTCTCCTTCTTCCTCTATTCCATCTTAATTTTCTTCTTATCTTCCCAATCCTTTTGGAAAGTTGGTCTTCCCCTTTGATGATAATAGAGACATTTATCTCACCTTATGGTTTCCTCCAATGTCTTTGGGTCATCATATTGTATCTTGTTACTAATAAATGATGGTATCCCACTCAACTACCTCTGAATCTTAACTTGCTCATCCTTGATGAATGCAAAATATTTCAGCAGCTCTAAGAATCTTCTTTCATACTCATCTATTGGCATACTCCCAAGCTTGAGTTCAAATAACTCCTTCATTTTCTTTTCATAGTATAGCTTGGTTAAGTATTTCTTTTGAAAATGCCTTTTAAACTCCCTCCAAGTAACCTTCTTCTCAGCAATGTGTTTCATTTGCATGAATTGATCCCACCACATTGATGCTTTTCCCTTTAGATGATAGATGGAAATTCTCTCTTCTTCCTGCATAAAGTAATTATGCAACTAGAATTTCTTCCTCATGCCCAACAACCAAGTCTCTGCATCTCCATACTTCTTGTGCTCACCATCAAAGGTAGGAGGCTTGATCTTATTCATTTCTCCTTGTAGCTCGTCCACCTTGGTCCTTCTCTTATTATTTATGACAAGAGATGGACTTGAGCTACTGTGTGATTTCATAAATGAATGTTTTGGTGAGTGGTGATGATTCCCATCATCACTTCTTGTTTCTTTTCTTTTTCCATGAGACTTGTGACTCCTTGACTTTCTTGACTTTGTCTCCTTATCCATTTTCTTCTATATTATGTCCAAGCTTTGCATCAACTTGTTATTGAAGTCATTTTGCTGCTCCTTGGCTTTTATAAGCCTCTCATTATCATATTTATAGCTTTGGACATCTTTTTACAGTCCCTTTATGGTTTCTACCAAGTTTATGCACTCCTCCTTGCCATCTTTATGCTCATTGGATTCTATACTATCAATACCCATACCGATATACAAACCCCCAAATTCATCATCATGGTTGTAATTTCTTTGCGCATATTCCATGCTTTTGAATCTCTGCATTGATTCTGCCATGATCTAATCATTGTTAATTCTTCAAAATGTATAGGAAATAAGATTTGTTAGACGAATTCATACAACAACTTTATGAAAACTCTCCACCATTTTGTCAGAATCCTTTCTTCTAAAAAAAAAATTGGGATGATTTTAACATCCCAATTCAAAAAAATTGGGTGAATAATTGAACTCATATGTCCAAAAATTTCCCATCGACTACTCTGTTGCGCAATTTTGAACCTTGTGCAATAAATTACGGCCATTTGGAATTCACCCAAATAACCTTTTACTCTATCTTTCTTCTTTATAAATCATGTGCTCACATTAGTATTCAACACATAACAACGCACAATGTCAATATTTAACATAAACACTGCTTATCAATATTACACATGCACCACCATTTTTTCTCCGCGTAGCCCCAAATGTTTAGTGCGCACACACATGAACCATTGTTTTCTGTGCATTTCCAGTGTTTCACCCCGCAATGTCAAAATTTAGTGCACACACTTGCACATTCTTATTTTATGTGCACCACGGTTGCGTTGTAATTCCAAATTCGACCACTTACCAGTCTAATTTTTTTCTTAAGTATATACTTGGCCCATGCAGGCTCAGTGTTGAAACTAGAGCTTTGATACCAATCTGTAACATACCTAGCCTCCTAGCTAGGTCTCGTTACCCCATTGTAACGTCTCCACTATTGCAAACTTCCTAAATACAGTTCTAATACCAACCTGTAACATCCCCAGCTTATTGTTGAGCAATGCCACTCCAAAAATATAATGCACAGATTCTACACTATAACATTGATCTGCGCATAAACATGTGAAGTAACGTGCATGATCCCAAGCTGGATCGTGCCACAAAATTTTTTCTCTTCAGACACTAGTTATAGAAACAGAATTAACACATAATACAAATGTGCACGTAATCATTCAGAGCACACAAGTATTATTGCACATGTAACCACTCTGAACACATGATTACTATTGTGTGTGCAACCACTCTGATGCCCCACAAATATTTGGTTCTCCTTGTGCCCGCAAATATTCTTCCATGTGTGCACAACGATTCCATCCTCTAGCGCACATAGATTATTTCCTTGCATGCACAACAATTCTAGCCTTGCCTCAGAAACTCATGACCATTATTACAAAGTTAACAACATGAAAACTCAATAATTTTCATACTCTGGATGTGCGACAATAATTACTAAATACAACATCATGCTTACATGTACAAACCCCATCGTATAGAATAACGAAAATTAATTATATGCAACGTCATACAGGAAATAAACCCATATCATACATAGATAATTAAGCACATAGTAAATTAGACAAGCACATAAAGGACACTTATATTTTATAAAGAGTCACTAATTGTGTGCAGAGCTCAAACGTTCCTCCCAACCACAGAATATGTTGTTCATATACTTTCAGCAACAGGTCACCTCCAAGTTGGGGCTTAAACTCCACCAGGTAAAAAGGATTCCTAATGCGAGGATAAAGTCTGATAATCAATACAATTGCTCATTCCAAGGTCCTCAAGTGTTGAAACTATCCTACAGTCTCTCATTCCCCACATGTCTATCCCACCCCAGGAAGTGTGCCCCTTCTCTACTCAACAGTCCCTCAACTGCCCCACTTCTCTTCCAGGGCTCTAGCAATAGATCAAAAAATAAATCCCATATCCTTGTAACTAATGCATAGCACACCAAGGAACAATTCATAGAAAATATCTCACCTGGAGAGAATGCTCACGGGCTTGACAACCCCCCTCTTCGACAATAAATCTCTCACCTGGAGAGAATGCTCACGATCCTGACAACCCGCATCTTCGACAACAAAGTCTCTGGTTAATAGATGGAAAATCCCTTCTAGGATTTTATTTGTAGATAAGGTAATGGTTGTTTCCATGTTCATATGGCCCAACCCCTCCCGAAAAAAGTAAGTGATCCCCCAAATACATTAAGGTTCAACCATATATTTGCATGGTCATAATTGGACACTTATCACCTTCAAAATTAGTTTTAGCCACTTGGTGACCCGTTCCCATCCCTAGGGAACTTAGGATAAATAAATATCCATAAATTATACTTTTCATAAATATTAATAAAATATTCCCTTGAACTTAAGCCCGCCTTTTTCCCTTTTTGGTGGAGTTTATCCCCCTCTATTTTCGTCTGATTGGACTGTGCACAGCGATGTGATTTTATTAATATAATGTGTGTGATTANTTGGAAGGGACCTTACGACATCAAGGCCATGGTTGTAATCTCTCTTTCACATTTAATATGATACAGTAATATGATTCTTTCCTATAAGCTTGTTGTGTTTTATTGTATGATTCCTTGATCACATACATAGGTTTATATTGAGTTTATGTTGTTACTATCACTTTGGTTGGTTGCATTCTTTTGCAGGTTCATCATTGTATGAGTGTTGGAACGGAGCTAGGATGGCGATGGCGAGAGAAAGCGACATTTAAATGGTATGTCACCCATCCCTCTTTAGTTAGTAAATTCAATATTTAAAACTTACGGAAAGCGTCATATTCTGGTGTGTTTTGTTCTAGATCTAGGTGGATCTAGGGAGATCAGTTAGTGTCTGCACCTACCGATTAGTCCGATAAAAAAATTAGCGACTCCACTGGGGAACAGATTGTTTCCTAGTTAGTCTAGTTTCCCTTGCTTTGATTTCTTGTTTTCTGGTCTTTGAGTCTATGGGAGATCCATCCAGACTCTCTGGATCTGAAAGTTCACTCAAATTTAGTCCTTTTTCAAATTTTTGCTTGTTTACGAGAATTCTCGCACTGTACCCTTTAGTGGCCTACGAGAAACACCTAAGTTCCCACCCTAGTGTTAAGTCCAGTGTGAACCCCTCACATTTAACCTTTGTTCAGCCTACGAGAATCTTTGATTCTCACACTATAATACACTGCCAGCCTGCGAACTTGTTTGTAAAAAATTTTGGATTGGGTCTTCTCATTTTTTGATGCCTAGTTTTGCTTTGAACAGCTGGATTGAACTTTTGGAGCCTATATTGATCTGTTTACAGTATTCTTGACATTCTTTGAGTTGCTTTTATCCATCTTTGCTTTGTTTGGTTTTGAAGGATTAGTCTCTTGCTTTGAGTGTCTTTCAATTACAAAGCATGTGTTTTCTTTA
>JZKD02S2022692.1:22082-35710 GCA_000966675.3 Picea glauca
AGATTTTAAACAAAACAAAAAAAAATAATAATAATTTTGCAAAAAAAGTCATTTACTAAAATAGTTAGACAACACTCCGCGTATTTGAGTGATTATTTATGTATAATACAAGTTCCCCTGAGATTTTTCAGAATGATTAAACAACACCATCTATCAATATTCTCTTATATTTTTTACTATATTATATTTTACAACACATTTAACTTCTCATCCGATTAAAAAGTCATAACTAAAAACTCCAAAAACAATAAAATCACTTAAATACTGATTAAAAAGTCATAACTAAAAACTCCAAAAACAATAAAATCACTTAAATACCGATTAAAAAGTCATAACTAAAAACTCCAAAAACAATAAAATCACTTAAATACTGAGCATTTCAATTGAAGAAATGAATGCTAAATTAAATATCGTAATGATTGGTCACTATCAAATTACCAGCGATCTCTCCAACTTTTTTCAAGAATCTTGAGAAGTGTGGGTCTTCAAAGGCCACGTGGTGCACATAAATCATTCACTTTAAGGCGAAATAGGTTGTCAGCACTCACTCAACTTAATTCAAATGAAGACAAATTAAATCTTATAACAATAAGATGGGTGTTAGTCCACTAATATATCTCTATCTTGTCAGGTGGTTGTGGGCGGCCGTCATTATGCCATTGCTTAAAGTAGCATATTCTCAAGCAAGGAAAGAAAACAATGAAGTGAATTGGGGGAGTTATATTGTTTAAAGATTATGATATTTTGTTTTTGATAGAAAATGAATATTTTACAAAGTTCATATTTATTTCATATCTCACTAAATATTTTCAACAATCTTATAATTTCAAGTTTCAATTATGCCCATACCAACCTGCAATAATCAGAAAGTTTTCCAAAAAAAAATAGAAGAAATTTTTTATTTTATATAATATAAAGTCTTTTAAATTAGTTTTTCTATGTTTATTTATTTATTTAAAATTTATACAATAAAACACAAGTACTAACATTAAATGAAAATGTATGAATTTAAAAAAGAAAAAACCTTATTATTAGTATTATGATTAATTTTCAAAGTCTATGAAAATTAAAGAAAAAATGAAAAAAAATAAGTCAAATTAACTGTAAAATTCTTTTAAATGCTTTTTAAAGATGTTTTAATGTATTAATGTTTACTAAGTACTTAAATCTCAAAAATAATTTTTATTATTTTTTTATTTCTAATTAATTGTGTTAGAAATTAATTAAACAACCAGTCCGGTAGTTGATAGCGATAAGTGTGCAGTAAATGCATCGACTGCACTGACTCAAATGACTTCTTGGAAGAACGAGAAACATTTGGAAGAAGTGATTCCAGCTATTGATCTTGAAACCAATCAGCGATGCAACTCATCTCATCATTGTATAAATACCCATGCTTGTAATGCGATAGACAAGTTATTGTGTTCATCTCTACATGTGTTTAAGTGTGTGTGCTCTTCTCTGATTTGGTATCAGAGCCAAGAGAGCCGTGTGAGTCGAAGGGGACGTGAGTGTTGTGAAAATAGTGAGGCCTAAGAGCCGTGAGCACTGTGAGGTGTGATGATCTGTGAAAGGGAGTTGTGACTGCTGATTTATAAGAGAGTTGTGAGTTGTGACTACTGTGATAGCCGTGAGACCGAGTCTTGTGTGTGGAGTAGGCACGTGAAGCCAAAACATTTGTTGTTGTAAGATTTGCAACTAGTGTGGAAGAGTTGGGCTATCCATCCAGTGCAGAGATCCATGCAAATGAGCCCATAAATCCATTATCCGTTGTGTTAATGTGCTTTACTGTCCGCTAAAGTAAGGGACCATCATTTTCTCTCGAAGAGAAGGTCGCTGGAAGTGTCAAGATCTGTGTACTACCATAAGAACGTGAAGGAGGTTCAAGGGCTGCTTGAGAGGCCCGTCAATCTGCATGGAGGAGATTATTTGATGCTCCTTGTCTAATGTGAGGGCGAGTCATGGTCTCTTGGGGCTATTGGAGTTGAGGCATTCAATTTTTTTTAAAGATGTCGTGAAGGTATACATATTGTCCTTTATGGTTGGTAAATTTCAGTAAAAGGGAATTTTTTGTCTTTTTATGGGTGAATGTTGGACGATTTGATGAAAGGGTTTTTTTTTATGGTTGAATGTTGGACGATTTGATGAAAGAGGTTTTTTTTTTATGGTTGAATGTTGGATGATTTGGTGAAATACGTTTTTATATTGTGTAAAGAGGAACATAAATCATAACTTAAAGATAATGTGGAAAGGTGTCAAGGTGTGGTGAATTTAATAAATTAAAACTAAAAAAAAACTTGAACTAAGGCTCAATGGTGGTGTGTGATAATGTGATGATATGGTGTTTATTGGTAGTATGGTAGTGTGATTATATGTTTTTCATGGTGTACGGATTATGACAAAGCTCACATTATAAAGAGATGATGTTATATATTGTGATTTGGGTTATCCAAAATTTGGAACATCGATTATTATAGAGTTTTTTTGGGTTCTAGAGTATTGGTTATTACTAGCCATTTTAGTGCTTAAAAAAATGGCAAATATCATGGCAGATTCATATATAAATGAATCAAATAAGTTATATGGGGAAAATTATGTCAATTGGAAGTTTAAGTTGCAGATGTTGATGGAAGGATACAATGTTTGGTCGATCGCATGTGGAGACAAAGCAAAACCAGTAGCCCTGGCAACCTCAGTTTAGAATTGGGAGCATAGAGAGACTAAAGCAAAGGTGCTCTTGAGGATGCCTGTCAAGGACAATATCATCCCACACATTAGGGAATGCAAAACATCCCATGAAACTTGGGAGACAGTTAAAGGTTTGTATGAGACGACGAACACAAACCATGTATTATTTTTGAAGAGTAAGCTTATTTCAATTAAGATGGAGGAGAATCAAAATATAAGTAACTTTCTTTCTAGAATAAAAGAGTTGAAAGACAAGCTAGGAGATATTGGTAAGAAGATTTCTAGTACTGACCTGGTCATTGTCATATTAAATGGCATGTTATATGAATATCCAATTTTCATTACTGGTCTTGCAGCTAGGGAAAAGGCCCCTACTTTTGATGAATTGATAGGTATTATTCTGCAAGAGGAGGAGCACAGAAAGAATCTCAATAGAAGATCTCACAATTTAGATCTAGCATTGGTGGTGAAAGGGAAACAACCCTACAAAGGAATTCCATGGAGGAGAAATAAATAAGGAAAGCCACATACAAAACCAGATAATGGCAGGGCACCACCAAGCACAAACACAAATTTGAAGAAGAATGAAGGATGATTCTACAGTGGTAAGTTTGGACATTATGCTAAAGATTGTAGGAGGAGGAAGTTTAATGAGTCCAAATATAACAAACATTCAGGAAATTTTAGTGCCAGAGTATGTGATGATTTCAAAAATCTCAAGTTGTTTTCTAATGTTGTTTTATCAGTAGACATTGATGATGCTAATGCCTGGTTTATTGATTCTGGTGCTTCAATTCATATGTCATGTAATAGGAATTTGTTTGAGACATGTCATGAAAACATTAATGATGTTCATAAGATCTATCTAGGATATGATAGGTCACATGAAATTAAAGGGTAAGGAGATGTATCTGTGACTTTACCTATTCGTGAGGTGAAACAAATCCATAATGTAATGTATGTGCCAGGCATAAAGAAAAAATTAATTTCTATATCTACCATTACAGATCAAGATCTAAAAGTTGAATTTGTTAAGTCACAATGTGTGGTGAAGGACATACAGGATCAATACAAAATCATTGCAAGAGGATCTAGAGTTGGAGGACTATATAAGCTTGATGTTACAAGGGAGGATCATCAAGCGTTGGAATCCACAATTGTGTCAATGGAAGAGTTATGGAATCAAAGGTATGGACACCTAAACCATAATGATCTTATGATGCTTCAGAAGAAAAAAATGGTAAAAGTTCTTCCAATGTTTAAGAGTGAACATTTTGAATGTGAAGGATGTGCATTAGGAAAACAACATAGACAAGAGTTTTCTATGCATATAGATAAAAGAAAGCGAGAAATTCTTGAACTAGTGCACATTGATGTTTGTGGACCCATGCAAACTAGATCTCTTGGAGGAGAATATTATTTCCTTATCTTTCTTTATGATAGAACTAGATACACTTGGGTCTATTTTATGAGAAAGAAAAGTGATGTCTTTGAATATTTTAAAGAATTCAAGAATATGGTTGAAAAGAAAACATGAAGGAGCATCAATATTCTTAGGTCAGATCAAGGAGGGGAGTATACATCAGGGCTAGTCATCATGTATTGCAAAAATAATGGGGTTCAACAACAATTTACAGTGCCACATACTCCTCAACAAAGTGGAGTAGTAGAGAGGAAAAATAGAACCTTGGTTGAATGTGCTCACAGTATGATAAAAGGTAAAAATATTTCTAATGGTTTTTGGGTAGAAGAAATAAGTATTGTTGTATATCTAAAGAATAAGAATCCTACAAAAATTTTAGAGAACAAAACACCTTTTGAATCTTTTTATGGATATAAACCATAAGTGAGTCACTTGAGAATATTTGGGAGTAAAGCATTTTCTCACATTCCAAAAGAAGATAGAAGAAATCTTGATGCAAAGGCAATCAAATGCATATTTATTGCTTATTGTACATAATATAAAGCCTATAAAATGTTTGATCCTAATAATCATAAGGTGTTTTCAAGTAGAGATGTGTTGTTTCATGAAAATGCAGATGGAGTACGAAAAGCACATGGTTATGATGTATGGAATCTAACTAAAGAAAATGAGGAAAGTGATAAAGAAGAAGAAGAACAAGTCCAAGGAGAAGCTCGAAGCATCATAGATTATACAAGTAGCCAGAGCACGCCTAGAAAAGGTGAAGGAACTCCACAAAGAAGTGAGTAACTAAGTAGGACAATAAGACAATCTAAAACCTCGGTCGGGTATAGAGACTATGCCTTAATAACTCAAGCTATAAATGTGGTAGAGCCGTTTAATTATGAGCAAGCTAAAGACCACAAAGAATGGATGAACTTCATGAAGGAAGAATATGATTCTATAATTAAAAATGAAACATGGGAATTGACAAAATTGCCTGGGAACAAAACCTCCATAGGATCAAAATGGTTGTTCAAATATAAATTTAATGCTAATGGTAGTATAGACAAATACAAAGCTAGATTGGTTTCCAAAGGTTATTTAAAGAAAGAAGGGATAAATTATGAAGAAACTTTTTCTCATGTAGAAAAAATGAATACTATTAGATTAATGATTGCATTGGCTACCAAGTATAATTGGAAGTTGCATCAGTTAGATGTCAAGTCAACATTTTTGAATGGAGAATTAAAAGAAGAGGTTTATCTTATTCAACCAGATGGGTTTGTAAAAAAAGGACAAGAACATCTTGTATGCAAGTTGAAGAAAGATTTATATGGACTTAAACAGACACCTAGGTCTTGGTATGAGAAAATTGATACATTTTTCTTTCAACAAAGTTTTATAAAAAGTAAAAGTGATCCCAATCTGTATATCAAGAAAGATAGAAATGGTCAAATTGCTTTGATTTCTCTATATGTGGATGATCTTATCATAATAGAAAGTGCTACTGGGTTGATTGAAGAGATCAAAAGAAATTTGTCACAACAGTTTGAAATGACAGATCTTGGACATTTACATTATTGTTTAGGTCTTGAGGTATGGAGAGAAAATGGTAAGACCTTAATCACATAAAGAAAATATACAAAGGAGGTACTCATGAGGTTTAATATGAACACATATAAGCCAATATCTACTCCATTAGAACAAAATGTTAAGCTCAACAATAATGATGACTCAAAAGAGGGGGATGGTAGTTTGTATCGACAATTGGTGGGAAGTCTAAATTATCTCACCACAACCAAGCCGGATATTGCATATTCAGTTAGCATTCTTAGCCAATTTATGGCTAAGCCTCATGAGAATCATTGGAAAGCTACAAACAGATTCCTTCGATATTTGAAATGGACTATTGATTTTGGTATTGAGTATACTAATGATTTTGATGTTGAGTTGATAGGTTTCTCAGACTCTGATTGGGCAGGAGATCTAGATGACATGAAGCCTACGACAGAATATGCATTCAATATTGGATCAGGGATCGTGTCCTGGAGCAGTAAGAAACAACCAAATGTTTCTTTGTCATCCACTGAAGCTGAGTACAAAGCATTATGAACTGACACCTGTGAAGCAATTTGGCTAAGGAGGATACTTGAAGATGTGGAGAAAATAAAAAAGTACCAATAATCATCCAATGTGACAATCAAAGTTCCATCAAACTGGAAAACAACCCAGTGTATCATGCTAGGTCAAAGCATATTGAGACACACTATCATTTTGTAAGAGAAAAAATAAAGTCAAATGAAATTGATGTATTGTATTGCAACACAAATGATAATGATGCAGATATATTTACAAAGCCTCTTGGAAAGGCTAAGTTTGTAATATGTAGATATAATATAGGTGTTGTAAAGGTTTTTTAATTAAGGGGGTGTTACGAGGGAAAAAATCTCTATGGCCAAGGGTAAACCACAACAAACATGTATGACTGCAGAAATCAACTCAATTCCATCATATGTTATATAAACTAATGTGCAGGACAAGATAGAGGCCTACCTCGATCCAACGTTCGATGATGTTCCACCGTTGAGCACTTCGACCCAAAGCTTTGCACCTGCAAGAAGTTCTTAACAAACATGTAGAGAAAGTATATAGTGATAATATAAAAGGGATTAGCACATCAGATAACATAATTCATTAATAAACATTACAAACATGCCCATGGATAATAATCAAATATTTGCACGATATCAATAGGACAGGAAAGGAGTATTTCTATTAATAATTGATCAGCAGAAGTGACAACATACCAGACTTCCATGTCGGCATGGTTCGAAACCAAGAAACCAAGTTCCTTCCAATTGGGCCTCCACCACTTCACTCCTCCACCAAAGGCAAGCTCAAATGAGAGAGACAATGAGGTTCTCTCAACAATAGGGAAAGATCTTGGGGGCTGAACACTGTGTTAAGACTTGAGGGACAAAGGGATGCAGACTCAATATGAAGAAATTTCTTCAGAGTAACTTTGCTCTCAAAGTTGAATGGTTTCTCCTCTTTTTCATAGCTCGAAATTGTGCTCTTATAGCCTTCAAAATGCAACTGAAGGGCTGAGTCAGAACGTTTCCAGTATATGGAAGGCCAAGGATTAGAGATCTCTCGTCGTGACATGGAAACTCGACTCCATTTTTGTATTTTTTGGCACAAATCCCGATGTACACGGGCTGTAGTGGAGCAGCATGCGTATACGCTTGTTGTATAGCTAATAGGGCGCGTATATGTAGAAAAATGTTAATTTTTAGCTCTGGATTCATCAAAAAAGGGGTGATAAGTCTGCATAGGGAAATGGAAAAAGGCCCTCTGTGCAAGATAACAATGGTGAGGCAAATCTTGCTATAACAGGGGGAGTGTTAGAAATTAATTAAACAACCAGTCTGGTACTTGATAGTGATAAGCATGCAGTAAATGCATTGACTGCACTGGCTTCAGTGACTTCTTGGAAGAACGAGAAACGTCTCGAAGAAGTGATTCCAGCCATTGATCTTGAAACCAATCAACGATGCAGCTCATCTCATCATTGTATAAATACCCATGCCTGTAATGCAATAGACAAGTTATTGTGTTCATATTTGTTTGTGTTTAAGTGTGTGTGCTCTTCTCTGATTCAAATATCTATGCTTCTCAAAGATATAAGTTCGAGATATGAAAGAGATTGTGATTATAAAAGTGTGGCTACTTCAATGCGGCCATTAAATTTGTTATGTTATTTTATTTTAATTCTATGTATTTAGTAAAAATTATCATTGCCGGAGATTACCTTAATATCATATTTCATCTATATGCTATTTTATTTTAATTCTATGTATTTAATAAAAATTGTCATTCCTAAAGTTACAATCTTACCCTCTGAAACCTACCTTCAGAGTTCGGAACAATTTATAGTTCACTTTTCATGTCATTGATTTAATATTTAGTATAATGGTATAATTTCACTTTTCATATGTTATTGATTTTTATTTTATAATTTAATTAATTGATTTATTTTTTGGGGGTTAGAAATGTGTTTGTAAACTGGGGATTACACTCGACTTGGGCCACACCATCCCTTAACATCTTTGGATTTTTGAGTGTGTCCTCCTGACTAAACTAGTCAAGTTAAAGGTATTGAACTTGAGTAGCCTAGCAAACTAAACCCACACCCCACACCTTAACGGATTGAGCTAGAAAAAATCAACTTAATTAATTGATTATCTATCAAATAATTAAATATGCTTTAAAGAAATATTAGTAATATTGTTTCTTCATTTTTATAATGTGATCATTAAGATTGAAATTTGAAAAGTGATTTCATTTGTCATTTCCATGTTTCCATCATGAAATTAAAAAATGTTTTATGATGTTACTCATATTTTTATAAAATTAAAAAAGATTGTGGTGTTATTTATATTTTTTTAATAATCATCAAAATATTTCATGAAAAACAATTTAGTTGTAATTTTTTTAAAAAAAGTTTGTAAATGTTTTGTTTTGATTCATCTATTCATATATTTGAAATTTAAAAAGATTTGATACATTGGAAAATTTTTAAACCATATATATATTAAAATTTAATTAATTGAAAAAATTCCAAAACTTCAATTAATATATTATTTTTTGAATTTTTTTAAGTTAATTGGAAATATGTCAAACTTAAACTTAATAGGTGAACTTGTACATAAAATTTTGATTAATATATATTTTTTTTTAAATTTGATTAATTCAAAAAATGCCAAAACTTATAAGTGAACTTTTGATTAATTTATTAATATTTTTAAGTTCCAAACATTTACATTAGATAAATAAAAAAACTTAGAGATAAAATTTTCATAAACAAAATTCTAATTTTTAAAAATATATATTTTTTAAATTTGATTAATTCAAAAATAAAAACTTATAAATAAACTTTTGATTAATTTATTAATATTTTTAAGTTTCAAACATTTACCTTAGATAAATAAAAAAGGTAAAAACTTAGAGATAAAATTTTCATAAACAAAATTCTAATTTTTAAAAATAAATTAAACAAAAGATTATAATTAAAATTGATTTGTTTTCATTACTTTTATATATTCTAAGAGTGGATTGAAGATTTTGATTGATTCGTTGAAGACCAAAACCCAGACGCTTCTTCCATAAAGCGAACTTCACCATTAAACAATTAAATTTCCTACAATATTTTAATCAAATTTCAATTAAAAAAAACTTTACCATTAAGAAAATAAAACAGTGGAAAGACCATTATCATATGGTCCGACACTTAAATTTCCTCCAATATTTTAATCAAATTTCAATTAATTTTTTTTTTACCATTAATAAAATAAAACTATGGAAAGACCCTTATCCAAACAAGGTTGTGTGGCAGCGCAGTCCCTGCCAAATAGGTTAGAAAGCAAATTGTGGAAAATGGAGTCGAATTGTAAATTAAATGAAGTGTTTGGTGCAAAATGTATATCAGGGAAATGTTGTGCAAATTGTATATCATGGAATATAGGGCAAAAGTAAATGACGGTCGGCAGGCACAACAACATCTAATTTTTGAAGGTATATAGCAAACCTAATTTTTTTGAAAGTATATAACAAAGTAAAAAAATTGTTGACAGTGCAAGATTAAATTTGGAAATTTAAATGCATTTTCGATATGGACTGGTGAAAGATAAAAATATATGATAACATAAAATTAATAGGAGAAGTAATATAAAAATTTAAATGCATTTGTGAACATGGGGTATATGTAAATGACGCTTGCATTGTTGAACGTCATTTATTTTGAAATATATAAAAAAAGAAAAGTGTGTAACATATAAAAGAGTAGATGCATTTGCCATACAGAGTGTTGAAGAATAAGAAAAAAGTCTAACATATTAAAAAACAAATGCATTTGTTATACAAAATGCGGAAAGATAAGAATAGAGTCTGTAACATATAAAAATTTAAATGCATTTTTTTTTCAAGTATGTGAAAAAATGAAAGTTTGTTACATACTATTGCAAATTTTGAAATATACCAAAAAATTAAAGTCTATTACATATAAACAGGAATTTCAATGCATTTGTGATGTAGACTGGGATTGGGGCTCGCGTGGACCATTAGAGAAATATGTACAAGAAATAGGATTGTGGAAAGAAGATAGAGTGCAATAGCTGCAAAAGAAAATAAATGGAAAGGTATAAGTGTTTGCCTATACATCTGTATTTAAGAAAGTGGAATAATCGGGCTGAGAAACAAAGAAAGATGCGATGACTAAACTTATAGTGAGGGTACATATGAGCGCTTTGGCTATTTGCTTGTTGTTGTCGTTTTATTGATGTCGGTGACGATTGTGGTTTCAAGGATGTTCTCCACATCTATTGGAATGCCTGGAACTGCTTGTTGTCTTTCATTGGCGACCTGTTTCAATTGTCTTTCGACTCATTCTTCAATGTAGCTTCTCATTGGGGCGACGCTGATCTCATTCCTAATTTTGATGTTGAAAACTTCGTTTTCTAATTCCTGGAAGTCGATAGAAGGATTAGAGAGAGCCTGATGAATTTCGTCATTATGTACTGCATATTTGACTAGCCAGTCATGGACGTGAGCTTGATCAAATTGAAGGATGCTGCAAAACTTTTCGAGAGACAAGGTATTCAACATAGCAACATGTTTATCGAACTCTTGCTTGGTTAAAGGCAATGAGTTTGTGGTTAAGAGGGGGTCTTGGAAGTAGTTGGTTTTCCCTGCCAAGTCTATATTTGACAGCTTTGTGAATAATTCATCTTTCTTTGCTATGGCTTGTTCACATGACTAAACAATGAGACATAGGTTCTTTACTTTTTGTTTCCAACATGCATTCAATTGAGCGATCCAATTTTTTGATGGAAGATCTTCTTCTCTTCTTTTTGTTTCTGTCATTTTGTTGACAATCTTGCCAAAAGGGATGACCGTTTTTAAAAATAATTTTTCTTTATCTTTTAATTCGGCTTACAAAAGCTTGAGCAAGCTGTGTGCCCTAGTTCCAAGGGAAGCAATGGTTTGTGATATTTTCCATGCCTGGGTAACCAGTTTCATTCATTTTTTTATATTGTTCTCCACATATCCTTTACAGGATGCAAGGAGGGTGGAGGATGCTTTTACATTGGGTGCAGGGGTGCCAGGCATGGCTATTGCCAAAGGATCGACAAGCAATGGCATAAGAATGAAAGCGTCTTCCAATTCCTTGACTCGGTCCTTCAGTTTGGCATTCCGGGTCTTGATGCGTCCAATGGAATCATGAAGTGCTTCTCTGGTCCCAGTGTGAAGTTGATAGATTTGGGACGACCACATGTTGGCAACGTCAACCTCTGAACGACATTTTCCTTTCATATATTTAACATTTTTTTTTTCTCAAATATCAATCTTTTGTTCCGTCTATCAAAAACAACGCTCTGGAACACAAAGGATTCATCTTCATCAAAATTTTGGGTAATGGATATGTCCATTGGATGGCTATGGTGGATGTCGTATTGGGGCTGATCAAGGAAGGGGAACATGGCGTCCATATCAATGTCAACTTCCATGTTCTGACCATAAATTTCCGACTCTTCTGCCCGACCCACATTTTTTCCCCTCTTCTTCTCTACTGGAAGCTTGGGAGAACTATCAATTTTAGAGCGAGGAGGGTCGTTATCTCCTCCTCTGTTTGAAGAATTCTAGGTTTCTTTGTTGTTGTGATGGGCCATTGGAGCGATGCTCCGAGATGTCATGCTTTTTGGAGTGGTATTTTCGGATTGAACACTCTTGTCACTGGGGCCTTTCCCCTATTGCGTGTACAATTTAGTGCAGCTTTGCATTGTCTCTACATCGTCGATATCAGAGGCAGGACCGCCATTGTCTATGTTTTTGGGCAGGTGTTTATTTACAAAACAATCGTCGAGGCCAAGTGATTGTAAATGTTCTCTAAAAATATCATAGGGGTTGAATCCTTCTATGTATTCATCATATCGGAGGTTGGAGATGCTAAAATGTGCTGCGAAATCTTCAATTTTGTTGACGTTTTTCAAGACGAACTCCCCTATTTTCCAAGGCAGAGGAATGAACTATTTTTTTTTCTTCCTTTAGAACAAATGGAACTAGTAGATATATTGACGTGCTACTTCTATAATAAAATTTTGTCTGTAACGTGAAATGGAAAGAGAATAGGTTGTTCCATGGAGCCAAAAATTCTTATGACAATGTAATTTTCCAAATGTTGGAGTGTCCCCTTATTGTGCAAAAAACTAGTTGGTTGTTCAGATATGCGTGGAGCATTTTATCCTAACAAAAAAACTTTGAAAACAGACAGGAAGACATTAAAAACCTCATCAAAATAGTGGGAAGCCTTGTGCTTCCACAAGGCCTAGTACAAGAACGTTACTGGGTGGAATTCGCAGTTGACTTTTTTGGACAGAGACAGTTGTGGAAATTGACAGGAATGTGCTATTGCAAAAACTAAATAGGATAACATATAAAAAAAAAAAATCCTTTTGTAGCTTGACAATTGGGAATATATTTCATGGGAAATTAACCTGCCCCAATCAAAAAGGGCTTGTTCATTCATTGTGAAATACAAAATATAAAGAGCCATGCGGGAAACAGTACCTGTGGACTCCTGTCCCATTATTCTTGTAAACAACCAGGCAATTTCCCGAAATGGATTTCTAAATGAACTAACCTCCATACTTGTAATATCTTCAGGAACTAGATTAGGCCTTTCCAAAAAATGGGGCAAGAGGTCCAATCCGTTATTATGCTTTGCTAGGAACTATTTGCAATCTTCTCCTTTGAATGTCAATGTTGGCTCGGGCAATTTTAGCATCTGGCGGAAGACTTGAGGTGAAAAAGAAATAGAAGAGTCGTCGTGCAGTGGAATAATTCTTTGGTCTGTAATAAATTTATCGATGCACCAAGAGACCAGGTTCTTACAGTCAAAAACCTCAGGGACACAGCCTGCATGAGTAATCTCAGAGGTCCAAATTACTTGGTTCTCTGGGGTGGGGGTTGAGTAATAAGGAAATGCCCTGGACCAGTGGAAGTTCTGGTCCTCACGCCTGAAGGTGTTCACTGTATCTCCACAGAATTGTTGTTGAGTTGATGTCATAGGTTTATGAGAAGGTTGCTTTGCTACAAATGATGGTTTAGATGAATTGTTAGAGCGAAGAATGTAACTTTTTGCTAAATCTTGGTTAAATGCTTCTGAATGGGAAAATCCTCAAGCCTTTCGCTGATTAATGACAACCTGTATTGGTGGTGCATGATGAACTATTAGAAGTAAAATTTATTTATTGCATATTTAGAAATGCGAATGTGATGGGTATGGCGAAGAGAAATTAAAAAATGGAGGTTTCGTGAACGTGCGAAGGGCACGCTGTGTGAACGAGATTTCATGGTTTTGAAATGAACACTTGCAAGGGATAATATAATCCGCCCGCAAATTTTGGTTTAATGCGCATGAATATGAGATTTCCTCGAGCCTTTCACCCATCAAAGACAATATATAAGGTTTCTGCAT
>JZKD02S2022692.1:39123-57015 GCA_000966675.3 Picea glauca
TATATATAACTTTTTATTTTCTTTTATTATAGACAAGTGCGAAGGTGACAGAGAGGGAGGAGAGCAAGGAAAGAATGGAAAGCTCTGAAAAGTGGTCGGCCGGGATTGAAAAAAGGGTTACGGGGATAGTCAGGACAACCGAGTTTTGCACGATGAAATTTCAAGTTTTAGAATTTTTGAGTGCAAAATGTGTAAAACGGGAGAGATCATGATCGGGCAGTTGAGTGACCAGTTTGTATATTTGCAGAATTCTGCCAAAGTGGCTAAGTATGGAATAGGGAAATTGCTAATTACATATGTGGAAATAAGATCTTATATATAATTGTCAACTGCTAATTACAAAGGGGTGCGGATACTTTAAACAATGACTACGAACTGAATATTTCTTCAACCCACCAAACCGATGATTCGCCAAAGAAATTCAAACAAATGGCGAAGTATGGAAAGTGGACAGATGGGCTTCAAAATGGGGTGACAATAGTTGCACTAAATATGAGAGGACCCAACGGTTAAATTGTATTTCTTGAAAGTTTTCAGTGCAAAAATGTGTAGCACAAAAAAGGGCATGATAGGTGGACCGTAATACGGAAAAGAGTATGATCTAAGAACGGTTGCAATTTTGAATATCTGAAAATTTGTATATACTGGAGCTCTAAATGTTGTTTGGAGGTCCCGGAAAAGTAGAATTGCAATGTTGACCCGACTAGCGTGCAAGTCCGACTGTCAATTTGTATATGGTGGAACTCTGGGTGCCAGTTGTGGGATAGGGAAGAATACACGGTCAATTTAAAGAAAAGGGAAGCAGTCGTTGGAAACGCAAACACGTGAATCCACGAAGCTACGGACCAACGCATTGTTGGGAAAAAAACGATTAAGTAACGAGGAAGAGAAACTAGAGGGAATAAAAGAGTGGGAAAATTGAGAGGTGGAAGGCAGTTTTCGTAAGCGTGAATTGGTTTCAAAGAAGCGCCATCATTGCAAAACCATGATTTACTAATTGTCAGCAAATGCATTGTTGAAGATTACATTTTATTGCAACGTATGCCTACAACTATGTTCTTGATACATTATTCTATGATTGTAACATATCAACTTAACCACTAAATTTTCTTTTCTAGTAATTGCCAACAAATGCTTTGTGGAAGATTAGATTTTATTGGAACGTGTGCGTGTAACTGTGTTCTTCATACATTCTACCATTAGTGCAACATATTAACTCAAGTATTAAACTTATTGCATTGTGGGCTCTTAGCATTAAAACTTAAAAATTGCATGTCTACAAACAAGAACAATGATTTTTCTGCAACATTGTAGATTGGTATTAGTAAACATAAGATCGAAGAAGTACGAGAGCATCGAACCATGCTAATTAGAACATGCGTTAAACCCAGAAAAGAGGTAGCAACAAAGAGTGCAAGGCATTTTTTTTTTAATAGCAAATCCACTTAAAATAAAAAAATAAGAAAAACACCGAGTACTGTGCATCTATGCTTAGAAATTGGACCCAGTTCTTCAGGATGAAACATTGAAGTTATATATATATATATATATATAACTTTTTATTTTCTTTTATTATAGACAAGTGCGAAGGTGATGGAGAGGGAGGAGAGCAAGGAAAGAATGGAAAGCTCTGAAAAGTAGTCGGACGGGATTGAAAAAAGGGTTACGGGGATAGTCAGGACAAGCGAGTGTTGCACGATGAAATTTCATGTTTTAAAATTTTTGAGTGCAAAATGTGTAAAACGGGAGAGATCATGATGGGGGAGTTGGGTGACCGGTTTGTATATTTGCGGAATTCCGCCAAAGTGGCTAAGTATGGAATAGGAAAATTGCTAATTACATATGTGGAAATAAGATCTTATATATAATTGTCAACTGCTAATTGCAAAGGGGCGCGGATACTTTAAACAATGACTACGAATTGAATATTTCTTCAACCCACCAAATCGACGATTCGCCAAAGAAATTCAAACAAATGGCGAAGTATGGAAAGTGGACAGATGGGCTTCAAAATGGGGTGACAATAGTTGCACTAAATATGAGAGGACCCGATGGTTAAATTGTATTTCTCAAAAGTTTTCAGTGCAAAAATGTGCAGCACAGAAAAGGGCATGATAGGTGGACCGGAATATGGAAAAGAGTATGATCTAAGAACGGTTGCAATTTTGAATATCTGAAAATTTGTATATACTGGAGCTCTAAATGTTGTTTGGAGGTCCTGGAAAAGTAGAATTGCAATGTTGACCCGACCAGTGCGCAAGTTCGACTGTCAATTTGTATATGGTGGAAATCTGGGTGCCAGTTGTGGGATAGGGAAGAATACACGGTCAATTTAAAGAAAAGGGAAGCGGTCGTTGGAAACGCAAACACGTGAATCCGCGAAGCTACGGACCAACGCATTGTTGGGAAAAAAACGATTAAGTAACCAAGAAGAGAAACTAGAGGGAATAAAAGAGTGGGAAAATAGAGAGGTGGAAGGCAGTTTTCGTAAGCGCGAATTGGTTTCAAAGAAGCGCCATCATTGCAAAACCATGATTTACTAATTGTCAGCAAATGCATTGTTGAAGATTACATTTTATTTCAACGTATGCCTACAACTATGTTCTTGATACATTATTCCATGATTGTAACATATCAACTTAACCACTAAATTTTCTTTTCTAGTAATTGCCAGCAAATGCTTTGTGGAAGATTAGATTTTATTGGAACGTGTGTGTGTAACTGTGTTCTTCATACATTCTACCATTAGTGCAACATATTAAATCAAGTATTAAACTTATTGCATTGTGGGCTCTTAGCATTAAAACTTAATAATTGCATGTCTACAAACAAGAACAATGATTTTTCTACAACATTGTAGATTGGTATTAGTAAACATAAGATCGAAGAAGTACGAGAGCATCGAACAATTCCAATTAGAACATGCGTTAAACCCAGAAAAGAGGTAGCAACAAAGAGTGCAAGGCAATTTTTTTTTAATAGCAAATCCATTTAAAATAAAAAAAATAAGAAAAACACCGAGTACTGTGCATCTATGCTTAGAAATTGGACCCAGTTCTTCGGGATGAAACATTGAAGGTATCTACGACAAACACAGGCACGGGTTCTGCAGTATGCAATATTCTTGGAGTTTTCTCGTCAATGAATCATCCTCTGCTGAAATTGATATTTTTTAGAAGCTTTTCCTCAGAAAGAAGATGAAAATGGTTGCAGGGCAAATGGAATAGCCCGTAGTTGAAACCACCTCTACATAGTCCAAAAAAATTCAGTAGAACAACTTGCACGTGCAATTGCAGAGGCCCAAATTAGTCCATTTTGGGTAGAAGGAGATGACTAGTAGGAAAATGTGTGTCAGGAGCGAGAGTTTTGGACCTGATGCCTGAAAATATTAAACAATATTTTTTTGGCTTGAAATATATCTCTGGGAGCATTAACATATCATTGCTTTACACTGAAACTCTTCCGCCCAGAACAGACTAATTTGGAACTCTGGAATTCCTACTTTGGCGGTGCAAAGTGGTTGTTGCGTTCACCGTCAGTTTCTTTTCTGAAACTCCTTTTGGTGTTGTCATGACTGTGATCACCGAGCCAGGAAGGTCCATTCGTTATGGTTGATTTCAATTTGGGCGCAGGAGTGGGGAGATTATCTGCATTGCCATCATCCATTGTCGTATCATCGTCCATCAGATCATCTTCTTCCAGCTTGGATTTCATGGCATCAACTTCTGCGATAGAAATGACTGCAACTGGGCAAGTTGTCTGACCAGCCAAGGTTGCAATGGAATTCTTTGGCTTGAAATATATCTCTCAGTGTACCAAGGGACCATCTCATTTTTTCCTATTGGGCGGAGGGAGATGAATAGTAACAATATGCCCTGGAATAGTGGAACCTCATGCCATTATGCCCCAACGTGTTTACTGTGTGTGGAGAGAACTGCTGCCAGAAGTTATTTAGAATTTCTGTTTGGTTGAGATGATGTTTGAAATGAAAATCAAGGAGGGATAATATAAGCCTCCGCAAATTATGGTTTAATGTGTATCAATGGAATATCTCCTCGAGCCTTTTGCTGATCAATGACAATTTCCAGGGTTCGTGCAGAATGAGTTGTGACCATCACAGCTCACTAATTGCACAATTAGAAAAAAGTGTGAACGTGGCGGTGATGGCGAAAAGAGATTAAGCATTGAAAATTTCTTAAAAGCACCAACCCGTCGGCGCACAAAAAAAAATTATTGTGTGGCCTTTGAAATGAATACTTGGAAAGGATAACATGCTTCTGGGCAAATCTTAGTTTAATTCATACTAATGACAAATCTTCTCTGGACTTTCGAAATTTAATGATAGTTTTAACAATTGTTGCAGGATGGCTACTAGCATTAAATCTTAATTATTGCGTATCTGGAAACAAGTACGAAGGAAACAACAATGGAGAAACTGATTCCAAGAAATACCAAAGTATGAAAAGCGGTCGAGAGAAAATATACCCAGGGCATGTGAACGGTCGATGGTTCTTGGCTTGGCGGGCTGAAAATTGAGCCTCTATTGTTCTATGTCCTACAAATAGCACCTACACTTCTGCGATATACAAATTGACAGGTGGACTTATGGGTTGGTTGGTTCAACATTGCATTTTTTTTGTCCTTAGTGATTCCGTATTAATTCCATAATTAGCCACTTTTTTGGATCAGGGGTTCTCGGTCTGGCATGCAAAAAATTGGGTACCTATTATTCTGCGCTCTACAAATAGCAGTGAAAATTCCACGATATACAAATTCAGAACCTGAACTGCGCTAAATTATTACTGTTAAATATTTATGTTGCAGAATTTAATTATACGAGAAAGTTTGCACAATCTGGTCGGTTGAGTAATATAAAAGTATTTTGACAAATGAGCCATATAAAAAAGAGTCATTCCATACTTAGGCAGTTTTTTTATCATGGGTTGGTGGCCTCGCAGGCTCAAAAAAGAGTCTCTATTGTTCTATTTCCTACAAATAGCACCCATATTTCCATGGTATACAAATTGACAAGAGGACCTACGGGCTGCTTGGCTGAACATTGCATTTGATCACAGGTTCGCGGCCTGGCGGGCTGAAAATTAAGTATCTATTGTTCTGTGTCCTACAAATAGCACCTACAGTTTCACGATACATAAATTCACACGCGGAATTATGGACAGTTTCTATATAAAGTATGGAATGAGATTTTATATAGCATATGTGGATCCCTCATTCCATACTTAGGTAGTTTTTGGATCGCGGGCTCACGGTCTGGCGAGCCAAAAAGAGAGTCTATATTGTTCCATCTCCTACAAATAACACCCAAACTTCTGTGATATACAAATTGATAATGTTCTAGAACATATGCGGATCCCTTATTCCATACTTGGGTACTTTTTGGATCGCGGGTTCGCGGCCTAGCGACCTCAAAATTAAGTATCTATTGTTTTGTGCCCTAAAAATACCACCTAGACTTCCGTGTCATACAAATAGCACCTACACTTCCACAATATACAAATTCACACGCAGACTTGTGGACATAGTCTATATAAAGTATGGAATGAGATTTTATACAGCATATGCGGATCCCTCATTCTATACTTAGGCATTTTTTGGATCGTGGGCTCGCGGCTTGGCGGGTCGAAAATAGAGTCTTTATTGTTCCATCTCCTACAAAGAGCACCCAGACTTCCGCGATATACAAATTGATAGTCTTTTAGAACATATAAAGATCCCTCATTCCATACTTGAGCACTTTTTGGATTGCGGGTTCGAGACCTGGTGGATTGAAAATTAAGAATCTATTGTTTAGTTTCCTACAAATAGGACCTAGACTTCCGAGATATACAAATTGACACACGGAATTTTGGACATAGTCTCTATATAAAGTATGGAATGAGATTTTATACAGCATATGTGGATCCCTTATTCCTTACTTAGGCAGTTTTTGGATCGCGGGTTCACGGGTTGGCGTGCCGAAAATAGAGTCTTTATTGTTTTGTCTCCTACAAATAGCACCCTGACTTCCGCGATATACAAATTTATTGGTGGAATCGGGATGGCTAGCTAAACATTGCACTTTTATTGTCCCGTAGCAATCCCATATGAATTTCAAATTTAGCGTTTTTTTTTTTTTATCGGGGGATCTGGGGCTGGGGAGATGGAAATTGGGTGTCTATTGTTCCTCTCTTTACAAACACATTTTTCTAGAATATATGTGGATCCCTCATTCCATACTTCAACACTTTTTGGATCGTGGGTTTGCAACCTGGCAAACTTTAATTAAGTATCTACTGTTCTGTGCCCCACAAATAGCACATAGACTTCCGCGATATACAAATTGACATGCGGACTTGTGGACATAGTCTCTAAATAAAGTATGGAATGAGATTTTATACAACATATGTGGAGATCCTGTATGAATTCCATATTTAGCGATTTTTTTGATCGGGAGCTCTGGGGCTGGCAGACTGAAAATTGGGCGTCTATTGTTTCACGCTATACAAAAACATTGTTCTAGAACATATGCGAATCCCTCATTCCATACTTGGGCACTTTTTGGATCGCAAGTTTGCGACCTAGCAGGCTAAAAATTAAGTATCTATTTTTTCGTGTCCTACAAATAGCACCTAGACTTCCGCAATATACAAGTTGACATGCGAACTTGTGAACATTGTCTCTATATAAACTATGGAATAAGATTTTATACAACATATGTGGATCCCTCATTCCATACCTAGGAAATTTTTGGTTAGCAGCCTCGCGGGCCGACAATAGAGTCTCCATTGTTCTATCTCCTACAAATAGCACCCAGACTTCCACGATATACAAGTGGACAGGTGGACTCGGGCTGGTTAGCTGAACATTGTAGTTTTATTGTCCCGTAGTGATCCGGTATGGATTTCATATCTAGCGATTTTTTTTATTGGGTCTGTGGGGCTCGCGAGATGAAAATTGGGCCTCTATTGTTCTGCGATGTACAAACACCAGGCACATCTCCATGATTTACAAATTGACAAACGGACCTATGGGCTGCATCGCTCAACCGTGCATTTTTCATTGTTCCTTGTCCTCCGAATAGCCCTCAGAGTTCCGCGATATACAGATTCACAGATGGAATTGAGGCCATTGTTTACATATACTAATCCCTATCAACTATCTAACATATCTGAAAACATGATTTTCAACACTAAATTATTAATAATAATTTTTGCTAAATTGCAGAATTTAATTAAACGAGAAAGTCTGTACAAGCTGGTCGTGCGACTGATATAAAAGTTTTCCAACAAACGAGAAATACATAGCAAACATGTACTTTTAGAAAGTATGGACAAGAGATTTTATAGAGCATATACGGATCCGTTGTTCCATACTTGGGCACTTTTTGGATCGCGGGTTCTCGGCCTGGCAGGCTGAAATTTGAACCTCTTTTGTTCGATGTCCTGCAAATACCACCCAGAATTCCGCGATATACAAATTGATAGGTGGAATTGCGGATTCCACGTTTGGCGGGTTGAAGATTGCAATTGTTTAGAAATGCTCATCCTATCTAACTTCAGCTAAAAACATTATTTTCAGATACTAAAATATTAATATTAACTATTGTTATTATACAAGTGAACTAAATTAAATTATTAAAGGATGTTAAATCGCTTATTTTTTTTTAAATGAAGGAAACACAAGATTTTTTTTGTAAAATTCTATCACCGCAAGCATAACAAGGACCAATTTGAAGTTTAAGGCCCTATTTTTCATATGATAGCACAATTGCACTCCGCATAGTATATATTCGTTGATTTCAAATTATTCCAGGATATTAATTTTACCAAGTTCATCGAATAAGAAAAAATTGTGAAAACAACGATCAATTTGAATTTTAAGAGCCTCTTGTTGGTATGATAGGATAGTTGCACTCCGCACACTATATATTCGTTGATTTCAAATTATTTCACAACAATAATTTGACCAAATTTATCGATCAATGAAATTTGCCAAAACAAGTCACATAGTACATTTGCGTCACAGCGCCATAGAAATTATCAGGCGGATCTGCGTGCCACCTGGCCAAAAAAATTCAACTATATTGTTCCCTATCCTCCAAAGAAGAGCTGGAGTTCCACGGTATACAAATTGACAGACAAACCAGATAACCAAGAACCAACCATAGTTTAAACAACCCAGAAGAAAGTTCCTAGAAGGTTCCATTGAGCATAACCAATCGACCTTTGCACCAAACAATTTGATATACAAAGAAAAGATCTTGGTGCATTCCTTTTCTCTTGAAACGAACATTCATCTAGATGTTGAACAAATATTATAGAGTGACATGAGTTATTTTCGTTTCCTCCCAAAGTTTCATTTAATTTTTTTTTTGCCCTTCTTCAGCCGATATACAAAATTGCATTGTCCTCATTTAAGGTGAATTTTCTCTGTATCCGAAGTTGTTGCAGCATATAGACATTGCTTGACTTTTTGTGTAAATAGGTTTCATACGACAACTCTGCCAATTCAGGAAGCACATTTTGTAACAGAGACTGCCTAACCGAACATTGAACAGTTGTGTTGCCCATGGTTTAGATAACACCATTGACGCAATATCCATAAATATATGGACATTTTTCATCGCATCACAGACAATCAATCATATCATCACTTATCAAAGAGGAAGCAGAAGCAACGGAATGGCATTTTTCACATATAGGCTCAAAGGGGGTCGAGTACACATTGGATGCAACTAAAAGACCTTCAACCTGGCAATGCGAGCAAAGGGATTAATACATTGAACAATATAATACACAATTGCATCCCCCCCTCCCCTGTAAAACAAAAAAGAAAAACTAAACAAGTGCATAAATTTGTTGAAGTCTATTTCTATAAGCAAAGTGAGGATGATTTTGTGGATGCATACGCACAACAATTGTAGAGCTAGCTAGTTTCTCCAAATCCTCTACTATATATTCTCACAACTCTGTTACAAACGTTGCCTGGGTTTTCCGAAAGATCCTTTCTCTAGCATCCTTCTTCTTTGTTATATTTTTGAACAACATAAGTGGAATCTTCCCTCTATGCAATTGTTGTTCCATTGACGAAAACAAATCTGAATACGTATCGAACAATTGTAGCTACAACATGGAACAGTGCGATATTTGTGTAAATTATCCCACATATATGCAGATGCGAAAGTTAATAACAAAACTGAATATGAAAAGTGGTACCATTTCCTTGTCGTTGTCTAACTGTCCATCCTTTATATGGAGAATGTGTTGCGACCCAAATTTTCTCGTCGGTGTCACAACATCCCCAATAGTTCTGATTGGGTAAATATCAGTGCTCTGTGCAAGTTGCCTGATAGTCGAGTCCGGGAGGAAGTGATATTCTGAACAAATAGCAGGAATTTTTTCCACAATACTTTCTTTGTTGAGCAAAATAATTCGATCGCAATCACCACGGTCATATACTATTTTGGGCAATACATTAAAATTTGTAATGGATATCCCATTACACGACAACATCTTTTCTGCATGTTTCTGAACAAGTTGTGGAGGAATAGTGAGTGTGATTGTCATCATGGCATCCTTGTGATTGTCATCATGGCATCCTTGTCTGTCATATGGCATCCTTGTCTGTCATATGGCATCCTTGTTTTCCTTGTCCAAGTAGGTGGTATAGACAACCACTATGTCCTCGATGAACAACTGTCCAGTTTGGCGACTGTTCAAGCCCTCTATTGACAGTAGTTTGAATGTCACAACTCTAGACTTGATGACATTTTTTGAACAGGAAAACTAAATTGAATGGTAGTGTGCTACAAGTACATGAATAGTATTAATGAACTATGGAGCCACAATTTCGCAACCACACCTCTTGGGCTGCAGAACATGTAGCACGTTCGGCGTTTCACTTGTACTTTTTGATACTTCTTGTGAGCTGGAAACCATGTATTGCAAATGGCATCAGCATATCCGCCATGCCATAGATGAATATATAGCCCATGAAATTTTTTCAGTAAACATAGTAAGAGCACATTGTATGCATCTTTACCTTTGGCCTTGTCAGTCTACTGATGTCTGGGATGACTGAATGCTCATGGCCATCTCACTAGTCCAACTTTTTCTGATGCAAGCATGTCCAGATGAACATCAGGAATAAACAAATATATGCATTGTATATTGTCCATCAGAAGGGCCAAATAACCGTAAAACTGTATGCACCTTAATTTTTTAACTAGACAAATGTTTAACAGTAAATAGGGAGTAACCGCGGGTCACCATGGCCAATATGTATATTGCGGACCCTCGGAATCCAGGGGAGCAATCTTCAACCTGCCAACCTGGCAGCCGTAATCGACAAAGTGGGTAACTATGGAATAAGGTAGAAGCAAAACCACATATGTTAGTCCGTTAGTCCTCCAATTGGCGCACGAGGGAATTTTTGGAAACCACACTAAGCAGATGAATTAGAAAACAAAAGGGATAATAGAAAATGGAAAAAGTAGAAATAGGGAGCGCAGAAAGGCCCATTACTGTGAATTCATTGTTTTCAAGTCTAATATTATATGCTCCCTCCTGGTTTGTATATTTAATTTACCGGAACACTTGGTATACCTTTTAGAAGATTGTACCACAGAACCCTTTGCTGCTGCACAGAAGAATTCATCTCCCTATCCAAGCAACCTGTTTTTTCCAAGGAAGCAACGTCGAAGATGCAATCGAGATGAAGTCAAGTTAGTATGAAAACAGACATCTAAAAGAAAAAGAAAAAGGTATATTTACTCACCAAATATTCATTCGTCCTATCCAACGATTCAGTTTCTTTAAATGCAGCAATGCAATGCAAACACAACGAACATAAACTAGCTTAGTATGCAGGAAGGAACGTATGTAACCAAGATAACTTACCATGTAGGAAGGCACACAACTTGTTTAACACATATACAGACCATAAATGAAATACAAAACAATGCAATATGAAACAACAGTACAAGCATGCACCTTTCTATATCCTCTTTAGCCAATGCAATTAAGACTCCCTCCTTTTCTCTAGCTACTCTATTTGTTTCAATGTGGGAACCCACAAAATTCAATGTACATCAATGGAAGCTGGTATTCACTGGAGAACAAGCAATATGTAGATAAAACAAAACTGACTCAATGAACATTTTACAAAGGCAGAAACATGAACCTTTTCTCTTCTCTATCCATGGGTGTAAACGTCTAGCTTTTTTTTCCTTGGCCAAAATATATTACAAGGCAGAAAATATCACGCAATTGCACAGCCCCAGCTAAACGATTTATGGTTTTCCCTGGAAATTCATCCAGATATGCCCTTTAACCATGTTCTTTATCCTCTACACAGACTGCTGTGCCCACATTACAAGTTCTCAGTTTTTCGTGGAAAACTACCCAGACATGAAAATATAATCTTGAAGAATCTTTGTTGCACATATCATATCTCAAGCACAACACAAATTGTATTTTGCGCACACCAGTCTATGTAGAGGAGAAACAACATGTCATGTCATATCCGCACATCTGACCATACATGCTCTATAAATGTAGGTTTCATACATATGATTTATCCCAACAAAAAAACAACGGATATTCTAACTTCACATGTAATCCTCCAACAATTTTGTATGCAACTATTTTCTTTCATGGAAGGACTCGAGCACCAGAAAAATCTCACACAAATACAGATAGCGACCTCTGAAAAAATGGAAAATAACACAACTGCAGATTGACTGGTGGGTGCAGGGGCTAAACACCGTAAAGCACCCCAAAAAAACAATAACAAAAAAAAAATCTCCAGCCACCGCCGCTGCATCCCAACCCTTTCCTGACTTTTGTTGTGAGGGGTTCCCAGGCCCAAATTGCCGTGTCTTTTGTTTGAGCTTCTGCTCAATTTTGACGACATATCGGTAGGCCACACCAAAGGATGAGATTTCCAAAAATTCCATTTCGGTCTGTATGTATCTATGTAGAGCACCACGATACTTGAGCACTAGATGTCGCTCTGAATCTATGATACCCAGCTTGGTGTATAAGGTATGAAAGATATTCGTGAAATATGGCATTGCTTGGTCTCTTTCTTGCCACACTGTGGTCCATTTGGTATACAAGTCGTCATAACTTCTAACAGGGTAGTATTGTTCCTTAATAACATCCCTTAAAGAATCCCAGGTGGTCGTGACTGTAAATAGTGAGGTTCCCTCTGTTTCCTTTTGCTCACAGAAAGTTTCCCACCAATATTTGACGTGGGGAACGGCTTTGAGGGGCGCAAAAGTAATCTTTTCTCTATTTGAACAGTTATGGAAAAAAAATACCCTTCTAGTAGATTCAACCACTTGTCTACAACATCTGCATCTATCTAACCTTCAAATATAGGAATATTGAAGTTTATTTGTACCTTGAAGGGGGTGGTGCCTCTGCTCAAAGAAGATGCGTCGCATGTTGGTAGTCATCGAAGGATTTGCGCAAAACTATCCATCATATCGTTCCTCTGTTGCGTGAGGGATTCCTCAATAACTAGTTTGAAAGGATCTCCTGTCCCATCATCTTTCTTTTCTCCTGCCATGAGAGGCTGCTTGGGTGTGCAAGAGATTTCGTCCTCAAAATAAACAAGCTTGAGACCCAACTCTTTGTACTCCTACCTCGTTGGGGACATGCATTAAGATGACAAGGAGCAGATTGCTTTGATACCACTGATCTGTATTATACGAGCAGAATGAAATGACTACAGATTATTAATAGGTGCTTAACACAAAATAACAAAGATACACTAAAACTGGTTTTCTATTCAATAAGGAAATAAGATGAAACTGTAAAATGCAGCGGAAACAAGCTTGCTGGAATGGTGGAGGCTTATCTCTGAGAAGAGATGTGACGAAAGTGCTCATTCGCAAGAAGATCATTACAATGAGGCTCTGAAGGCCTTTTTACCATAAACATGAATTCCAAAAACCCTAGACATACAAAAACGTAATCCTAGGATATGAAGCACCAAAAGTCATGTGGGCCCCGTTTGGGTAAGTTAGTACATCAACTTCTCGTGGTTGTAACTTTTGCACATGATCTCCGTTTTAGGTGTATGATAGCCCGTTGGAAAGGTATCATCGAGGAGATTCATTTTGGGTGCTCAATAATGCCTTCGGGTATAATTGAGAAACTCTAAACCAAAAAATCTTCATTTAGGCCCTCAAAATGGCCCTGGAAGTTAAAACTGCTAAAAATAGTAAATTGCCAAAATTGTCAAAAAACTATTTTGAGCTAGTTGAAAGAGGTGGGTGGCTACCAATATCCACCTGGATCAATCCTCCCTCCTTAGGAAGCAATGGTCTCCATTGCATTGAGTTCCCCCATCAGATGAGGAAATTTCTACTGAATTTGGCTCTAGGTGAGCCACTTGCCTTGGTGTAGGAGCTGGCCTGCTTTGACAACTCGATAACTTTCTATTTTGTATGAACGAAAGTTATGTATTTGAATATTTTAAATAATTCAAGAATATGGTTGAAAAGAAAACAGGAAGGTACATCAATATTCTCAAGTTAGATCAAGGAGGAGATTAGACATTAGGGGTATTCATCAAGTATTCCAAAAACAATGGGATTCAATAGCAGTTTACAGTGCCACATACTTCTCAAAAAAATGGAGTACCTAAGAGAAAAAACAAAACTTTGATTGAATGTGCTTACAATATGATTAAAGGTAAAAATATTTCTAATGGTTTTTGGGATGCAACAATAAGAACTGTTGCATCTATGAAGAATAAAGGTCCTACAAAAATTTCAAAGAACAAAACACCTTTTGAATCTTTTTATGGATATAAACAAAAAGTCAACCGCTTGAGAATTTTTAGGAGCAAAGCATTTGCTCATCTTCTAAAATAATATAGAAGAATCCTTGATGCCAAGGCAATGAAATGTATATTTATTGGTTATTGTAAAGATCATAAAGCCTATAAAATGTTTGATCCTAGCACTCATAAGGTATTTGAAGTAGAGATGTGTTGTTTCATGAAAATGTAGATGAAGTACCCAAAGAAGATGGTTATGATGTATGTCATCTGCCTAAATAAAATGAGGAAAGTTCCAAAGAAGAAGATTAACAACTTCAAGGTGAAGCTTCAAGAATCATATATTCTACGAGTAGCCAGAGCATTCCTAGAAGTGAAGGAACTCTGCAAAGAAATTAATAACTATGGATAACAACAAGGTAATCTAAGACCTATGTCAAGTATAAATACTATGCCTTAATAACTCAAGCTATGAATTTAGTGGAGCCTTTAAATTATGAAAAAGTTAAAGACCATAAAGAATGGATGATTTCCATGAAAGAAGAAAATTATTCTATAATTAAAAATGAAACATGGGAAATGACAAAATTGTSTGAGAACAAAATCCCCATAGGTTCAAAATGGTTGTTCAAATATAAATTTAATGTTGATGTTAGTATAGACATATACACARCTAGATTGGTTGCCAAGGGTTATTCAAAAAAAGAAGGAATAGAATATAAGGCACTTTTGCACCTATAGCAAAAATGGATGTCATTAGATTAATGATTGAATTGACCACTAAGTATAATTGGAAGTTGCATCACCTAGATGTCAAGTCATCATTTATGAATGGAGAATTAAAAGAAGAGGTTTATCTTGTTCAACCAGAAGGGTTTGTAAAGCAAGGTCAAGAACATCCTGTATGCAAATTGAAGAAAGWTTTATATGGACTTAAACATGAACCTAGGTCTTGGTATGAGAAAATTGATACTTTCTTCTTTCAACAAAGTTTCATAAAAAGTAAAACTAATCCTAAGCTATATATCAAACAATATGGAAATGATCATATCAAACAATATGGAAATGATCATATTGATTTGATTTCTTTATATGAGGATGATTTTATCATAACAAGAAGTGCTACTAGACTGATTGAAGAGATCAAAAGAAAGTTGTCACATTAATTTGAGATGAAGGACCTTGGACAATTACATAATTTTTTAGGTCTTGAGGTATAGAGAGACAATGGTAAGACCTTAATCACACAAAGAAAATATACAAAGGAGGTACTCATGAGGTTTAATATGAAAACATGTAAACCAATATCTAATCCATTAAAAAAATAATGATGACACAAAAGAGGTGGATGGTACCTTGTATCGACAATTGGTGGGAAGTTCCAATTATTTCACTACAACCAGGTCAAATATTGCATATCCAGTTAGCATTCTTAGTCAATTTATGGCTAAGCCTCATGAGAGTCACTGGAAAGTAGCAAAGAGAGTCCTTCCATATTTGAAAGGGACTATAGATTTTGGTATTGAATATACTAATGATTTTAATATTGAGTTGATAGGTTTCTCAAATTCTAATTGGGAAGGAGATCCAGATGACAGGAAGTCTACCAAAGGATATGCACTACTGGATCTGCTTGATAATAGGCTCAATTCTCATTACCATATCTGTCAAAGAATTCAAATCCTCCTTGCAGAGGAGTGCGATGCTAATGTGATGGAAAATATGGTGGATGACAACGTCAATGCTCACACCAATAAATCCAGAGAAGAAACCAGGATCACGAGGCAACATCATATGATTTTCTCAGGAATAGAAAACAGAGCAATAACAACGCAACAAAGACACTCAGACTAAAGGGATGAATATATATCCATAAATATCGAAATAAGAATTTCTTTTGCAATCAAGACACTCTTCGAGCAACAATACACATAGCAATACCAAAACCTGGAAGAAAGAAACAAGAAATTGTGCTAGCAAGGAAGGTAACAAGAAAAAGGGCAAGTAAAACCCAATCCAAGATAACGACCAGTAATACCGAAGCTTTTGGTATCAGCTATTAGGAAAAGTAATACCGAAGATAACCCATTCCCATGCCATTGCAAATTTTCTGGTTATTTTATTTTATTTCGATAAAGAAAAAGAGGAAGCCGACACGCCATAATGACAAACAGAGAAAGAGGTATTAGTGAGAGCATGTGAGCAAGCGAATAATGTGGACCCTACCGACTCCCTTCACTTTCACTTTTAAGTTTTCAACTAAATCATCATGCTAAGGTGAAACGTTCTTACAACTTTATTTTATATTTATTGTTTTGTAAATTAGACGTTAGAAATTTACCCACCTTAATCGAAAAGAGAAAAAAAATCCTCCCAACACAATACAAAGAATACTAAGGACAACTTTCCAAAAGAGAGAATAAAAGATCCACTAATAGATATTTATATGACGATGAATACCCTCCAATCCTCTAGACCACAAATGAAGCAAAATGTTTCCTTCAGGGGCCAATAATGCTTGCTTTGAGAGTCCATCCGCTTCCTTGTTGAATTCATGAAATATGTGAAAGAATTGAATAACAAAAACTTTCTTCTCAACAGTCTAATTCTTTGTTTACATCCTTCTAAGGAGCTCACTCACAATTCACTTTTATGATTTAACCAATCTATGATTACCTTAGAATCGCCTAGGATCTAAACCTTGTGGATAGACAATAGATTTGATAAATAGAGAGTAGCCCAAGTGCCCATTAACTCGACCTTTGTATTAGTTCCCTTTGCATAGTTCAAATACCATTTATAAACTGTAGAAGTTGATAGTTTAATGATACCACCAGCGTCGCTGCATAAGACATTAATCTGGGTTGCTCCATCAAAACACGCCACTAGAAACTCTAGTGGGATGTCAAGCTTGTTAATACGAAGAGAGGAAGTTATAAGTTTATCCACAGGTTGTTGAAGAGCGCCAATCATTTTGATGACAACTAAGTGAGATGAAGGTGTTGGAAGATTGGTTGTTGTCATTGATGTCAACCCTAGTCATGGGTTTTGGACCGCAAGATTAATAAAGGTATTTGGACATGAAGGACAATGCACATGCATATACAACACTCATGAATGGATAGTATACATCATGTTGTTTCCGGTGGTATGTGTCATGTCATGTGGATCCTCATGGTTGAGGAGAAATGAATTTTTGAAGATGACAAAGTGAATTGAAGAAGGAAGTACATGTAGGCCCTGAAGATAATTAAAGAAAAGTATTACAAAATAAGAAAGTGTCAGGTCGGCCCTAATGTTAAAAGAAAGTGACATAAATGGTATAAATAAACATCATTATACATTCATTTGATAGAAGTCAAATTTTAGAGGAAATAAGAAGAAAAGAAGGCCGGATTTCAAGGGAGAATGAAGTATTTTGGTGATGTGTTCTAAGGTATGTTATTTTCAGGTCATATTACCATTTTTGCTATAAAAAAATTTCTATAACGATTCAGATGGCGAAATCGCTATGGTATTGAGAATACATATCAAGGTACCTCTGGTAAAAATTTCATCTCTTGATTCGCTATAATTATGGAGATACACTTTGTGGAAGACATGGTTTGTGACCAGTCCTGAAGCTAGTCAATAAACATGTGTTCCAGGTAAAACAGTCATAACTTCTTCATACAGAATCAAAATTAAGTGGGACCACTTCCATTGGAAATCGTACGGACTTTAGTTTCTTGTGTACGAGTTTCAAAATCAGATGTTAAATATTGAGCGTGGGGCATGATGTACAAGTTGGGTCTTCTGAATAGACCAGAATTGAATAAAGTCTATCATTCTTTCTTTAACCTCTTTTTTGGGAGGATTCAAGGAGTGAAAATTGGAGGAGTTTCAGAGAATACATTGAGTAATATTATCTATAGGATCAGAGTACTCTAAGAATTGAAGAATTGCAGAAATTGCAGAATTCTCAAGAAGCATTATCAGGTTCTATGTGATGATTGGTTGATGGTGATGATTTAATGTAAAGTTTTATTATCTCTCATATATTCTTGGGTGGAAGGAAGGGGGCAAGGATGGAGAGTTCAAATCTCTCTTGATATTGGAGGA
>JZKD02S2022714.1:26322-40777 GCA_000966675.3 Picea glauca
GTTCACTTTTCAAAAAGGACTCAGACTATGACAACAAGAGTATAGAAAATCAAATCGTAAAGAATCAAGTAATGACAAACCCAATCAACTCTTTCAATGAAAGCAAAAATAAAGAGCAAATCAATGTAGTCTTTTCAAATGAAAAAGAAAATGATCTTTCAAACCATAAGCAAATGAGAAAACCAAGAAAACTTAACTTTCAACCAATCATTGGATCTTAACTAATCGAACACACTTAGATTCTGAAGTCAGAGAGAATGATTTTGCCAAGAAAAGTCAAGAAACGAAAGTCAAGCCACAAATGACAAGAAAAGCCTTGAAACTCTAAGACTGTTCATGCACACAAGCAAAGACAAGAAAGATGCCAATCAGAGGTCCAAGAAACTCATAAGAGGCAATCAAACTAATCTGGGCAGTGAGAAATACCAAAACTCAAATCCAAATTTTTGAAAAATGATGTTCACAGGCAGGCAATATAACACAGTGCGAGAATCACTGATTCTCGCAGGTGACCCTTTAGAAGGGTGTGAGAACCTCACATTGAAACCTATGGGCAGAGTGTGAACTCTACCTATTCTCGCAGGCCGCAATGCAGTGCAGTGTGAGAATTCTTGAACATAACCAAAAATTTGAAAAATGAAGTAAAATTCAAAAAGGCTTATGGACCCAGAAGGTTTATCAGGATATCCTGAAGACTCAGAGACTGATAGGACAGGAGAAAAGTGAAACCAGAGCAAATGGCCACAGAAAAATATCAAAATCCACAAAGAAAATGGGATGTTCCCCAGTGGAGTCACCAATTTTTTTATTAGATAAATCCATAAGTGCGGACACAAACCGATCTCCCTAGATCCACTTGGATCTAGAACAAAGCAAGACAGAATAATACTCTTTCCCTAGATTTTGACTATTGAATGAACTAGGAGGCAAGAACAAATTGCATACCTTATGATCGCTTCCTTTAGTCTTTGTTGCTCCCGCTTCGCTCCAGTGCTCTCGTATAGTCAAGACCAAAACAATACAAACCAACCGAAGTGAAGAAATCACAATCTATTCAACAGTAAATCTATGTATATGATCAAGGAGTTATACAATAAAGTGGAACTAGCTTTATGGGAAAGGGACATATTACTATATCATATTGATAGAAAGTAAAGATTACAACCTGAGACTTGATGTCGCAAACTTCCTTTCGATGGCCCTTGGCTCCGACACACACACTTTCTCACTTGAATGAAGAAGATCAACCACTTTTGATAGACTTGTTGTAGTTCTTAGCTGTTGTAGCATCAGTCCTTCACACAATCTTTCACCAATTCTCCAATGAATCTTGCTTGACCTTGTTTTCTTAACCTTTTCCATGAGAATTCACTCAATATATAGGAGAGAATGAATTGGTTACTTGGATAAGAATGATCCCAAAATATCAGGGAATCCAGTACTAGGATAACCATTCGAATGCCATCTCATCCTTCTAGAATATTCCCTTCTAGAAGCATCGAGAATTCACCTTTTTCCCTTCTTTAGAAAGATTTCGCACCCTAGAAGTTCAACACAGTGCGAAATTATCGCACCCTGGCTTAAGGCAGCCTGCGAGAATCATTCATTCTCGCAGGAAAATATACTAGCAGCCTGTGAACAGTCCTCAAAAAATGTGTTTTCTGGAAAGAGATGAAGGTAACTTTTCCCAGGAGAAAGTTCTAATGAAGAGCCTGAGTACACCATCATCAATACATCATCATGATGACCAAAATCATGGGTAAAAACTGCTAGAAACCCCAAGACAACACAATATAGGCCACTAAGAGATATGAGGTGAGAACACTACAACTCCAGTAGAACCACACCAACAAGCATGACCACCATAAAAAAAAATTGCCTCATCCAGAATATAATGCCTTATCTACATGAAAAGAAGCCATCTGAACAAAATGAGAGAGCCAAGGCGATATCACTGCAACACCGAGAGGACCACACTAGCAAATGAAGATACTCGACCACCATAAAAAAATTGTCTCATCCAAAGAGGAGAGCTCGATCCGTAGCAGTCAAAGAAAGAAAACTCCTCACAGAGAAAAAAAACCTCGGAGAAAAGCACCACAGCAGGGAAAGAAGACAGGGAGAAGAAGGCTTTAGTGGTGAAGGTGGACGACCGTGCATGTACTCTAGGACAAGTAACAGATCGAGGGGTCTTAGGATAGGAAAACCCTAGTTGCAACTTATTTCCACGTGTTACTACAATGCCTAAGAAAAAATGGAAAATTACAAATCCTTAATCTTTTTTTTGGTTTATGGGTGAAATTTAACACCTAAAATTTTCCATGAGTGTAAATGTAACATAACAATAGAATAATAAAATAGAAGGAAATACTACGATAAAATGAAGTCAAGATTACACAAACAACTCAAAGAGACGATGACTACTCCAATTGAACAAACTTGCAATAAACACTATGTTCAATGACTAGATGAACAATTTACAAAAGAATTTTGGACATAAACATGATACTGAGATATGGCATTATAGTGTGAAACAACCTCATCATTTGGATTTCTTTTGATCTTTTTTTAAAACATAAAATTATTTATTAGAAATAAATTCAAATATTGGCTTTGTCTATTATATGAGGAAGCCACATTTTGGAAAATGCAATAGGACATTTAAAGGGCTTGATCTAGAAAATAGTTTCTTAATGTGTTAATTTAACCCAAAAAAATTGATTTGAATATTATCTCCATAGAAGAAGTATCTCAAACAATGGGAAAAGGAATGGAAAAATGATACCCATATGTGTGTTATAAACAACCACATGAAGATCGACTACTAAGATAAATTAATGAAAACACCAAACTTTTCATAATGTCAATATGTCAATATTCTTAGGAGGAATTTTTATATTCTCTTTTGAGAACTAAGATCTTCATCTTTTGATCTGCCAAACATTCTTTCTGGCAGGGATCCTTCCTTACTTGATTTGTCTTCATAAAGAAAAAATTCCTACAAAACTAAATCCTTTTTAGAGATCTTATCTACCTTTTCTTTTAGTTCTCTATAAACATGATTGAAGAAAGCAAATGAAAAATTGTTCTCTTTCTTTTTTTTTCTATTTAAACATAAGGTATAACTTGTATTAAAATTTGGCTCTAGCCAAAATAATATTTAGAAAGACTTAAGAAGTGGAATGCAATTTTCTCTATGACCTGCTTCTATTTGAGGAAACCCTAGTGCACAATTGTCCTTATGATCTTTAGTCGCGATGGTTGTGGAGGACCCTAATCCCCCTTAATTTTGATACTGAAATAGTAGATTTCAAGTAGTTGGTTGGAACCATGGGAAACCCTTCAGCGTGACCCACACACACCCATTTTTTCAAGAAGCTCGACACAATCCCAGAAGTCATGATCCCTTTAGCATCTCGAAGGAAATATCTCTCTTATTTTTCAAAAGGATTGATTGGTCAGTTCACAGGATTATGGCCTTCTCCTTGACAAATTGATCTTTGGATTGCGTAGAACTAGAAACCATTGATACAAGGATGAATAAGTCATTTTTCTGTGGTAAGGGTTTTTACATATTTTATTTTGAACTTAAGGAAGATAGGGATCTTATTTTTTGGAGTGGCCCTTATTTATTTGGCACAAGAGGATTATATTTGAACTGATGTGCATTGGATTTTGATCCAGACAGTAACATCCCTTCAACAGTCCCAGTCTAGGTCCATCTTCCCCATCTTCCTTTTCATTACTAGGGAAACAATGCTCTAAAATGTATTGGAGATGTTGTTGGAAAATACATAGATAGATCTTAGCCAAAATCTTCAATGTTCTCTTGTGCAAGAATACATGTAGAGGTGGATCTAGAAAAATGGCTTCATGAAGCCATTAAGCTCTCTCTAGATGATTGGACCCATATTCAGAAGCTAGACTATGAACAATTACCCTTTAAATGTAAAAGGTACCATGAATACAAACATTTTTCTCATAACTGCACAAAAAATAAGCCATATCAACAAGATACCAGGGAAGGGAAAGAAGAGGGTTGGAAACAAGTAATGAAAAAATCCAACACAAGAAAAGTTGTTGGTCAGAAAATTGGTGTGGAAAACCCAACTCAAAACCCTAATAAAAATATTAGTGGGACGTAGGAAAATGGGCCAAGAACCCATGGAATCCACAATGCTCAGAATCGATCTCTTATGCAGCAAAGGGAATAGACGTTGGAATCAGTGAATCCATTCAATATTTTAGGAAAAACATATATAGGTGGGGAAAGAATGCAAGAGTCAGAACCCATTCAACTGGATCCTAGAGAACCAGATCTGATACCTTCTTGACACTCATTATATCGGGTAGGTGAGGAATCAGGAGATGAGGAAAATTTCTAAGAAGATACTCAAGAAGTTTTTCAAGAAATAGAGAATACAGAGAAAGTGGAGCCAAATATCACAAAAGTAGCATCAAGGAAAGAAGAAGAGGAAGGTGAAATCATAATGGAGAGAACCCAAAAATATTGAAGGCACACAAATAAATATGTAAGGGAAGATGCAACCAATGAGGACAAAGCATTAGGGAAGCAATACTCTATTGAAATTTCACTCACCAATGTAGGTAAAATAGGTGGGAATAGAGGTCCCGACCTACCTACCCCTAGTGGTTGGGCCCCCTCTAATTATCGTCAATTAAATTCCTCTCTTGGAATTGTAGAGGCTTCGACAATAACTCCAAGGTCGAAGTTGTCAAAGATCTTGTCAAAATCAAGAAGGCCTCTATAATTCTCCTCCAGAAAACAAAAATGGAGGATGCAGGAGTGGTGGAATTGCAAAAAGAGCTTTGACATCTATTGAAGGGGTCGCTAAAATTTTCATAGGAACATTAGAAGGCATCCTAATGATATAGAACACACAAATACAAGAACTGGGGGGTACATTTATGTGCTAATCATTGGATCCTTACTATTATAAAACATAAAGAATATAGTATTAAAATTTCCCTTATAAAGATTTATATGCCCAATAGACATTCAAATAAATTAGATTGTTGGGATTCTTTGTTTACAATTAAGGATTCATTGGATATGGAAATCGTAGAAGTGGGTGGTGATATGAATACCCACATACATCAATAAAAAAAAAGAGGAGGAAGTTGAGTTTGGGATCCTCTGTAATTTCCCTTTCCAAGTGAGGACTCCAGAGAAGAGGGATTAGTAGTATAAACATCCCCTTTAGACTATATCCAGTATGAAACAAGGGAAAATGTTCATTCGATGTCATTTCACTAGGGAAATGTTATAATCTAAAAGTGACATTAAGTGACTAAGTGGAAAAAGGTAATTAAGCGCATAAGTGAATATTAAATCAGAAAACTTAGGAAAATTGCTTAAGTGAAAACTCAATGAATAATTATGGTTTCGGTGGATATAAGGAGAGGAAAATCAACCTAGTGGCTCATTATTGATGATTTGAGAATTGAAACCAGAGCTCTGAGGAGAAACCCAGATTCAGACGAATTTGAGAATACTTGTGGATTCTAGGAGGAAGACACTGAGGGATTGGATTTGGTGTTGACCACATAGGTTTTCCATTGCTTTCATTACAAATCTACAGTCAGATTGAACATGGATATCAGGGATCCATCTCCAACATTCAAATTCCAGTGTGAACTCTAGAGGATACATCAAAGGTATAGTGGGTCGCTCTTCATGAGGATGTCTATCAAAATTAAACCCTCATAACCCATTTGAGATAAGGGTAAGGCACTTAATTTGATCCATCCAACACATTTTTATGAACCTTATATCTAGAAGGGTGTCACATTTAGTCATTGGAGTTGCATTGTGTCTCACAGACATAGGAGAGATGACATATTCTCAGATATATTCATCCATACAGATAGTGAGCCAGATTCCTTCTAACCCATTGGAGAGGGAGGAAGGGCACTCCATTCAAGACAGGTTCCATCATATTTTGACTATAGAATATACTTGAGAGACTCTTTCAGTGCTAGCCAGTGTGAGGGAATTCCCAGTAGTTGAATAGATTACTTATGGCATGACAAAGAGATACAAGAGCCTAACAGTAGAAGATCCATCCAGGGTGAGTCTTGTAGGGAAGAAAGCTACTTCATTGGGACATATCTCATTAGATTTAGAGAATTATTTCTCATGGATTCATTAGATTCATATTTTGGTAGAAGATCCAACGTTGAAGATCCAACGTTGCATGCAACAGTTAACCCACACATGTCATAGATCGCGCTTGCATGTCAATGATATAGAAACACATGTTAGTTATAGGTATTGCTCCATGATTTTACTAGTATTCCAGTGTAGATATATTCATTTGAAGGTATAATTGAATATTGGTTTGGTTATTTTTACATGCATGTAGTATGTGTGTGAATTTTTGTGCATGCATGTCATTATTATAATTTCTTTACTATTCAATATATCTTAAACAAGTTGTTCCACCTGAAACCACATGAAAAATCACCACGCATGTTAAATTCAAGTTATAAAACGTAGTCAGAAACATGAATAACCCATTCAACCACCTAAATAGTATCATATATGAAACAAACATGGTTAGTAGAGAGTTAATCTCCAAATCTATAGATTTGGGATATTACAAGTGGTATTAGAGATTTAGTCCTGCCAGCCTATGACTAAATTTACCATTAGTTCAGGAGAGAACTTAGGGGGGCATGAGAATATAGGTCATGAATTCATCACTTACAGTAGGAACAAAGAGAGGCGAGGACCAATATCAAATTATCCCCCATTTCCTCACAGTTCATAGAAAGAAGAAGAGGCACAACGAGAAGTAGAAAGAAGGGTATAGCATGAGGCAGAGATTGAGGATTAGAGGAGGATGGTGTTGGATCATGTTGTTATTGATGCCAAATGATTGATTTAAAAGGATTGATTGATGTAAAAGGAACAATGTTGTGTCATAGTATATTTATGAAGTATGTATTGTCCTTGATGTCAAGTGGATTCATTGCATAGATAAGGATGGATCAATGTATTATCATTGATACATGATGCATAGTTTGATTGATGTAAATATGAATCATTATTTTCTTATCATGGTTGATAAGGATTACAAATGGATGAACTCCAAAGTGGTCCCCTTATGGTTAAAACCCTCATGGGAGGACACTTTTTGGTTGAGTTATCCTAGAAGTATGGTTAGAGAACCCATGCTTAATTGTGGAATAATGAGATGAAGATCAACGAATTTGTCAATGAAACTATCCTATATGTATAGTTATTTTCATGCCATTTCCGATGGTATGTGGAACGTCACATAAATCCTCATAGTTTGAGAGTTATGGCCTGACAAAGTTGGAGGACCCTCATATGTTGGCTTGAAGCCCCAAAAGGTCAAAGAAGTCAAAGTTCTTAGAAAGAAGAAATTATTTGAAAGTGAAGTGAGAAAGTCAAAAAGGATTATTTAAATAATAAAGTGAACTAACAAAGTCAAGAAGGATTATTTAAATAATAAAGTAAATGGATAACTTTCTAATTATGGAAAGTGGTTATAAGAAGGTTAACCATAAAATGAGGAAAATGGGTTAAGTGGTCAAGTGGCTATTGGATACATGGACAAGTGTCAAATTGGGAAATGTTGGACATAGGTGACTATGTGGACAAAGTGGCTATGTGGAAAAAGTGGCCTAGAATATGCTTCTAAGGAAGCTACTTGGAGAGTATAAATAAGAGGCAAGGGTCTCATGTGTAAAATAATATTTTGAACATATCTTGAATATCTATTCCGAGAAAGAGATTAACTGGAGGATCTCATGGATGCATCAAACTTTCTATATGTCTGAGATTTTGATGGAGAAAGTTTCAGAAGTTCAGAAACCCTAGTTTATGAAGGAGTACATGAGCAACGGTGGGCCAAAGTGCATATATACATGGGCTACAGTGAGGAAGGACACATACACATGTGGGATGAAGAAAGGAAGAGCACGTATAGTTGGATTAAGTCATGAATATTTGAGTGTGATATGATGTTAGGATCTTGAAGGCTGAAGTAAGTTATAGATCTGCATTCTATGGGCTGAGATCTTCCATAGAAACTCTCGTATGGTTACATAGTTGTCTTGATGGATACTCTTGCTTATTGTATGGTGAATGGTTAAGGAATTTTTGGTATGGTTGTGTTGGTTGATTGATAGAGTGAGACGCACTCTTATGGTTTAGTACTGATATGATTTCCATAGTATATTGTTTGTTTACTTATGATTGAGTAACATTCATATTGTATGGTTGAGGAGCATGAGTGAGTTGTTGGAGAGAATTTATGTGTTGTTATTGGTTATGGTTTAGATTGTATAGTGAAAGACATATGTAAATGTGATTGAAGGTTGCAGAGGATCTAAGGTTTTCATGGAGAGAAAACCCTAGTTGTTCATAAGTCATATGCAGGTTGTAGTACAGACATACCACGTACATATGTGAGTTGTGCTACTGGTAGGGCATGTACATACACGTGTTGAACTACTGATAGGTCACGTACTTGTTGACATATTGGTATATCTTTAGGATTGATTCATCTTCTTAGTTGGTGTTGAGTTGTGTAAGTTGAGTCTTGCATTGTAGAGTTGGTTCTCTTGTGGATTTGTAACTCTATTCAATTGTTGTTGATAACCCAAGGATTGCAGTTCGTAATAAAAAGAAAATTGTACATACATCTTGTTTTTTTTGTGTTCCTTGTGGTGGTGACTTATTGATGATATATGTTGTTGATGTATTTTCACATTTAACTGGTTATAAATGAGAGCAATAAGTAATGAGTAAATGTTGATTGCTAACCAATGATTTTTGTGAAGGGGAAGTTTTAAAAAGAACCCTACATCGATTCACCCCCCCCTCTCAGTGTGGTTGGTGTGTCCAACAATTGGTATCAGAGTGGGCCTTCATTGTAAGCCTTAACAAGATTGGAGGAGATCCATGGAAACACAAATGGATGATGAATTTCCATTCCTTGATGAGGAAAACTATTCTACATGGATAATAGAAATGAAGGTGCATTTGAAGGAAATAGGAATGGGTGTTTGGAAAGCATTTATTGGTGGATCAGTTCCTTTGAAGAGCAAGTCAAAGTTTGCATCTCAAAGGGAAGAAAAGAAGAATGATGCATTGTATCTCGAGACCATTCTTAGTGGACTCTCAAGTTCTATCAAAGAGATCATGGGACACTGTACTTCCAACAAGGATCTATGGCTAAAGATAGAGGAGACATACCAAAGTAAAAAGGAAGACCTTAAAGACAACTCCATCAAGAACAATGAAGGTAAAGAATCTCCAAAATCCTCAATTTGCAATGATTCTAAATGTGATGATGTTGGAAAAAAGGAATACCTTGAAGAAAATTATATGAAGATCAATGAAGGTAAAGAATCTCCAAAAACCCCTGATTGCAATATTTCAAAATGTGATGATGTTGAATATTTTTCTACAAGTGAAGAAGAAAATCTAGAGATAGTATGTGTAGAATTAAATGATAGTTATCCCATGGAAGAAGTAGAATAAGAACTATCAGAGATTAAAAGGAAAGTTGAATGCGGTCTATTTGAATACAACCATGACCATTGTTACATAGAATATACCTATCTTTCTAAGAACACTAAAAATTTTCTTAAAAAGAATCAAAGGATTATCTTGAAGTTAAAGTAAATGCTCAAGGAACAAGAAGAAAGTAAAAGACTCAATTAGAATAAAAAGAAGAAGAGATCAAAAGACTAAGGAATGAAATAGAAGAGAATAATAATCTAGATGATGAGATTAACAAAAGTCAAGTTAATGTCCATCTCAAGACCCAGATTGAAGAATCCAAAAGGGTAGAGGAATTACTAAAGAATCAAGTAAATGAAAAGGAAGAGTCATGTCATAAGTTGGAAGCTGAAGTTGTTGATCTTAGAAAGAAAGTAGAAAATTCAAACAAATTCTTGAATAGCTCAACAATCTTGAATGAGATCTTGGATAGTCAAAGATCGCCAAATTATAAATCAGGTCTTGGATACAACAAAGAATCTACACATGTTCAAGCAAGCACCTCAGAGAAGCATGAGGTATGTCCCTCACTCTCAAAGGATAGAAATAATGTTGCAACTCAACCATCTACACAAGGAAAGGAAAGTTTCAAATGAACAAAGCAAGGAATACATCAAGAAGCCATCTTTACACCTCAAAGAAGAGAGACACCTTCAATATGGACACCAAAGAAAAGGTATGAAAATGTTTTTCATGGTCACTGTTACTCATGTAATGAATATGGTCACACAGCTTTGGAATGTAAATATTATGCAAGAAAATATAAAGAAATATTTCATAACACCCTAAGGTGTTGGAGATGTAATCAAGTAGGACACATTGATGTTCATTGTCACATCATGAGATGCTATAGCTATAGTGGATTTGGTCACAAATCCCAAGATTTTTGGAACACAGGAATAAATACCATGATGAGGACTTCATATAGCATGACTATAAGAAAGCATAAAGTTAGGAAGGAAGACATTTTTGAAAATATGGAATCTTAGAGCTCAAGTTATGAGAAGCAAGGACACCTTCAAAAGTGGGTAAAGAAGACTAAACAATGAAATCCGAATGGTATCCCTAAGGGAATCTCAAGTTTGTCATCTTCAGAAGCATACGTAGGTTACAATGGTAACAGTCGCATACATATGTGAGCTGACCTATGAATAGGTCACATACATACGCGATCTATCTATGCAGCAGGCTGTGTATATGTGTTAAAAGAGTCTGTTGTCAAACAATTTGTAGTTAGGATTAAAGGCGGATGAAAATAGGTCAAACTGGTGTAACTAAACCAATCCCACCCACTGTCACCTCGATGGGAAGGTTATTTATATTTAGGGAGGTAAGGCCCAGAGACGTCCCCTGTAACTTGGGGTTTTGAGAAGGAAAGAGGTTTTAGCAAGGCTGAGTGATAATGATCCCCCTCACAAGTTACCAATTGATCAAAAAGTCCTAGCTTATGGCCAATAAATGTAACCAGAAGTAATAACCAATAAGATCACATGCCTGAGAACAAGACAACAATAGAATTATGCATATGCAAGCTTTCTTGTTGGTTAGTACTTCATATAATCAATGAATTTCTTGAACATAATCAATTGAGAAATAAATATTGATGAAGTCAATGTTTGTATAATAGCAATGATTTCAATATCACTTCTTCAATAAATGCTAAAGAAACTTGGCATTCAATAAGAAAAATTAACACTTCATTAGATAATGCCTTTAAACAACCATTCAATTGCTTGAAAGAAAAACAATAGTTGCACAAAGGTATTTGTTGCACATTAAATATGATGACAACAATGAGTTAGCAGGGTTAGCCTTAAGATGGGGTTAAAAAGATTAGTAATTGCTCAAAGTGTTTGATTGAAGTTGTGATAAAGTTACTCAAGACAAGNTCATGTCATAAGTTGGAAGCTGAAGTTGTTGATCTTAGAAAGAAAGTAGAAAAGTCAAACAAATTCTTGAATAGCTCAACAATCTTGAATGAGATCTTGGATAGTCAAAGATCACCAAATTATAAATCGGGTCTTGGATACAACAAAGAATCTACACATGTTCAAGAAAGCACCTCAGAGAAGCATGAGGTATGTCCCTCACTCTCAAAGGATAGAAATAATGTTGCAACTCAACCATCTACACAAGGAAATGAAAGTTTCAAATGAACAAAGCAAGGAATACATCAAGAAGCCATCTTTACACCTCAAAGAAGAGAGACACCTTCAAGATGGACACCAAAGAAAAGGTATGCAAATGTTTTTCATGGTCACTGTTACTCATGTAATGAATATGGTCACATAGCTTTGGAATGTAAATATTATGCAAGAAAATATAAAGAAATATTTCATAACACCCTAAGGTGTTGGAGATGTAATCAAGTAGGACACATTGATGTTCATTGTCACATCATGAGATGCTATAGCTATAGTGGATTTGGTCACAAATCCCAAGATTTTTGGAACACAGGAATAAATACCATGATGAGGACTTCATATAGCATGACTATAAGAAAGCATAAAGTTAGGAAGGAAGACATTTTTGAAAATATGGAATCTTAGAGCTCAAGTTATGAGAAGCAAGGACACCTTCAAAAGTGGGTAAAGAAGACTAAACAATGAAATCCGAATGGTATCCCTAAGGGAATCTCAAGTTTGTCATCTTCAGAAGCATACGTAGGTTACAATGGTAACAGTCGCATACATATGTGAGCTGACCTATGAATAGGTCACATACATACGCGATCTATCTATGCAGCAGGCTGTGTATATGTGTTAAAAGAGTCTGTTGTCAAACAATTTGTAGTTAGGATTAAAGGCGGATGAAAATAGGTCAAACTGGTGTAACTAAACCAATCCCACCCACTGTCACCTCGATGGGAAGGTTATTTATATTTAGGGAGGTAAGGCCCAGAGACGTCCCCTGTAACTTGGGGTTTTGAGAAGGAAAGAGGTTTTAGCAAGGCTGAGTGATAATGATCCCCCTCACAAGTTACCAATTGATCAAAAAGTCCTAGCTTATGGCCAATAAATGTAACCAGAAGTAATAACCAATAAGATCACATGCCTGAGAACAAGACAACAATAGAATTATGCATATGCAAGCTTTCTTGTTGGTTAGTACTTCATATAATCAATGAATTTCTTGAACATAATCAATTGAGAAATAAATATTGATGAAGTCAATGTTTGTATAATAGCAATGATTTCAATATCACTTCTTCAATAAATGCTAAAGAAACTTGGCATTCAATAAGAAAAATTAACACTTCATTAGATAATGCCTTTAAACAACCATTCAATTGCTTGAAAGAAAAACAATAGTTGCACAAAGGTATTTGTTGCACATTAAATATGATGACAACAATGAGTTAGCAGGGTTAGCCTTAAGATGGGGTTAAAAAGATTAGTAATTGCTCAAAGTGTTTGATTGAAGTTGTGATAAAGTTACTCAAGACAAGRAGGCCTTAGATCAGTGCCTTATTAGGGTAGATGGAGTCAAAAGAAGAGGACACAAAAGTTGAAGGATCAAGTGAAAGTGTAAAACTTAAGGACAAGAGGGTTAAACCTTGAGGTGTTTTTATGGCAAGGCCTAAAGGATGAAACCCTAGGKGAGAGAGGCTCACTTTGGTGTAGGGGAACTAGGCCTCAGTGCTCTCTCCTCCTTCCTTATCTTAATGGAAATAGATATTTTGAATAATGTTTGATAAGAGGTAAGACAAGAGSGTTTATACGCAACGTGTTKCTAAATCAAGCCCTTACTAAGAAAACCCTAGGGAAAATCGACTCACCAAGGTGTAGGGGAACTAGGCCTTGATGCATTTTCTCCTTCTTATCTCAACAAATAAGAAAACGTCTAGCAGGGAGAAGATGGATGGAGTGTTTTTAAGGCAAGGATCTATCCTTTTCTATAAATGGCTCAAAACCTTGATGGGGACATGAGACAAGGACCTTCAATGTGTGCTTGTCACTTAGGGTTTATTCAAAAAATTATAACAACATATGCAATAAAATAATACTACAACCATTCAATTAAGAAGTTTTTCATAAATTCACTTACATTTAACCAACAAATCACATAGCAAACCCTCATTGTAACACCTTCCACCAAGAGAAATGCCAAAAATGCCAATATAAGTCCAAAAATGTCTTGCTTCAACAAGTGCAGCTACCAACTTCAACCAAGAACTCCAATACTGAAGAAAATTTCAGACCTCAATGAGTGAGAGGTGATGAAAAAATGAAAGTAAAAACCCTCAATTTATACAGTACCATGACCTAATTTTACTTTTTAGGTCATGAAAAATGCCGACAAGGCCAAAATACTAAAATCATATTGTTTTACATTAACTTCTTAAAATAAAACCCTAATAAAGAATAAGAGAGACGTCATCCCCTCTCTATGGTGACATTATCCCCTTCTAGAGAAAATGTAGCCTCTAGGAGCAAGACGTTATCCCTCCTTGGGATTCACCAAGCTGCCACATGTGCCAAACTACCTTGTCCATCTGCCAAAGCTTCCATGAAGCAAGAATGACATCATGGATCTCATGGGTGACATCCTAGGCCATCCAAGGCCAACGTTCTAGTGAAAAGGGAAGAACCCTCCTAGGTCAAGCTCTGTCGGGGTGCCTTTGCAAGACCTCCTCCTTCTCTCTTGCGCAAACCCCTCTATCCTTTCTTTTCCCCCTGATGGGGTCTCAGCATCCACCGGGTGGGATATTCAACCCCATGGAGGTCCGAAATGATCATCTCCCCATGTGTACCTATCCAACATGGTACTTGTCCATCGATCATGATCCTGCACATCAACAACTACGCCCTCCATGGGGTCATAAGTCACATGGATTATAGCAATGTAAATCACATCTCATCATCAATATTATTAAACATGTGCATAAAATCCCCA
>JZKD02S2022725.1:23421-43783 GCA_000966675.3 Picea glauca
TCAACAAAATTTGAAGTTGATCTTATCAAAACAATTATGCTCCTAATTAGAAAGATCAACAAATTACCATTATGTTAGTACCTTTAAATATATTTTATTTTTTGTAATATTAACCTTAAATCCTCTATCTTATACTTGAATAAGATCAACAAATTACCATTATGTTAGTACCTTTAAATATATTTTATTTTTTGTAATATTAACCTTAAATCCTCTATCTTATACTTGAATAACCATTATGATATGATTTCTTGGGATTATAGTTGATTTCATTATTTCTGTACATTGTGGTATGATTTCATGGCAATACAATGTATTTTGTTATTTTTATATATATTTGATTGCTTGTATCATGTTATTGTATTTGTTTATGGTTACACATTTTAGGGTTCTACCCTAACCTCCCTATTTTGGGATACATAAGATTTATTTGATTAATGTATAAGACCATGTTTTTTTATTAAGCTCTATTAGGTAGTTAGTGGCTAGTTACTCAGTGTGAAAAAGATTGTTTTTATTAAATAACGCCCACTAGGCAGTTGATATTCATTAATAATAGGACCACTAGTTAGGGTTTTGCTAAGAGTATGTAATGTTTTGTCTAGGATTGTTATTATATTGAATTCATGTTCAATTGGAGGTTTCCCCCTCATAGAGGCCCATGAACATTGACCTCTTTTTCTAGAATTATCAATGCCAGGGTTATATTATATAGGTTTAATATCATTGTCTCTCTTATTTATGACTTTGCAATTTGTTTTCCTTGAACATTTCTCATACTATAATGTTATGTTGGTTAAATACATTACAAATGGCATTAAATCTCTTTTATGTGCCAACACATACCCGGATTTTAGAAAAAGAAAATTAGTCTAGAGATGTGTTCTAGTGTCTTTAAACACAAATATTTTCCATTCAATAGGTAAAATTGCAGTTGGGAATGTAACACCCCAATTTTGGATCCCTAGATTAACAATGTATGTATATGAATACATGATAAATGGTTGAGGGTCAAGCGATGTAATATGCAAATATACATTAAATAATGATAATAAAATATATCACAGGTTGTAGACAGAGAAGGATGAAATACATGGGGGGCTATGATTCCACAAGAGCGAAATGAAAGGGGGATTAGGGGGATCAAGTGGGGACCAAACTAAAATAATATTAATTTAATTTGAAGCCTAATTCATTGTCTTATATTATTCTAAGTTATATCAACCTTAGGATTAATTTCCAAGTGAAGTATGTGGGCTTCTTAGGAAGGCATGCGACGAGTTGGGAGCATGCAAATATAATCCTTGAATTTTGGTTGTTGTGGGGGGCTTTTCCATTCATTCGTCCCTCGGGTTGTTGAGAGAGATTATGCCACACTATGTCATGCAATAGAAGAGTATGTTTTTTATGAATATTGTAGGAAATTCATGCCCATATGCAAGGGGAATTGTTGCCATTGAGAAACTTTATTACAACTGATAAATTCCTACAGTCCTCAACATAGAGATTTCTTGTCCAATCTTTGTTGGAGCTTTTAAGGGAAGTGGGATAGATTGAGGGACTACGTGGGAGAGAAAGGGATATCATTCCATGGGTTTTGTAGAATGAAGCGGAAATGTAGCCAATGGATTGAAATTGTTGTGAGAGTTTAGAGCTTGTAAGTTTTTGTAAAACTGGACTATGTGAGAGGATTAGAGCCAACCATAGAAAACTTTGTCCTTCTAGAATCATTGCCTTATCTTGGGGGTGGACCTATTGCATAAAGAGTATGGGAAACATAAAGCCCATTTTTTTGGTGGAACGTCCCTCATTTACAACCAATTGGTGTTTAATTCCATAATGATAAGTGTTTATGGTTATTGAAATTATGTTTATTTAATGTTGTTAATGTTATGAATTTAATATTATTCTATTTATATGCATGTATGAATATGAATTGGTATATATGATTGAGTAATTGTATATGCATGAGCCTGCATTGTCATGATTGCATGCATTAATTCTTCAATAGCAAGACAAAGAGGATTATGGTATTAGAGAAAGAGAAATGAATGGAAAAATTGTCTTTTTTATAGTTACTTTGTATCCTCAAGAGAGTATAGAGGGAAGTGGGTATGCTACAAAGTGGTATCAGAGCATCTAGTTACAACACTGGAGTTGTATGGGCCATAATAAAATTGCATATTAAGAAGTTGAAAGTTGTTTCTAAAGTGTTTGACAAAATATCTTAATGGACATTGGGAAGAATGCGGGTTGCAGATTATGTGTTTGATAGAATTCCTCAAATGTATAATTGGGGAAAACTTAAAATTTGGAGAAAATCCCCAATTTTACATGAATTCAAGACGTTAATTGGAATAGAAACATTGAATTTGTTAGGTTGTGAGGTCGAATTCATCCGAGGAAGCAATGCCTTGAAAATTCATGGTGGCTTTGTGGAGGAAATTGAAAGAATTTTATTTCTTTTACAAAATTGGTGAAAATTTCCAATTTTAGATGGGTAACAGAAATATGACATGGACTCATACTGGTAATGTGGACTATAGGGGCGATTTGGAAGGCATCGGGGTGATACTAGGTGGAGTCGAGGTGTGTAGTTGGAAACCAAAACGAAAGGTCCACAATGGAAAATGGTATCCCAAAATTGGTTTCGAATCTCCAAAATCAGTATCCAAAACCATTTTTCCATTGTCATGAAAATTTATGTGTACACATGTCATCTAGATATTCATTTCAAAGGTGAGTTTCCTTTTTATTTGTTGAGCACCTCTCACTTTAAAATGAATCTAGATTGTTAGATCATAGTGTATGCCAAACGTTGGATATTTTGGAATGTAATGACCTAGATATAGGTCAATCACTTAACAATTAGATCAAATCCAATGACAACCAATAGATATTTCATAGTGGATGAGATTTTTCAACCTCCAATCACTTTATTCCCAAAATGAATGCGAGTTGTATGATATTTCCCTATCAAATATACCAATGATAATGTGTCAAGTGGGGAATGTAGGGTTAGAGTGGGACCCCCTATCACATAAGTGGCTAAGATCATGTCAAGTGATAGANCCTCTTTTTCTAGAATTATCAATGCCAGGGTTATATTATATAGGTTTAATATCATTGTCTCTCTTATTTATGACTTTGCAATTTGTTTTCCTTGAACATTTCTCATACTATAATGTTATGTTGGTTAAATACATTACAAATGGCATTAAATCTCTTTTATGTGCCAACACATACCCGGATTTTAGAAAAAGAAAATTAGTCTAGAGATGTGTTCTAGTGTCTTTAAACACAAATATTTTCCATTCAATAGGTAAAATTGCAGTTGGGAATGTAACACCCCAATTTTGGATCCCTAGATTAACAATGTATGTATATGAATACATGATAAATGGTTGAGGGTCAAGCGATGTAATATGCAAATATACATTAAATAATGATAATAAAATATATCACAGGTTGTAGACAGAGAAGGATGAAATACATGGGGGGCTATGATTCCACAAGAGCGAAATGAAAGGGGGATTAGGGGGATCAAGTGGGGACCAAACTAAAATAATATTAATTTAATTTGAAGCCTAATTCATTGTCTTATATTATTCTAAGTTATATTAACCTTAGGATTAATTTCCAAGTGAAGTATGTGGGCTTCTTAGGAAGGCATGCGACGAGTTGGGATCATGCAAATATAATCCTTGAATTTTGGTTGTTGTGGGGGGTTTTCCATTCATTCGTCCCTCGGGTTGTTGAGAGAGATTATGCCACACTATGTCATGCAATAGAAGAGTATGTTTTTTATGAATACTGTAGGAAATTCATGCCCATATGCAAGGGGAATTGTTTCCATTGAGAAACTTTATTACAACTGATAAATTCCTACAGTCCTCAACATAGAGATTTCTTGTCCAATCTTTGTTGGAGATTTTAAGGGAAGTGGGATAGATTGAGGGACTACGTGGGAGAGAAAGGGATATCATTCCATGGGTTTTGTAGAATGAAGCGGAAATGTAGCTAATGGATTGAAATTGTTGTGAGAGTTTAGAGCTTGTAAGTTTTTGTAAAACTGGACTATGTGAGAGGATTAGAGCCAACCATAGAAAACTTTGTCCTTCTAGAATCATTGCCTTAKCTTGGGGGTGGACCTATTGCATAAAGAGTATGGGAAACATAAAGCCCATTTTTTTGGTGGAACGTCCCTCATTTACAACCAATTGGTGTTTAATTCCATAATGATAAGTGTTTATGGTTATTGAAATTATGTTTATTTAATGTTGTTAATGTTATGAATTTAATATTATTCTATTTATATGCATGTATGAATATGAATTGGTATATATGATTGAGTAATTGTATATGCATGAGCCTGCATTGTCATGATTGCATGCATTAATTCTTCAATAGCAAGACAAAGAGGATTATGGTATTAGAGAAAGAGAAATGAATGGAAAAATTGTCTTTTTTATAGTTACTTTGTATCCTCAAGAGAGTATAGAGGGAAGTGGGTATGCTACAAAGTGGTATCAGAGCATCTAGTTACAACACTGGAGTTGTATGGGCCATAATAAAATTGCATATTAAGAAGTTGAAAGTTGTTTCTAAAGTGTTTGACAAAATATCTTAATGGACATTGGGAAGAATGCGGGTTGCAGATTATGTGTTTGATAGAATTCCTCAAATGTATAATTGGGGAAAACTTAAAATTTGGAGAAAATCCCCAATTTTACATGAATTCAAGACGTTAATTGGAATAGAAACATTGAATTTGTTAGGTTGTGAGGTCGAATTCATCCGAGGAAGCAATGCCTTGAAAATTCATGGTGGCTTTGTGGAGGAAATTGAAAGAATTTTATTTCTTTTACAAAATTGGTGAAAATTTCCAATTTTAGATGGGTAACAGAAATATGACATGGACTCATACTGGTAATGTGGACTATAGGGGCGATTTGGAAGGCATCGGGGTGATACTAGGTGGAGTCGAGGTGTGTAGTTGGAAACCAAAACGAAAGGTCCACAATGGAAAATGGTATCCCAAAATTGGTTTCGAATCTCCAAAATCAGTATCCAAAACCATTTTTCCATTGTCATGAAAATTTATGTGTACACATGTCATCTAGATATTCATTTCAAAGGTGAGTTTCCTTTTTATTTGTTGAGCACCTCTCACTTTAAAATGAATCTAGATTGTTAGATCATAGTGTATGCCAAACGTTGGATATTTTGGAATGTAATGACCTAGATATAGGTCAATCACTTAACAATTAGATCAAATCCAATGACAACCAATAGATATTTCATAGTGGATGAGATTTTTCAACCTCCAATCACTTTATTCCCAAAATGAATGCGAGTTGTATGATATTTCCCTATCAAATATACCAATGATAATGTGTCAAGTGGGGAATGTAGGGTTAGAGTGGGACCCCCTATCACATAAGTGGCTAAGATCATGTCAAGTGATAGANGGTGCCCATGTAGTGATGTTGAAGCACAATTGGAGGTGCAAAGCATGGAAATGAGAATGGTTGTTTAATAGTAGGTGGAAGGATTGAACCAAGGATTAAGGATGAGTAGGGAAAAACAAGGAGAGAGTAGTATGTCAAGGTATGTTAAAAAAAAATTAAATTCCATGAATGAATATTGATAAGTTATGTTGCATATTGGATTCTAGGTTCAATTAGGGAAAATAAAGAAACCAAGAAGCCAACGTCTTGAAAGAGAAATAAATAGGACATATAAAATATTCATTGTGAAGAATAAGTGAAAATCAAATTACAGAGAAAGAGTTAGGGAATAACCTAGTTATGATAACTGAAAATATATGAAACAAAGTAATGGTGAAATACATAAAGATTCACATGATCTCTTGGTTAATGGACTTGAGTATTCTATGCTACAAGAACATATTTAACAAGGGAATGGAAGATACTTCATGAAGAAAAGGGTCATGTGTGTCATGGCCATTTTAGTTGGTTATTGTGTACATCCAAGCGACAAGGATAGGAATAAGAAGCATGGAACAAACCACCACATGAAGAATGAAATCAATATGCTTAAAAGGGTAAGGGTATGTCTCTTAACCCCGAATATAAAGAAAGGAAAATAAGTAATAATGGTTGCAAATCATGTTTACAAAGAAGAAAGTGATGGAGGTTGGTATGGTAAAGAAAAATCATCCAAGGAAAAAGAGAAAAAGGATCTCATGAGGTGATGTGTGGCTCATGGGCTGTGTGAATCATCTATGTGGGAAAATGTATAAATTCTTGGAAGATTTGCAAGTTATGAACCAGAAGCTTATGTATAAAGAATTTAGAGCAAGAAAACCACCCGTGATATTAGAGTGTGTAATATACGAATGGTAAAAAATGTAAAGAATCCAATGGTAGATATAAGGAAGGTTCATTCACTTTAAATATGTCACTAGAGGGTATGCTTGAGCATGTAAGGGTGAGTGTGGCAAGGAAGAGGCATATTAAATGAAATTGTTGCAAAAATTTCATGTGGCATAATGGCTAAAACCAAGAAGGGTGTGTTAGATAGAATAGTGAGATAAATTATTTTCCATGGAAACATTGGGAAGCAAAGAAATAACCATAATATAAGCATTGAATTAAAATTGCATATTTATTAATTTTGATTACATACTTATATTGTGGAGTTGAGAACTCCCATGAATAAGATAATGGTTGCATGAACATGGATATGACATGTATGTGTTCTTGATGGTTGTTACAGGAATAGTTGAAGAATGAAGAAATGATTTGAGTACCTAGAAAAAATAACACTAAGGATGGGGAAAAGAATACATATAAGACCCATATGGGCATATTGTGTGGGACCTGAAGGAGACTACTAGTTGAAACCAATATGTATACTGGATAGGAAAATCATGGTGCTTAGAATAAAAGTCCAATGAATGCACCACAACCTAAAGAAACAACATGGGGTTCAGAGGATACAATGTGGAAGGAATAATGACATTGGTTTTAACATTTTGAGGTAAAATTATCATATATAATGGTGATGTGCACTGAGGATGGTGAAAAAAATAGGGGGAGGGGAATGTAACACCCTAATTTTGGATCCCTAGATTAGCAATGTATGTATATGAATACATGATAAATGGTTGAGGGACAAGTGACTTAATATGTAAATGTACATTGAATAATGATAGCAAAATACATCATAGGTTGCAGATGGAGAAGGATGAAATACATGGGGGGCTATGATTCCACAAGAGAGGAACAAAAGGGATATTAGAGGGCTCAAGAGTGGGCTAATGTAAAATAGTATTAATTTAATCCTAAACATAAGTCCTTGTCTTATATTATTCTAAGTTATATCAACCTTGGGATTAATGATGCAGGAGAATTGTCATCAAAGCACGAGTGGAGGACAACTCAATGCCCTAGTGCACATTTTGAAGTGATTTTTGAATATTAAAGAGGGCATRTCATGTAATATATTGAAAACATTGCAATTAAAGAAGATATTAAATGTTTAGGAGTTGAACCATCRCATGGGATCAATGAGGAGTGTATTTTCCTTTRATATAGTAGATTGCAGTACATATTCGAAGCATTTGCTCTTATCTATCTGTCTCAAACATTTATTGTAATAAATCCTTATTAGTTGAAATCTTTTAATTTGATAGGATATCACTAAAGTAGTCGGAGGGAAAATCTCTATGAGCTCTTTTGTATAAATAAATGTGTTGTTTCCCAAATGAGGTTGTTGAGAGATTTTGTTGTTGTTGTTAAGAGTTTTTGAGAGTTGTGTTGAAGATTAAAATCGCAACAAAGTTTTTCCTGCAAAGTGTTGATAAAGCCTATTATTATTAAAGCTAAATAATACTAGTAGGTGGGACCCCCTTGTAGATTGGAGATCAGGTCTGGAGCTTATTTGATGTCATGATACTATTTGACATTGCTTACATGGTGATACAATTTTTTTATTGGCGATGGATAAGGCATGTTCTGTGGATTTTTCTACTGCTCTAGGTTCAAGTTTTATTTACAACATCCTATGTTATCCTTGATATCACTACAATCTATTATTGGATCTATTGCGAGGACACCTACACAATAAACATGTTAGCAAATAACACAAACAAGAAATTGGAAAGAAATGAAGAGCAATGTAATAAATGCAAATGGAAGAATTTAAACTATGCTATATATTATACTACATACATCGATTTTAAATGGATTTTTGTTATCCTAGCTATTAAGTTAATAGATATGCTATTTTATTTGAGTTATATAGTCGATATGAATGGTGATTATGCTATGGTACAGGTTGATGTGGGTGGCGTGTTTGACAAGTAATAGATGCAATTTCCAATGCATGGTTTAAATGAATTGTTGGTAGATTAATGGYTGGTGTGTACTATTGAATTAAATTGATTGTGGGTGGAAGTGAMATGCATTTATTGCACGTCACCCTTGATCCTTCCATTKGTCACCACCCTAGTTAGTCTATTGTTCAACCTTGTTGCTATGGTTATGCTACAATTTCTTAGCAGAGAGGAACCACTTGGCCAACTCGCATTTTAAGGTGTTYGATCACAGGTATGTCTTTTTTTGGCCATTCATGAGTCTTCTCTGGTTATGAAATGATTATTGGCTCAGGTGTATTAGTTTGTGCTTTCTTTAAGTATTGCAACTGTGTAAAATTGTGATTTTGGAACAAAGCGTTGATGGTTCTCTCTACAATAATGTTGAAGTCATAGTGTTATTGGTCATCCTAGGTGTTAGCAACCATAAGGGCTATCTGTTATCCTTGTTGGTTTCGTTGGAGGGTTTTTGTTTGGTCTTGGGTGGTTGGTTGTCCTCATGCATTCGCATCGTTATGTCCAATCTTTGTATTTTATGGGTTTTAATGGTTAGAAGCACTTTGTGTCACTACATCTTGTTCACTTGATAATTGGTTTGTTTCCACCACTAAAGGTTACGCAGTGGTTTATTTTTTTCTTTCTCGGCCCTGTCTTCACTTCAGCATTGTGGTTATTTTACTGGAGAGACACAAGGGTTATACCATGCATGTGTTAAGTATCATTACTGGCCGAATTGGAGCCTCAGTCCTCTGTTATAGCCCTCATGTCACAATATTTGTTACCTATCCACGAATAAGTTGTGGTTCTCTCTGTGTATGCATTGTTGGTCTCAGAGGTTTTCACCATTGGAAGGAGTCGGCTCTAGCTTTCCCTGTCTTGGTCACAGAGAAAACCCTTAAATCTATAGGTCTGAAGGTTGATATAGAAGAACGGTGTGGCTTACTAGGTTTACTGCTTGGTTAGTGTTGGATGGTTGTGTATTTTCAACAAAAAATGGGTACATACCTGCTCAGTTGGTCATTGACAGTCGTATTGGTTTTGGTATCTAGTCATTGCCTCTGTTATTACAATGGACAAACCATGCATTGTTAGTTGGAAAGTTCAAGTTACACAGTCGCTCTACTTGGGTTCAATAACATAGTATTGTTTAATTAATAAGGTCATAGCCTCGCTCCATGCGATGCGTGGGTATGTGTGGTTTCCACAGCATGTTCGGTTGATCGGTTGATTGGTTGATTGGTCGATACATAGTCATTGTCTTTTTGCACTAAACATTATTGGATGTTTAACTCGACATTGGTTACAATTGTTCAATGATGTTCACACGTAATGAAGGTGTAGTGTTCCTACACCACGAATAAATGGTCATTATAACTATGAGTTCTTTTTGGGGCCAAATGGTTATTACAATTGGGATGATTGTAGCATCCATCCACTATATGAGTTATGATTATTGCATCATTAGGGATGAGTCGAGTTTTACACATCATGGTTGATTGCAGTTTTATTAATTTGAAGCAATATTGTATTAGATCGATAGCTCGACATGATTGGTTAAGTTAATACTGTGATTGTGAGTTTAAAATTGTAAAATGGGAATGTCGCATCATGGTGTTTTGGGTGGCTTCCCACTGTGTATGATATGGATAATTTCAGGTTGCGCACTCAGAGATAAGAGTTTTAAGCACGACTTGTTGAAATTTGATTATGGTATTATGAAGTCGAGAATGTTGTTGATACCTCGTTGTGTTGGATGGATAGCCCATCATTTTGATTTTTTTAGAGTCACATTAAATCGAGATTCTACAGTGACAGAATTACACTTGCACGATTGAGATAGTTTATGTTGAGATAGTTCAGTTTTCATTCATTCATTTATTCATCACGAGCCTAATTCTCTTTTATGATAGCAAGGTCTTATTGTAGACAACGATATTCAAGGCTAAAGCACACCATTCAGTCACTTGTTTTTCAGAGGTGTTGATCTATCTTTGATAGTCTATGTAGACTTGTATGTTTGTGAATTAGTTTTCATGACTGAAAAAGGCTATTATTCAGAATAGAGTGGGAAGTAATTTGTGGCAAGCTAATCCAGCTTTTAGAGTTCAGTTTTGGTTTTTTGTCAGAGGTCCTTTTGTATGTTCCATCGGGGATGTCTAAGTTTGACTTTGGTCCAAAATTTTTGCATGAGATTTTGTAAGGAAAATGACTCTTTGGTGAATTTGAATGAAATAAAGGATTGATTTATGTATCATCTATCTTGATTATCATCTTGGTGACTTTACTTCTATATTTACATTTATTTCAGCAACTGATATGTTCAGAAAATTATATAAAAAGTAAATTTCCAGCAAGCTTTTTATTGAAAAAAGACTAGCCCAAGCACTTGTAATTAATGCTTGTGAGTTAGGATGTCATTTTTGTTGGCTATAAACATAGGGTGATATTCCCGTCTACTTTTCTTTAGCCAAGCAAGGTCTGAAAATGATTGAGTAAGATCAGTTCATATCTTTTCCTCAACATTTATTTGGCAATCATACTGGGGAGATCTTCAATATCTCTCTGGTTGATTTTTATACTCGATTTTCATCGATACATATTTCTTTTCTGATATTGATTCTTTGATTGTCTTATGCTTAATGATTGATCCTATTGCAAGGCAACCCAATATTGAGCTCGGTCTTCAAGACCAGACCAACATTTCTTTAAATCTGTTTAATACCATCTTAGACACTACCAACACCATGTTGAGATTAAACATTCTTGGGCAGCAATTGAACAAGATATCAGTGCTTAAGAACAATTGGAATCTAGACGTAGACAGCCTAGAAATCAACAATGACCCTTTTTGTTTCTTCAAGTTTTGGCCTTTCTTTCATGTCCTTATATTCTCACGCTTCTAGAAGAAGAAGAGGCTTGTCAGCTGAAATCAATCCTGTAGATGAAATAGGAAGAAGAAACAATGTGTTATCTACCCAACAAAGTTCTCTAAGGAGAACTTTATCTGATTCATATAGCTCATCTTTCTATCCCTCATCTATCATCCACACGATGGAATCTAGTGGTGTCTCTGACGGCATTGGGAGTGCTCCATCTTCATAATCTTCATCGTCATCAGTGATTGGTAGCTTATATAGCCACCANGATCACAGGTATGTCTTTTTTTGGCCATTCATGAGTCTTCTCTGGTTATGAAATGATTATTGGCTCAGGTGTATTAGTTTGTGCTTTCTTTAAGTATTGCAACTGTGTAAAATTGTGATTTTGGAACAAAGCGTTGATGGTTCTCTCTACAATAATGTTGAAGTCATAGTGTTATTGGTCATCCTAGGTGTTAGCAACCATAAGGGCTATCTGTTATCCTTGTTGGTTTCGTTGGAGGGTTTTTGTTTGGTCTTGGGTGGTTGGTTGTCCTCATGCATTCGCATCGTTATGTCCAATCTTTGTATTTTATGGGTTTTAATGGTTAGAAGCACTTTGTGTCACTACATCTTGTTCACTTGATAATTGGTTTGTTTCCACCACTAAAGGTTACGCAGTGGTTTATTTTTTTCTTTCTCGGCCCTGTCTTCACTTCAGCATTGTGGTTATTTTACTGGAGAGACACAAGGGTTATACCATGCATGTGTTAAGTATCATTACTGGCCGAATTGGAGCCTCAGTCCTCTGTTATAGCCCTCATGTCACAATATTTGTTACCTATCCACGAATAAGTTGTGGTTCTCTCTGTGTATGCATTGTTGGTCTCAGAGGTTTTCACCATTGGAAGGAGTCGGCTCTAGCTTTCCCTGTCTTGGTCACAGAGAAAACCCTTAAATCTATAGGTCTGAAGGTTGATATAGAAGAACGGTGTGGCTTACTAGGTTTACTGCTTGGTTAGTGTTGGATGGTTGTGTATTTTCAACAAAAAATGGGTACATACCTGCTCAGTTGGTCATTGACAGTCGTATTGGTTTTGGTATCTAGTCATTGCCTCTGTTATTACAATGGACAAACCATGCATTGTTAGTTGGAAAGTTCAAGTTACACAGTCGCTCTACTTGGGTTCAATAACATAGTATTGTTTAATTAATAAGGTCATAGCCTCGCTCCATGCGATGCGTGGGTATGTGTGGTTTCCACAGCATGTTCGGTTGATCGGTTGATTGGTTGATTGGTCGATACATAGTCATTGTCTTTTTGCACTAAACATTATTGGATGTTTAACTCGACATTGGTTACAATTGTTCAATGATGTTCACACGTAATGAAGGTGTAGTGTTCCTACACCACGAATAAATGGTCATTATAACTATGAGTTCTTTTTGGGGCCAAATGGTTATTACAATTGGGATGATTGTAGCATCCATCCACTATATGAGTTATGATTATTGCATCATTAGGGATGAGTCGAGTTTTACACATCATGGTTGATTGCAGTTTTATTAATTTGAAGCAATATTGTATTAGATCGATAGCTCGACATGATTGGTTAAGTTAATACTGTGATTGTGAGTTTAAAATTGTAAAATGGGAATGTCGCATCATGGTGTTTTGGGTGGCTTCCCACTGTGTATGATATGGATAATTTCAGGTTGCGCACTCAGAGATAAGAGTTTTAAGCACGACTTGTTGAAATTTGATTATGGTATTATGAAGTCGAGAATGTTGTTGATACCTCGTTGTGTTGGATGGATAGCCCATCATTTTGATTTTTTTAGAGTCACATTAAATCGAGATTCTACAGTGACAGAATTACACTTGCACGATTGAGATAGTTTATGTTGAGATAGTTCAGTTTTCATTCATTCATTTATTCATCACGAGCCTAATTCTCTTTTATGATAGCAAGGTCTTATTGTAGACAACGATATTCAAGGCTAAAGCACACCATTCAGTCACTTGTTTTTCAGAGGTGTTGATCTATCTTTGATAGTCTATGTAGACTTGTATGTTTGTGAATTAGTTTTCATGACTGAAAAAGGCTATTATTCAGAATAGAGTGGGAAGTAATTTGTGGCAAGCTAATCCAGCTTTTAGAGTTCAGTTTTGGTTTTTTGTCAGAGGTCCTTTTGTATGTTCCATCGGGGATGTCTAAGTTTGACTTTGGTCCAAAATTTTTGCATGAGATTTTGTAAGGAAAATGACTCTTTGGTGAATTTGAATGAAATAAAGGATTGATTTATGTATCATCTATCTTGATTATCATCTTGGTGACTTTACTTCTATATTTACATTTATTTCAGCAACTGATATGTTCAGAAAATTATATAAAAAGTAAATTTCCAGCAAGCTTTTTATTGAAAAAAGACTAGCCCAAGCACTTGTAATTAATGCTTGTGAGTTAGGATGTCATTTTTGTTGGCTATAAACATAGGGTGATATTCCCGTCTACTTTTCTTTAGCCAAGCAAGGTCTGAAAATGATTGAGTAAGATCAGTTCATATCTTTTCCTCAACATTTATTTGGCAATCATACTGGGGAGATCTTCAATATCTCTCTGGTTGATTTTTATACTCGATTTTCATCGATACATATTTCTTTTCTGATATTGATTCTTTGACTGTCTTATGCTTAATGATTGATCCTATTGCAAGGCAACCCAATATTGAGCTCAGTCTTCAAGACCAGACCAACATTGCTTTAAATCTGTTTAATACCATCTTAGACACTGCCAACACCATGTTGAGATTAAACATTCTTGGGAAGCAATTGAACGAGATATCAGTGCTTAAGAACAATTGGAAGCTAGACGTAGACAACCTAGAAATCAACAGTGATCCTTTTTGTTTCTTCAAGTTTTGGCCTTTCTTTCATGTCCTTAGATTCTCGCGCTTCTAGAAGAAGAAGAGGCTTGTCAGCTGAAATCAATCCTGTAGATGAAATAGGAAGAAGAAACAATGTGTTATCTGCCCAACAAAGTGCTCTAAGGAGAACTTTATCTGATTCATCTAGCTCATCTTTCTATCCCTCATCTATCATCCACACGATGGAATATAGTGGTGTCTCTGACGGCATTGGGAGTGCTCCATCTTCATAATCTTCATCGTCATCAGTGATTGGTAGCTTATATAGCCACCATATCCATGTCCATTCTACCACAAACCCCACCAAAGTCATTAAAAAGTATGGGATTTTTCAGTTCGAAGAAGACGCCACAACCACACCATGGCATGTGTCCTCTCCTCTTAACCTAGCACCTGCTACTCGTCCACTTCCAAAGTTTAAATAGAACCTGACTAGGTTTTCAGGAAATAACATTGTCAGTACAAATGAACACCTAATGGAATTTTCTAATGTTTTTCATAACATAGGGGCCAACGACAATGACACTTGCATGCGCTTGTTCGTCAATTCTTTGGAAGGAAAGGTTGCGGTCGATTTCTTTGACCTTCCTCCTAGGATTCTATCTACTTGGGAGGATTTAATATATTGGTTGCAATCCACTTATGGGCAATCCAAAATCCCCACCGAGAAGTTAAGGGAATACAATAACGTCATCTATAAGTATGGTGAGACCATCAAGTCTTTCAACTTGCATTTCACCAAGTTATACAATCAAATTCTTGAACTTATCTGACTCAGAACCAAGCCGCTTTCGCACATTACTACACTGCATTACCTTCCCTCTACCATTATAGGCTTGAGGAAAAATCCATTGATAATCTCGGCTTCGCTCTACATACATGTTCATAGTATTAAAAATAGATTGAAAGAACGGGTCTTCCCCAAGGAGAATCGGTTAGACAAACAAACATCTCTTCCCTCTTACAACTAATACAAGATATGAATAATCATATGATAGCGTTCAAGCGAAAGGGAATTGTCTCCCCTCTCACCCCTAGAGCTTCATCCTCTTTTTCACCCCCCTTTAGAAATCTGGTTGAAAACAATTTTCAGCCTAAAGTTATCCTGCCTCGGAGTTGGTGTAACGTTTGTGAGGAACACCACGAGGAAACCACATGTGAGGTAAAGAAGAGTGCCAGAGATAAGATATTTGGTAAAATACCAATAGCTACTATCGTTGTCCTAGATTTTGCAAAGCCAGAGGATGTCATGGTCATCAATACTAGGAACAAAGCCTATACTCCCAATTGAAAATTTGATCCTCCCCGCACTTCTTCTACCCCGATCTCATCATCGCTCGCTACAATTGTGTAGGTTCCTAAAGTTCTCGAGAGTCAAGGAATTACTTCCCCTCTCCCCTCTTCTAAATATAATATCTTGAATCAATTGGCCAACATCAAATCAAATGCAACCCTTCTAGATATGGTTGTCATCCTTGAACAATAGATGCATCTAAAGTAATCCATAGAAGGAAAATCTTTCGTTGTAGCCAATCTTTCCGAAGAGGTAGATGAAGAGGATTCTTATGTAAATAAAGTAGGTGTACATAACTTTAGATACCCTTTAAAAAATACCCATTTTTATATTTCTGTAAATATTATGGATAAGATCGCCCATTGTTGCCTCATTGATGGTGGTTCAGGCCCAAGTGTGATGTCGAAGATTATTATGGAAGAGATAGGCTTGTATTGTACAAATGAAAATGCCAAAAGCATGCTCTCCTATAATAGTCTACAACAATCAACCATAGGCGATATTAAATATGTGACCTTGGTTTTATGCGCTCATCCTGAGATAAGGACAACCCTCAACATTCAGGTCATTGATATGCCTATAAGCAATTACTCAATTATATTGAGAAGAGATTTTCAAACCTTAACATGTGGATACCTCTCACTTGACAGGACACATTTATCCATTCCTTGGAATGGTAAGAACATTATAGTCCTTAGAGAGGGAAGAATTTCACCCTACATAGAGAGTGTTCCGCAATCTAGCGTAAACTATATCGAAGAGGACCTAGGAGTGTACTGCATATTTCCTGAGGAGGATAATATTCCTTTGGAAAGAATCGATTTAGAAGATGATATGTGGCATGTGCACTTTGATGGTTCAAGCTCTAATGAAGAAAATGTGGCTAGCATTATCTTGGTTTCCCCTGCAGGAAGAATTCATAATCTGTCTTACAGGTTAGAGTTTGCTTGTACAAACAATGCCACTAAGTTCAAAGCTTTATTATTAGGAATTGAAAACGCCTTAAATCTTGGTTGTAGTCACCTTTCAATTTTTGGAGATTTTGAGCTTGTTGTGAACTTGATATGAAAAATCTGCTCTCCTAGCAACAGGATGATGGAATGATACTCCCAAACTATTTTGGCTCTTATCTCAAACCTTTTATCCTTCAACATAACTCATGTTAAGAGGGATTTAAATTCAATGGTTGGTCGGTTAGTTGTCTTTGCAAATTCTCCTAATCAACAACTTTTACCTCACATGCCTAATTGTTCCTTTCAATCTCTATATCGCCCATATATCCCTGACAATGTCGAATCTTAGCATGCCCTCCCTAATAATGAGAGAAATTGTTCTTTCATTTGGGATGAACCTTTTAAGCCTGAGGAGATTATATCCATAGAGAACAATAAATTCATGAGGGATTGACTCCTCTTGAGAATTTGTTTTCATTGAGTGATGTAGGCAATAAAGAAAAACAAAAATAAGAGGAGTTACGAAAGGAGGTGGTTGAAACCATCCCCCTGAACATTAGGACACCTAAATCTTTAACGTATGTTAAATTAAATGTCCAATGTTCTGATAAAGAAGAGATGAGGTCCACCAGGCTACTCGGTGAATCTCAAAAGGTTTTTTCTTGGTCTGATGAGGATCTTCATGGTTTTGATCCTGGTCTTGTTCAGCATACTATGAAACCAGCTAGGAAAAAACAAGAACTTGTTAACTCTGCACTGGAATCACCCTTTCAAAAGGAGTTGGTAAATTTCTTAAGGTCTAGGATTATTTTTTTAGTCCACCCTGAACGGGTTCCAAATTGGGTACCTGCTTCAAAGACCACAGATCATATTAGAAACTGCATTCATCTTCGCACCTTCAGTCAGGCTATTATGAGAAATCCTTCTCCCTCCCTCAATACAAGAATGATTCTGCAACAGGTTGTAGAGTTACAGTTGAATCCCTTACTTGACGAAATTTTGGGTTACAATAAAATCAAGATAAAAGGGGAAAATTTTCACAAAACCACTTTTATTACTAATTGTGATACTATGTCTTACAAATGCATGCTTTCTGGCTTACTTAATGCAAGTACCACTTTTAAAAGGCCCATACACACAAATTTTGATGAATTGGTCAGTTTCCATATCTATCTTAATGATTTAATCGTGAGCGCCAAAGGGCTGATGATTACATCAAATTTCAAAGTGTTGGTTCCTTTCCAAATTTCTTTTGTCTTGGACACTAATTCTTACATCTTGAAGGATTTTTAGAAGAAATTGTTTTTCTACAACACTAACAGTCCTCGCCTGAATATTGTGAAGGACCAACATGAAAAGTTCTAACATTGATTTGATTTTATGTATATTAGTATCTTAGCTTTGCTTTCATTTTTTTTGCGTTATTTTCCTTTATTCTTTATAGTAGTTTGATTTCTTCTTTCTGTTTCAAAACTTTTATTACCTCTTCTTCATTTATGTCTTTTATTGCTACTAGTTTTAATGTCTACTTTTTACTTCTGTCATGATTTTGTTTCCTTTCATATTTTAGATTAGTTTGGTCCAGATAGGATGTTGGATCATTTCTGCCACAGTGCCACTCCTGCAAAGCGTTGTTATCCAATAAAACTCAATCTTACACAGCTATTATGATGTCTCCTCTGAAGGACCCTTGAAATTGTTATATATTTCCACTCTTGTCTTGTAAAGAATTGGTTATCTCACGCTTCTTCTTTCCATTTCTTCATCCATTGTGATTTTAAAATCAAGTCTAAAATTTGTTCTTCCCAAAGTTGAGAGAAGATTTTGGTCGAATCATTATGCATACAGTGGTTTAAAACCCCTCATACTTAACATTTTTCATGAATTATTCCCAAATTCCCGATCATTTTTCCATTAAATCTGCTAACTTCCCCCTATTGCATAATCTTCCTGGTTATATCTTCTTGGCTTGTTGTTCTTTGTTTGTGAGACCAAGGGTTTTGAGTTCTAATCCGTTGAAAACAAATTTCATGTGGAGTCTCTAGTTTGTTGAAAATTAAAATCGCAACGGAGTTTTTCCCGCAAATTGTTGTTAAAGCCTATTATTATTAAACATAAATAATACTAGAATGTGGGACCCCCTTGTAGATTTGAGATCAAGTCTGGTGCTTATTTGATGTTGTGCTACTATTCGACACTGCTTACATGGTGATATAATTTTTTTTATTAGCGATGGATAAGGCATGTTCTGTGGATTTTTCTGTTGCTCTAGGTTGAAGTTTTATTTACAACTACCTATGTTATCCTTGCTATCACTGCAATTTGTTATTGGATCTATTGCGAGGAGACCTACACAATAAACATGTTATAAAATAACACAGACAAGAAATTGGAAAGAAATGAAGAGAAATGTAACAAATGCAAATTGAAGAATTTAAACTATGCTATATACTATACTACATGCATCGATTTTAAATGGATTGTTGTTATCCTAGCTATTAAGTTAATAACTATGTGATTTTATTTGAGTTATATAGTCTATATGCATGGTCATTATGCTATGGTACAGGTTGATGTGGGTAGCACGTTTGACAAGTAATAGATGTAATTTCCAATGCATGGTTTAAATGAATTGTTGGTAGATTAATGGCTGGTGTGTACTATTGAATTAAATTGACTGTGGGTGGAGGCGATGTGCATTTACTACATGTCACCCTTACTCCTTTTGTTGGCCTCCACCCTAGTTGGGTTATTGTTCAACCTTGTTGTTGTGGTTATGCTCTGATTTCTTAGCAAAAAGGAACCGCTCGACCAACTCGTGTTTTAAGGTGTTCGATTACAGGTATGTATTTTTTTGGCCATTCATGAGTCTGCTCTAGTTATGAAATGATTATTGGCTCAGGTGTATTGGTTTTTTCTTTATTTAAGTATTGCAACTGTGTAAAATTGTGATTTTGGAATGAAGCATTGATGGTTCTCTCTGCAATAATGTTGAAGTCATAGTGTTATTGGTCATCCTAGGTGTTAGCAACCATAAGGGCTCTATGTTATCCTTGTTGGTTTCGTTGGAGGGTTTTTATTTGGTCTTGGGTGGCTGGTTTTCCTCACGCATTTGTATCGCTATGTCCAGTCTTTGGATTTTATGGGTTTTAATGGTTAGAAGCACTTTGTGTAACTGCGTCTTGTTCACTTGAGAATTGGTTTGTTTCCACCACTAAATGTTACTCAATGGGTTATTTTGTTCTTTATCGGCCCTATCTTCACTTCAGTGTTGTGGTTGTTTGACTGGAGAGCCACAAGGATTATACCCTGCGTGTGTTAAGTATCATTATTGGTCAAATTGGAGCCTCGCTCCTCTTTTATATCCCTCCTGTCACGGGATTTGTTACCTATCCATGAATAAGTTGTGGTTCTCTCTGTGTATGCACCATTGGTCTCAGAGGTTTTCACCATTGGAAGGAGTTGGCTCTAGCTTTCCCTATCTTGGTCATGTAGGAAACCCTTAACTCTACAGGTTTGAGAGTTGATATAGAAGACCAGCATGGCCTTCTAGTTCTATTGATTGGTTATTGTTGGATGGTTGTGTATTGTCAACAAAAAATGGGTACAGACTCACCCAATTGTTCATATTACAGTCGTGTTGGTTTTGGTATCTAGTCACTACCTCTGTTATTACAATGGACAAACCCTGCATTGTTAATTGGATAGTTCAAGTTACACAGTCGCTCTCCTTGGGTTTGATAACCCAATATTGTTTAATTAAGAAGGTCACAACCTCACTCCATGTCGATGCATGGGTATGCATGGTTGCCACAACATGTTTGGTTGATCGGTTGATTGGTTGATACACAGTCACTGTCTTTTTGCAGTAAAGATTATTGGATGTTTAACTCGAAATTGGTTACAATTGTTCAATGATGTTCGTGCGTAATGAAGGTGTGGTGTTCCTACACCATGAATAAATGGTCATTATAACTATGAGTTCCTT
>JZKD02S2022736.1:46999-57010 GCA_000966675.3 Picea glauca
TTAAACTCAAGGGGAGCAGCCCTAACCTTTGCCATTGATGTCAAAGGGGGAGAGAAATTGGGATCATGATGATAGGGGGAGCATGAGTGTTTCCATCAATGACAAAGGGGGAGATCGTTGGAAGATTGGTTGTTGTCGTTGATGTCAACCCTAGTCATAAGTTTTGGATAGCAATATTGATGAAGGTATTTGGACATGAAGGACAATGCACATGCATATACAACACCCATGGATGGATAATATACATCATTTTATTTCCGGTGGTATGTTACATGTCACGTGGATCCTCATGGTTGAGGAGAAATGAATTTTTGAAGATGACAAAGTGAATTGAAGAAGGAAGTACATGTAGGCCCTGAAGATAATTAAATAATAGAATTACAAAATAAGAAAGTGTCAGTTCGGTCCAAATTTTAAAAGGAAGTGACATAAATGGTATAAATACACATCATTATACATTCAATTGATACAAGTTGAATTTCAGAGGAAATCAGAAGTAAAGAAGGCCAGATTTCAAGGGAGGATGAAGTCTTTTGGTGATGTGTTCTAAGGTATGTTATTTTCAGGTCATCTTATCATTTTTTCTATAACTTTGTTTCTAGAACGATTCAGATAGTGAAATTTCTATGGTATTGAGAAGACATATCAAGGTACCTATGGTAAAAATTTCATCTCTTTATTCGCTATAATTATGGAGATACACTCTGTGGAAGATAGGGTTTGTGACCAGTCCTGAAGCTAGTCAATAAACAGGTGTTTCGGGTAAAATAGTCATAACATCTTCATCGAGAATCCATATGATGTGGGAAAATTTTCATTGGAAAGAGTACGGACTGTAGTTTCTTTTGTACTAGTTTCAGAATTGGATGTTAAATATTGAGCGCGGGGCATTCTGTTCAAGTTCACTCTCCTGAATAGACCAGAATTGAATAAAGTCTACCATTATTTCTATAACTTCTTTTTGAGGAGGATTCAAGGAGTGAAACTTGGAGGATTTTCAGAGAATAAATTGTGTAATTTTATTTACAGGATTAGAGTACTCCAAGAATTGAATAATTGCAAAAATTGAAGAAGTCTCAGGAAGCCTTATCATGTTCTATGTGATGATTGGTTGATGGTGATGATTTAATGTAAAGTTTTATTATCTCTCATATATTCTTGGGTGGGAGGAAGGGGAAAGGATGGAGAGTTAAACTCTCTTTTGATATTCGAGGATTGTATCTTCCTCTTGGAGGTTTATCCCTCCCTTTACATTTGGAAGCTGTAGCTACCTTTGGAAGTCATTACTTCACTTGAACAATAACTATTGATTATTTCTCATATATTGTGCATGGTGTATTGTGTTGTATTGGTATAACTCTTATACTATTGTTCATTTCCCATTGGATATAATTGAATGGTTTAAGTATAAGTTGAAAAATGTTTTAAATTGTACTTGATACTGATTCACCCCCCTCTCAGTATCAACAGTACTTACATTGCCTAGCTTTCTATTTATACATTACAAAAGGGCCTAAGCATGGGTAAACCCATGGGTCAACATCCCATACTCATTACATAAACCCAAAACCCAAAAATTCCGCAAAATAAGGGCGAGATCCCATGATCTCCTCTTCGCCTTGAGCTCTGTCTTCAATCAGCCTATCAAAGTCCCAAAATTGGTCAAACATGACCAATGTTTCAACAAAACCTGGTCAAGGGCCAACAATCCTTTATAATCCCTACTAACATCTGTACACAGTCGATTCTTTCTCTTACTGAAGTAAAAGTTCGTATTTTCAAAAACCCCGAAGATTACTTTTTATACTCAAATTCATCCCTTGTTGTTTCTTTTTCCTCCTCAATTAGATATTTCATCACCTTACGATCATCTAGTTGAACTTCATTCACACCGTCCCAAACCAGTTGAAAGTTTAGTAGATTAGTCTTTTGAATTTTTTGATAATCTCATGTTTTGTTCTCGAATTTCTTCTCCTAGAATTTTAATGGCTGGTGCTGGAGGTGTTGGTACTAGTGTTGGAGGGGATGGAGGACATGGAAATATACCAGTTCAACCTCCAAGTATATTTTCCAAGGTCCCTGCTAGATATGCTCCCTTGGATATTCCTGTTATCCTACATGATTTACCTGACAATTACATGAAGAGCCTCCCTAAATTCACGGATGAAGGTTATTTGAAAAAAACAAAACATATAGTATTTTTTGACCAATTCACTGATATCCCTAGTATCGAGGATGAAGATGTTTACATGAGATTGTTAGTACAAAATTTTGAAGGATAGGTAAGAACTTGGTTTAGAGGACTTCCAGTGGACTCTATACCATCACATAATGATCTAGAAACTTCCTTCTTAAGGTAATGGGGTGAGAAAAAAGATCATCTATATTATTTAACCGAATTCGGAGGCTTGAGAAAGAAAACATCTGAAACAGTCCTAGAGTTTATTCAAATATTTAATAAAATTTATCACAAGATACTGACTGAAGTTAAACCTTCTCAGCCAACGGCAAAAGTCAATTTTGCAAGGGATTTTGATTATGATTTATCTCTACTTTTGATAGAAGGAAGATCCACTACTTTAGCAAGGATGCAAGATGATGCTATAGAGATTAAATCCAATATGATGGGATCTAGAAAATTGAAAATTAAAGTTGATATGGGAACAAGAGAACCCGGGCATTTTAAAGAATAAGCAGGGCACTCTGGATCTGGAAAAATTTTGTCAGAGGAAAAAATGGACGAGATGGAAAAAATTATTAAAGACTTATCAAATAAAATTTCCAAGATGGAAATAGAAAAAGCCAAACCTGATTCATATGTTAGAAATCAATTCAGGGGAAATCCTAACATAAATCCTTAGATACAACAAAGGAAAATAAAAAATGAGGAACAAAAGATTCAAGCTCCTTTTAAAACTGAGAATCTCATACTGGGAGATGAGGTGCAAGATTATGATGAATTAGATGAAGATCTAAACAACCTCAGTGATGATGATCTTGAGCCTCATCTAACCAAACAAGATTATGAGAAATCCTTGGATATGGAATCTCTATTTAATGATGATGAAAATATCAACAATTTGGGAGACTCTACATACAAAGGTCTCTCTGATTCAATAATGGCTGAGCTCCAACATAAATATGATTTGAGGCCAAGAGAAAAAAATTCTATAAATACTCCACCAAAAAATATTTTATCTCGAAACAAAGAGAATGAGGCAGTAGTTACTAAATCATCAACTGAAACGAAACCTGCCCGAATAAAACAAGTTGAAATGAAAGCAATAGAGACTAAGAAGCTAGAAAATAAAGAAGCCAAAGTTCAGACCAGGGAAATTGGAAAATCAATTTGGACTTTCAATCTAGAAAACGAACTGAATAAAATTAAAATTCCAATGCCTCTGGTTGAACTTGCTAGAAATCCAATCTATAAAAATCAAATTGCAAAAGAAATAATTTTTTCTAATGTTGAATGTCAAGCCGATGTTATCAACTTGTAGGATGAGAAACCTACAATCATGTTTGGACCACACATTGAGAATAATAAATATTTTTTTGCTCCTTTCTATATTACACTGATTGTGCACGATCATTTACTACACAATTGCATGTTAGACTAAGGATCTTTGCATAATTTGATGCCTAAGATTATCATGGAAAAATTGGGACTTCAAATTACCAGACCTTATCAAGATCTATACTCTTTTGATTCTAGAAAGGTTAAGTGTCTAGGTATGATTACATATTTAGTTGTAAATCTTGCTCAGGATCATGTGAAAATTATTCTTATGGATGTGGTTGTTTCTGATGTTCCTTCCAAGTATGACATGATTTTATCAATATCTTGGGGTGCGAAGTTAGGAGGATCGATCCAGTTAGAAATGACGTATGCTACAATTCAAAATTTTGGTGGACAATTTACTCGATTGTACAAAGAAACTAGAATGGATTATACTGTAAGTGACCCCCAAAACCCTAATAACTATCTAGTCTATGTTTCTGATCAATATCTAGGCAATTTTATATTATCCATGGATGATGATTTTGAAGAATGTATAGAAGAAGAAAATCAAAAAATAGAATTTTCAAATAAACATATAAATTTTAGAGATGACATGTGGAAAATGTTCTTTGATGGTGATTCATCTTGCGAAGGAGTAGGAGCTGGAGTTTTATTTGTGGCACCAAGTGATAAGTATTACATCCCTTTTTCTTATAGATTACAATGGGATATTGATTATACCAATAATGTGTGTGAATATGAAGCTTTAGTTTTAGGATTAGAAGCTGGAAGAAAACTAAAAATAAAATATTTGATAGTTTATGGTGATGTTGAGCTAATTGTAAAACAAATAAAACAAAAATACCAAGCTAAGCATCAGAGATTGAGGTCATATAGAAATTGTGCTTGGGATATCATAGAAAATTTCTTCTGGTCTTTTAACATCCACTCTATTCCCAGAATGCATAATCAACAAGATAACTCCTTAGCCAAAGTTGTTGCAACTTTTGTACCACCTACTGTTTTGAAGATGAAGTATCATATTGAGATGAGACATAAACCTTCAATTCCAAACAATGTTCAACACTGGCAAGTATTTGAAGATGATGAACAAATCAAGAAGTTTCTAGAAATGATAGATGAGTTTTCTGAGACCCACATTGATCAATAAAATTAAACGATCCTGCTTAGATTATGCAGGAAGGAGAAAACCCAGAAAAGTTCCAAGATAAAATCGCAAATCACTGAATTCTCCTACTTAAAAAAAATCAAATTCCCAAAGGTCTTATCCCTCTAGAAAGGTTTTTTGACCAAGATGATATACCTTTAAAGTCTACTTTGTGACCTCAACATGAAGAAGTTGAATATTGTAATGTAGGATCAAATGAAAATCCCAAGATGGTCAAAATATCTAAATATCTTCCGACTCAAATAAAGAGTAAATATGTTGAGTTACTAAAACAATATAAATATGTTTTTGCGTGGTCTTACAAATATTTAAAAACCTATGATACTTCTATTATTGAGCATAAGATTCCCTTAAAACATGGTATTGAGGCTTTCAAGCAAAAGCTTAGACAGATAAACCCAATCCTTTTGCCAGTAATAGAAAATGAGGTTAAAAAACTCCTTGGTGCAAAAATCATTGTTCCCCTTAAATACTCTGAATGGGTGGCTAATTTGGTCCATGTTAGGAAGAAGAACAGAGAGATAAGAATTTGTGTTGATTTTAGGAACCTAAATCGGTCTTCTCTTAAAGATAACTACCCCCTCCCAAAAATGGATTATGTTTTAGAGAAGGTAGTAGGGGCTAACATAATTTCTATGATCGATGGTTTCTCGGGATACAATCAGATTTATTTTCATGAAGATGATAGAAAAAAGACTGCATTTACTACTCCATGGGGAACTTTTATGTATGATAAAATTCCTTTTGGTTTAATGAATGCAGGAGCAACTTTCCAGAGAGCAATGTAATCACATTCGTTGGTGAGAGAGATAAGTTTGTTGTTATTTATCTGGAAGACCTGACAGATTTTTCTAACTCTAATGCTGAACATTTGGTGCACATTACACAAAATTTTGACAAATGCATAAAATGTGGTTTGTCTCTAAACCCAAAAAAATAACACTGAGCCATGCAAGAAAGTAAAATTTTAGGGCATATAGTTTCAAAGGATGGAATTAAAGTTGATCCTAAATGAGTTGAAGCTATTTATCTAATTAATATTCCTATAAATAGAAAAGAGATTCAATATTTTTTAGGAAAAATCAATTTTTTGAGGAAATTTATTCCTAATTTTGTTGAAATAATCAAATTGATTATAGATATGCTAAAAAAGGACAATGAGGTAAAATGGACTGTAGAAGCAAAAGCATCCTTCGAACGTGTTAAGAAATCCATAGGAGAAGCACCAGTATTGGTAAGTCCCGACTATACAAAAGAATTCTTAATCTTCTCCTTTGCATATGAATATACTATTGCAACAGTGCTCCTTTAGAAAAACGAAGAGGGATTCAAACAACCGATAGCCTTTTTTAGAAAAATCTTGAAAGATGCAAAGCTAAGATATGACATTCTTGGAAAACAAACTTATGCGATGGTGAAGGCTCTCAAAGCTTTCCGAACATATGTCTTGCACTAAAAAAGAATTGCTTATGTACCAACAAATGCTATTAAAGATATTTTGGTTCAACCAAATAGTGATGGAAGAAGAGGTAAATGGTTGGCTAAAATTCAAGAGTTTGATTTAGAAGTTAAACCAACCAAAATAGTGAAAGGTCAAGGTATGGCAAGGATGTTAGCCAAATTAAATTTCAGAGCTCTTGGAATAAATAGCTTCGAGTCTCATTATTCTCTCTTAGATATAGAGGAAATTGATGATCAAGCGCCTATTATTTAGATTGAAGATAATGTTTCCTCCTCATCTTGGTACAACGACATTGTTTCATATCTCCTTACTCTTCAATGTACGAATAACATAATTCCTTCCAAGGCAATAATTTTAAAGCTACATGCAATTAAGTATTTCATTATTGATGGCAAGTTATACGAGAAAGATCCTTTCGGTTTCTTGTTATATTTCCTTATAGAATCCAAAACAGAAGGTGTCATTGATGAATTTCATGGAGTATGCAAAGGAGATCATGCCTGGGGAGAAATAACTTACACAATTTTAAGGGCAAGATATTATTGGCCGAAATTATTCACCGATGTAAATACTAGGGTCAGAGCCTACAATTCATGCCAACTGTTTGTTGGTAAGCAAAATCTTCCCTCCTTACCTTTAATTCTAGTAAAATCTAAAGCTCATTTCCAACAATGGGGTTTAGATTTCATTGGAGAAATTCATCCACAATCAAGTGCCCAACACAAATAGATTTTGACCACTACTGATTATTTTACGAAATGGGTTGAAGCCATTCCAACTCGTAATTCTACAAATTCAGTAGTGATAAAAATTTTGGAAGAAAACATCCTAGCAATATGTGGTTGTCCTAGGAAAATAGTCATTGATAATGCTTAGGCTTTTAAATCTATTGCAATGATCATTTTTTGTCAAAGATACAATATTATATTAGGTCATTCTACAACTTACTATCCTCAAGGAAATGGGATGGCATAATCATATAATAAGAGCTTGATGACAATAATCAAGAAGGTTTTGACAGAAAACAAAAAATCTTGGCATATACACTTAAAATATGCCTTATGGGCAAACATAATTGGCACCAAAAAATCTATAGGTATGTCTCCATTCCAATTAGTTTATGGTATTGATGTTATTATTCCTATTAATCTCACTCTTCCTATGATGAAACTCTGGTAGGATGCAAATGAAGAGACAAACGATATTATGAGAAGAATAAATCAAATCATCAAAGTAAAGAAAAATAGAGTAGAAGTGGATGATAAGCTCCAAAATTCCAGGATAACATGAAATCCCTTTCTGATAAGAAATATAAAGATAGGGAGTTTCTTCCTGGCGTTTTAGTTTTAAAATGGTAAGCTAGAAAGGAATATGCAGGGCAACATGGAAAATTCGATCAGCTTTGGTTCAGACCCTTCAAAATTGCATCTACTGAGGGAAAAAACTCATTCTTGCTCGAAAATCTAAATGGAGAGATTCTTGAGGCCCCTATCAATAGGTGTTATCTAAAACATTTCATGTAGTAGTCACTTTTTAAATTTCCATTGTATATATCGGATTGGATTGACATTGGCAATTTTAATTTTCCATTTTTTCTTTTCTTTTTGAATATTATCTGAGAGATTTGATTAATTGTTGTAAATATTTTCAATAAAAATTTGATTGTTTGACTTCATTTTAAAAATAAATCTAGAAAAAGAAAAATAAATTGCATTGTAAAATAAAATAAAATTCAATAGCTATTATAACCCTAAATTGCACCACACATGCTTACCTGGCATCAGGCCAACTCATATCCCTTTTTTGCCAAAGCACTATTAAACAACTCTTTGAAAATCCTCTTTTATAAAGGCCCATGCACCCTAATCCATTACTGCACGCGTGTAAATGTTGGCTGACCCAAAACAGCCTGCGTGGACCAACAAAAGCACGAAAAAATGAAAGTTGTCGATGGAACACAAAATCTATGGCTGATTTAACTGAAACTCTAGGCCATGCATGGTCGAGGGTTCATCCAAATACCTAGCTCCTTCTAGCCTATAAAATAAGGGGTAGGGGTCCCATTTGGAGGAGGAAAAATATAGAAAAGAAACTCTGCCCATTTACGTATTCCCATTGTCCCAACCCTTTAGCCTTTCCTTGTGCCAAAGGAGATTCAAAGAAAAGCAGTTGGAGGACAGAAGAAGAGGAGCCCAGGATCAGGTTCAAGGAGCAGTGGTCAGTCTCAACTTTTGTAAGTTGACTCATTCAAAGTAATAAAGAAAATGCTTTTCCCGTCCCAATTCATGAACTATTTATAGTTTGATCAGTATATGTTTCGATTTCTAACCTGTTAGTATATAAGTAGTATGCATCCATATTTGTTACTTGTCTTGGATGTAGGTCAGCTTTGGAAGGAGTATTGCGAACAAGTAATCAAGCACAACAAAGGATCGACATCAAACGCCAGGAACGAGGTAGGTTGATCTTTCCATGCATTTACTAAGAAAAGGGGATTTAAATATAGGGATGAAGGTAGAAAGTAGTTTCTCTTCAGTTATATCTGCATGCAAAGTCTGAACTCTATTTGCTAGTCCATAGGGAGATTTTCCCAACAACAGATGGTATCTATTGCCAATTTTTTGTTCCTTTTTTATTCCTTCTAAGTTGCAGTCTTTGGTTTCTTCAAAGAATTGTATCCTAAAGCAACTGAGAACCAAACATATGCTCTAAGATCTTTCAATTAAGTTACCATTCTATTTTTCCACTATTCAAAATTGCTTCCATCAAATGGTGGAATCCCATTTGGAATGTTGCCTTCCATTTCTGCATAGGACCTTCCTTCCAGTGGTTAAATTGTACTAAAGGTAACCCACTCTGATACCAATTGTTGATACTGAGAGGGGGGTCAATCAGTATCAAGTACAATTTAAAACATTTTTCAACTTATACTTAAACCATTCAATTATATCCAATGATCAATGAACAATAGTATAAGGGTTACACCAATACACCATGCACAATATATGAGAAATAATCAATAGTTATTGTTCAAGGGAAGTAATGACTTCCAAAGGTAGCTACAGCTTCCAAATGTAAAGGGAGGGATAAACCTATGAGAGGAAGATACAATCCTCCAATATCAAAAGATATTTGAACTCTCCATCCTTGCCCCTTCCTTCCACCCAAGAATATATGAGAGATAATAAAACTTTACATTAAATCATCACCATCAACAAATCATCACATAGAACCTGATAATACTTCCTGAGACTCCTTCAATTTCTGAAATTCTTCAATTCTTGGAGTACTTTGATCCTATAAATAACATTACTCAATGTATTTTCTGAAACTCCTCCAAGTTTCACTCCTTGAATCCTCCTCAAAAAGAAGTTATAGAAAGAATGGTAGACTTTATTCAATTCTAGTCTATTTAGAAGAGTGAACTTGCACAGAATGCCCCGCGCTCAATATTTAACATCCGATTTTGAAACTCACACAAAAGAAACTACAGTCTGTACTCTTTCCAATGAAATTTTTCCCACATCATTTGGATTCTCTATGAAGAAGTTATGATTGTTTTACCCAGAACACTTGTTTATTGACTAGCTTCAGGACTGGTCACAAACCCTATCTTCCACAGAGTGTATCTACATAATTATAGTGAATCAAGAGCTGAAATTTTAACCAAAGTTACCTTGATATGTCTTATCAATACCATAGCAAGTTCACCATCTAAATCGTTCTAGAAAACAATTTATAGAAAAAATGGTAAGATGACCTGAAAATAACATACCTTAGAACACATCACCAAAAGACTTCATCCTCCCTTGAAATCCAGCCTTCTTTACTTCTGATTTCCTCTTAAATTCAACTTGT
>JZKD02S2022747.1:22647-38090 GCA_000966675.3 Picea glauca
AATAAAAACAAAATATTTTACAGGGGAGTGAGTACACCAATATCTACCATTTACAACCGTGCAACCACAAGTTATTTTATACAACATTTTTCGTATGATTTTAAGTGCAGTAACTCTACTGTTCACCAATACATGCAATTGACATAGAAGTAAAAGGGTAAATTGCCACCGTTTAACAAAAAAATATGACCTTTGTTAAAACAAAACAAAAATGATTTTTTTAAACTAACTTCTACATTATATTAATTTTAACAAGTAAAGAATATATGGTGAAAAAAATAAAAAGAGAATATATAATAAAAAAAGTCAGAAGTTTTAATTAAAAAAAAATGTTGTTTTAAAAGTTCACAAATTTGGTGAGTTAAGGAAGGAGTATAACTAAAAGAGTTATTTTGGAAAGTGTGAAGGTAATATTAAATTATTTTTCATTAATTACCAAGGAAAAAAAAGAGATTAAGTGAATATCAAATTACTTTTGGTAAAAGTATAAGAAAATATTCAAAGTTTTTAAACTCTATATATATAAAAGGAAGAATTATCAAGGATTATTTTCTTAAAAGAGTATAAAGGAATACCAGAGGAAGATATCTATTAAGTCAAGAAGCTTAAGTCTTATTATTATTAAAATGATATTATAATAATTATAAGGTCAATTCAAATTAAAAATGGATTTTAAGGAAGGAATATTTTCTGGTAAAAATCATCTAATTAGATGCATCAGAGTATTGATATTTAGAATAAATATTCAATAAAAAGAAATTAACATCCACATTTTTCCAGACAAGAAGAAAAATCACATTAGTATCGATTTTGTGAATCAATTAATAATTCCAAAGACAAGTTTAATAAATATGGCATCAAAGACTTATCGTTGACACTCGAAGATTATAAAATTATATCGAATTTCGAGGTTACAACTATATATGAAAAAGAGGTTGATATAATCCTCAATTCAACTTGGTTAGAGACATTGGGTAGCTTAATATTAAACTTTGAGAAAAAGTTTTTAACGTTTTCTTACAAGAAGAAAAAAATAACATTGCACAACGTCTCAGTGAAGTTAGATTCAATATCTACATCAAAATATCTTGATCAGATATCCAAAATGCTACTTTCAGATAAACAACAGTCAATACTTGAGATCCAAAAAGAGTGTGACAAAATTATCATAGATAAAGATGTAGAAATTTGTCGTCTAAATAACCATAATCAAAGTTTGGTTACACAAATCAAGAAGTTGAAGAATGAGAAGAAATCACAAAAGGACAGGTTAGAACAATTTTACAGTAAATAAGCAATGACTAGTGAAGAAACAATACTTGAACCTATTGAAATCAAGAAGCTTCCAGTTAAAAAAATCCACAACTCGGAGAAGGGAATAAAAATCGATGTAGTTGAATTACCAATAGTATTAAGAGTTGAAGAGAGATCCAACAAACAATATTCAAAAGAGATTTACTTGCCTTATCGTCATCCAAATCACAAAATTCGTTATGACCAACAACAAAGTCAAGAGGAATATGAACAATGTATATTTTAACAGACAACTAAACTACAACATTGTAAAGGAACAAAGACAAAATTGACAACTTGTATGGAAGCATGAGATGAGAAGCCATGTCAGAACAATCGATAATCAAAGAGTTTCAAAGAAGGTATATTTGGGATGAGTCACTCCCCAAAAGATGAAACACATCGGTTTAAGACTACAAAGTTTATATCATCTTGTTTCGTTGAGATTCACAACTACAAGCACAAAATATTTGAGAAGACATCGAGTGCCAGAACAAAATTTAAAAGGGAAGCCTTCAAATGATTATTCTTTGAGGTCAAAACATTTTTAAGGGGAAGGAAATGTTATGAACATAAATATACATATAAAATAGATATTAATAACATAATAATTAAATTATAATGAATAAATAATAATTAATAATAATGAAGGGACATGTCTCAAAGGACATGACTATTGGTTAAGGGCACCCCTACGTGGGTATATAAGTGAGCCCTCATTCTCATTTGTAATCATCTTATTATTCATTCTTATATATATATATATATATATATTGATTGTACTATATTCTAGATATTTTGGATTATTTGTGCGTGACGAACTTTGTTCGTCTCACTAAGTTTTGTTGATTTGTAGAGCATTTAGTGCGCAGTTTTGTGGGACTCTTTTGGAAATTTTTGGATAGCCTCTTTTCACACCTATGTTGACAGGAGTGAGGCTGTACTATTTTTCAATGTGTAGCATCAGTGTGAGTTTCAGTGGACATCCATGTCATGTTTCAGATGAGGGCAGATGATATAGGCTAGACTGAGCTAGAAACTAGTCCCCTTGGAAGATTGGGATCACATTTTTCTTCAAGGATCTTAAACTATGAGATATATTTCAAGCTCCCGTGGTGATTCCTCCTGCACCTGCTCTATATCCCTTGTTGTATGCAAATTTCAGGAAGAAGAACACCAAGGCAAAGAGGACTATTTCTTATGTGGTGAGAGACCACATCATACCCTATTTGACTGCAAAAGACTATTCCTTTGAGATGTGGGCCTCATTGTGAAGCTCTACCGGAGTCCCATTCAAAATCGAAATATGGTTTTGGACGAGAAGCTCAAGAGCATTTAGATGATAAATTTAGATCCGGTGGTCTAAGGCGCCAGATTTAGGCTCTGGTCCGAAAGGGCATGGGTTCAACTGACAGTTTGACCGAGTGGTCTAAGGCGCCATATTTAGGCTCTGGTTCGAAAGGGCGTGGGTTCAAATCCCATAGCTGTCAAAAAAATTGTTTATTTTTTTTAATTTTGAGTGCAGTAACTTGCTTTTTAGCTGTTAGTTTTTAAATTCAATAATCTATGGTCATTCATTCACATATTTTCAATGTGGCTCATGCTATTTATTCAAATCCGAAAATCATAATTTTATTTATATTTATTTTTCCTTCAACACTACTACACGGTTGTGAATTGAATGCTTGGTTTGCCAGATCGTTAAACCCTTTCAAATAATACTAAGACTTTTCTAATACCCATGATGGATTCCAACTTTCGCTCAATCTCTTATAACTTGATCTTTAAGTTAAAAAAAAAAGTTATTTTGACCCATTCCTTTCTCTTTCTTTTGATATGTTATGAATTATGATGGAACCGATTCATTTTCATACCTACCCTCTCCAAATCAAAGTACTTCCACTTGGATTCAACTAGTTCTTTGGATGGATTCATATTCCAACCATATAGAGATGAACTTGAATGGGGATGTTGGATTTTTATATGTTAGATCATTTTATAAGAAGATATGATGGTGGTCAAATAACATGTCTTTCTCCACCTATATCTATATATGATAAAATTAGAGAACAAATTATTAGAGCATAGAAAATGAGCAAGATGCTTGGTAATATTGTCGAATCTTATTCGTTTGTTCCTTCAAGTAGCTAGGGCTTAGAACAAGTGACTTCACATACAAAATATGTCTTTCCTCAAATAAATTCCTAAAATAAGTATCCAAAGGATATAGTCATACTAAATCCCCCCAACATTCTTCATCCTTCATAGTCAAATTAAAATAACTCTGCACATCAATGAATTGTCGTTAAAAATGTCTGATGACATTGAATTCTTTTAGAATCCCTTCCCTTGTCATTAGGCCCATATATATTTACAATCAGAATCTCCTTAGAAAATTATTTGGTGTATATCCTAGTGGAAAAAGATAACCACATCTCCATGACCTTCCTACATAAAAAAAAATTAGATTACATCTAATGGGAAAACCCCCAAAATTACCTATAGAGCTCAAAACAACAAATATCTAACTAGGCAACATTTTTTACAAGATAGCTTTTACAAATTTATTTCTTAGCATTGTTTCTTGAAACAATAACACCTCATTTTTTAGCACATAACTATCTTCCTTAAATAATGCTTCTTATGGAATACCCCATGCCTCTTATATTCAATGGTAGAACAATCATTTTTTGATCTTCTTCAAAGATTCCCTCTCTTTAAGGGATCCCTTGATTGTCATTTTTTTCCTTGATTGAACTTCAACAACAACCTTATCCTATTCTATCTAGATAGATGACATAACCTCTTTTCTCATCCATGCAAAGTTCAATATTTTTCCTCTTCCTAGGTGACCTCAACTAATAACATCCTCTTGATATCATAGGTGTTGAGATTTGGTTACCTTGGAAAGTGGTCCCCTTGTGGTTTTGAGTCTCTAAACACAAGAGGGAAATGTTTTTACCATTGTACCTTTTACTTTGTCTAATTTCACTTTAACTTAGGAGATTTAAGTCAAAAGTGAAATTTGTCACTTTTAGCCTAAAATGACTATTGATACACTTTGTGGGTAAATTGGGAGACATAAAGTGAACTTAGGGAACTTAACCCAAACTGGGTTTTGATGTGATATTCTTTTGGAGAGATCTTGACCTTTGATTAGAGATGGCTTGGAGTGATTCTAGCCATTCATCTTTTAGGTTTCCTTATGGATGGTTCAAGAGGGGCACAAGGGTCAAAGAGAGGTTAATTCCTTCATTTGTTCACCAAGAGAGTTGGGAGAGGAGAAAAGGGATGAGGATGGAAGCATTTGGTGAGGAAACCTTGGGCGCATCCATTCATGGAGAGTTCTAAGAGGCTTGAAGAACCATCATTTGTGTGTGAGTGCATTTTCTTTGAGGAGGGCACACTTGATGAGGAGGGTGCATGCTTAGCAGGCACTAGTAGTTCTTGTGCTACTTCATATATGACATGTTCATCATTGAGGAGGCATACAACAACTTGTTTGTGTGCAAGGGATTCTCAATTGGGAAAAGGAGGATCAAGGGCACATTGTTTTAGTGGATTGAGCATCAGGGAAAGAAAGGCGCACTAGCTTGGTCGCATTCTTCTTGAAACTTTCTAGCAAAGCTCAAGAGGAGCTTGCTACTTGTACATGTTCTATTGTATTGTATTCCTTGTTGTATTCTACTCTTGAGATCACACATATATATACTTTCATTCTAAACTAGTTTTCCCCGAGGGGGTTCTATCCAGGGTTGTGTTGACCAAAAATACTTGTGTCCATTTTTCATGTATGCTTAGTGTTTAAATCAGTTTTAGGAGCTTGTTAAGATCCTAGATGAGTGCTATATGTTTTGAAGTTTCCATGTACTAACATTGGGTTACTAAAACTACTTGCAAGGGAACCTTAAAAGAGCATATATCCATCAATTGAGGGAAGATTTCTTGGCATATTTGAGAAGACTTGCTTGCTGTCCTAAAACGCAACAAAGGATAGATTTGATTGATGAAACTTAGAGCCTAACAAGAGGTCAAAAACAGACCTATTGGGCAGCCCTCATAGCTCCTCAAAAATCTACATGGTATCACAGCCTTCGTGGTTAAGCAATATGAACATAAATATACATATAAAATAGATATCAATAACATAATAATTAAATGATAATTAATAAATAATAATTATTAATAATGAAAGGACATGACTATTGGTTAAGGGCACCCCTGCGTGGGTATATAAGAGAGCCCTCATTCTCATTTGTAATCATTTTTCTGTATGGATTTGATTACTATATTCCAGATATTTTGTATTATTTGTGAGTGAAATTTTTTTTTCATTTCATTTGGTATCAGAGCGACGTCTGATCTCAGCCTTTGGCCATCTGACCTTTGGTTAAAATTATGTTTGCTTTGGCAACATATCTATTGGTTGTTGGCCGCAACTACAATACTTCTTAGAGTTTCTTCAAAAAATTGGTTCTTGACCATAATTGGCCCTTGGCCATTTGAAGTCTAAAATTTTGGTTGTAGAGTACAATATTGAAGAAATATAAATTATTACCCAAAAGTTAAAAAAAAAGTTAAAAAAAAATAAAAATGAAAGAGATTCCTTCCACCTTGCATTGACAAGAATATTGAAAAGAAAGAAAGTGTAAAAGAATGGTTTAAGCTACCTCAAATTTTCCGGTAAATTCAATCTCTCTTACTTAAACACAAGAGTTAAATATCTCTATCGTGTAAATTCACGTACAAGAATTTTCTGAAGAAGAAGTTTTCATTTCCATATAAAAAAAATAAAAAATAAATAAAAAGGTTAAAATACACACACACACACATATATAAGGAAAAAGAAAAGAATATATTTTTTCCTAGTATAAAGAAAAATAAAAGAATAAAAACAAAATATTATTACTAGCCAGCGCGTAGATCAATATCCACCATTTACAACCATGCAACGACATGTTATTTTGTACAACATTTTTCATACGATTTTAAGTGTAGTTCTGTACAACATTTTTCGTACGATTTTAAGTGTATTTCTGTACAACATTTTTCGTACGATTTTAAGTGCAGTAACTCTACTGTTCATTATACCAATCCATACAATTGTCATAGAAGTAAAATGGTAAATTGTCACCATTTAACAAAAAGTCGTGACCTTTGTTAAAACAAAACATAAATGATTTTTTTTTAATTAACATCTACATTATATTAATTTTAAGAAGTGAAGAATATATGGTGAAAAATATAAAATGAGGATATATAATAAAAAAGTCAAAAGTTTTAATTAAATAAAAAAGGTTGTTTTAAAAGTTCACAAATTTCGTGAGTTAAGGAAGGAGTATAATTAAAAGAGTTATTTTGGCAACGAAACCATTTGTTGGCACAAGAGCAAACCCAAGGTTCAACGCTACAACAACACACCAAAAAAACCCTAAGTATCGGCCCTTTCGGCAACACCTATGAAGCAGATGAAGTCTCACTTGAGGTAGAGACAGGAGTGGTTACAGGACTCCAGTGTCTGCAACCTTAGCTGGGACACATATATGTTATTCTAATCAATTAACAGAGCACTCAACAATTATATTTATCAATATTCGGTTCTTAGTTACAACGCAATTAAACCCTAATTACAACACAACGCAATACTCAACCAGGTCTAGCATCTAACAACACTTAGCATGATGAAACATATTAGATCTAGCAGATTCAAGCACTAATCACATGTATCTAAGTCAGATCTAACATCCATCCAGATTATTAAGCACATGGCATTAACATATCTACCTATCATTCATCTATGTTAAGCACTAATCAATAAACACATAGACACATCAATACATCGCACAAAGAAAAGCAACACGACATATACGTGGTTCACCCCCACCCTGGGGCTACATCCACCAACTCTTCTCTTCTTTATTATCTTTAGTCAATCGTCTACATGCATAGAGCCACAAAAACCCTACTTCGCATAGGACAGGGGATCTGTGCGCACCTCACCAGATCCTCCTTCCCCAAGCTAGGTTACAACACAAAGCCTTCTCCAGTCACTTGCACTCAGCTCTGCAAGTCTCACACAACATGCACAAAGAATTTTACAATCCACACTTGCACTTAGCACAACATCACATAGATGCCTCTTCCTTAGCACTTAGCACAACTTGCAACTACTAGCTCTCTTCTTTTACATTGCCTAGTCTTATATTTATATATTACAAGATAGGCCTAAACATGGGTAAACCCATGGGCTGACATCCCCATACTTGTTACATAATCCCAAATCCCAAAAAGGGCCCGAAAAGGGGTTGAGACCCTGCAATCTCCGCTTCATCTTGCGCTCCACCTTCGACAACCTGTTGAAGTCCCAAAATGGTAAAAAATGACCAAGGATCCTCAAAACTTGGTCAAGGGCCAACACACCAGTGTGAGTTTCACTGGACATCCATGTCGTGTCTCAGATGAGGGCATAGGATATAGGCTAGACGAAGCTAGAAACTAGTCTCCTTAGAAGATCGAGATCACATTTTTCTTCAAGGATCTTGAACTATGAGATATAGTTCAAGATCTCATGGTGATTCCTCTTGCACTTGCTCCATATCCCTTGTTTGATGCAGATTTCAGGAAGAAGAATACCAAGGTGAAGAGGACTATTTTTATGCGGTGATACACCATGTCATACCCTATTTGACTGGGAAAGACTATGCCTTTGATATGTGAGCCTCATTGTGAAGCTCTACCAGAGTCCCAATCAAATTCGAAAGATGGTTCTACAGGAGAAGCTCAGGAGCATTTATATGCTCAATTTAGAGTCGGTGACATCACACCTTGGGATATTTACATAGATTTGAGATGAGTTGGCAGCATTCGGAGAGATTATGGATCCAAAAATTTTGGTGAGGATATCCTTAAACAAATTTTCCAAACCTTGGGGTTCATTTGTGCAAGGCATTATAGCCAAGGAGGTCATGCCCAGTTGGGAGATACTTTGGGATAACTTCATATAGGAGGAGTTGAGATGCAAATCTAGATCTTCGGGACAACAACATATATCATAGGGTGATGACGATCTTTATCTTTGAACAAAAGGAAAGAAGAAGACCGGCAAGGGTGCTAGACAGGGTCCCAAGGGAGGGGCCAAACCACAACAGAGTGGCAGTGTGCAAGAGAGAGACATGAGCACAGTGAAATGATGTAATATTATAGATATAAAATAGTATGCAAAACATAAATAATTATCTAGAAATGGCAGATAAACAATGATATAATCAAAACAACACCATAATAATACCATAATAATTCTAGAATAAAACCAGAAAGAGCACTTTGATTACTAAGAGCAATGTTCACTTTCCTCTTTGAGGGGGAAACCTCGAGCAGAGCAGAGCTCTATTACAATAATATCCAAGAAAAAACTTTTCATACCCTTTACTTCTATTTATACTAAATATGTCTATCCAAAAGAAAAAACTAGAGGAATATCCTTCTAGAAGCAGAAGCTTCTATTAGGTCTTCTTACATTTGACTTATTCTTCCTTATTGTTAGGCCTTATTAATATTGGACTTTATTACATGTGTTAGCACTAGAAGTCACCTCCTGATTGCAAAGGAGTTAAGCCCAGTACCCATCAGATTTATGTCACAATGAATAATTTTAAAGAGGTCGAATGGGTATAGACTTAGGATAATATCGTTTTAACTCAGAAAACTAGACCAACATGCACCAACAAATGAGGTCTTGATTCAACTTCAGTCAGTAATTTGTAGTAAGGGTGAGTAGGAGGAATAATGATCCAGATGGGTATCGGTGGCTGCCCACCTTTCCATCTGGCTCAAAACAATTTTCTGGCATTTCTGGTAATTTACTATTTTTAGCAGTTTTTTCGGGTCCTGAACTTCCGGGGCTATTTTAAGGCCCTAAACGATGTTTTTTTGGGTATGTTTCTCTCACAAAATAGCATCTACAATGCTATTTTGTCTCGAGCATTGTAGGCCTCGGAAAGATCTTTCCAACGAGCTATTGTGCGCCCTAAACGGAGATCGTATACAATAGTTATGACTCCGGGAAGTTGATGGACTAACTTACCCAAACAGGGCCCACTTGACTTTTGGCATTTCATCTTCTAGGGTTAGGTTTTTGGTTTCTACCTTCCCGCTTTTGATAAATAAGGCCCTTCGGCCTCTTTTTGGAATGATCTTGGTCACGGATGAGCGTAGCTGCCACATCTCTTATCAGGGACATGCTACCACCATTCTAGCTATGTATTGTTCAACAGTTTTACAGTTTCTCTATTTCATTAATTAATAGAAGTGTGTGTTTATTGTATCACTGTGTTCTCTGCAATACTATTGTGCACAATCTATTATTTTCTTCTTACATTTCGTTCCTGCATAAATCCGGATCAAATAACTATAGAGGAAAATGTAAAGGTCTTCTATGGACATCAGGTCTTCCAGTAGCCTAAGGAGGAAAAACTCAGAAAACAAGATCCTCTTGAATTTAGACATTCAAGAAACTGAAAAACGCTAGAATAGCACTACAATCAAACATCCATTACAACACAGTCACAACAATCCATGTGAATCCTTCAATCATGATAATTTAGTATCAAACACATAATAATATGGAGGAAGAAAGCTGACTTAGATTAAACAAGAAGTCTCAAACCAAATTACATAACCAGCGAACCAGATCTTCATTAAAACTTTACAATATGGGAGCGTAGCTCAACCATCGACCCTTACAAAAATATAAAAATGAATCCTATATACTCAAAAAATAAATTCTCCACTACTAGCAGAGGCGTGCTCGAGCTATCGCATTAACATTTTCAATTGGCACCTCCTCTATCAGATTGTGCAGGCCTCCTCATGTCAGATGCGAGCCAGGAAAATTATGTGCTTTACAGGAAAATCTGTCCATAATTGATAGTCTGCCTTTCCGACCACTCTCTGTATGTTTTCCATTTATGGGGTGAGATGAGATATCAACTGCCACCTCACTTTCATGACCTGTCTGCATTAGGATCAGAACGGGCTGCACTTTGAACTTAACCATCTGGAGCTTTGTTGGATGCTTTCAGTCTTTAGTGCAAATCCTCTCCATCGCTCCATATTCAATGTGACCTAGGGCTGTGACCCTACGCAATTGCATGATTGTGGGAACAACCAAGGGTGGTTTGAAAGAAAACCACTTTTTTCCCCTCAATTCACCATGAACCGATACATTTCCTTTTCCAAAAACCACGGTTCTGATTGCAGTCCGCCCTTGAAATTTTAAAATGTGTGCACTTTCTGGCCCCGCAATGGAGCGTGACTATTGATCTTGTGATATGAGATGAGGCTTCCTGATCAATGGCCTATCTCTGGCGCTTTAGATTGATGGATCAAATATTCCCTCTTTGAATCAATGGTTGAGATCTGCTTCATGAATCAGCCTTCAGGAATTTCAATTCTCACCACATTTCCCTCTAAGAAAAACCGTCGGAGCTGAGGATCGGATGATGCGTGGCTCTTGGATTTGGATGGTCGAGATCCACTTCGGGTCTTCGTGACTTCGACCAGTTTAGGATTTTGGGCAATTCAGGATTTCGGGCACTTTAGGCGCCTCGACACTTCAGACCTTTTTCTCTAGCGCTATACTTCGCACAATTTTCGATTCTCGAAAGCCCATGAGAGGCTAATCCAATCTTCATAGGAGATCTCCACCATTGAAAACTGAGCTCGACTTCTTGAAAGATTAAAATTGTCTGCTGCTTGCACCTCAAGTTTGAAATGGACTGGTATGAAAGAAGTTCTTTGACGCTTCATGTGCAAACCATGAAATCAAATGACTTGCTGCCTCTTGACAACTATATGTGATAACATTTGGCTCCAAAGGGGATGGCATGCTCCCCATGAGCTACCAAGAATTCATAGTTCTAGTGCCTTAGCTATTGGGCCATGGAGTCACTTATTAAAAGAATAAAAAAAAGGAAAAATGATATTTACAATGACATGGGAAGCCATTCATGTCTTAAACAAAAATCTTCTTCAGAAAATGCTCGTTTACAAGGCCTCCAAAAAATTCATCACCCTCCAAATTCTACAACCTGTAAGTATTATTTGGAAACTTCATTGATATCTTGAAGGGGCCAATCCACAAGGATTCACTCTTGCCATGTTTTCCTTTGTCCTACTTGGGTGCATCCCATTTTAGCACTAGATCTCCCAGTTGGAAATCCTCCTTTCTTACCTTTCTGTCAAAAGCCTGCTTGATCTTCTGCTGATGGTCATGTGCTCTGTCTAGTAGCTACTCTCTGGTCTTCTACACTTCTACCAGTTGTCGTGTTCTTCTGATCATATCATTAGGCTCTCCTTGGTAGTCCTGGAAGAAGTTTTCCATGAGTAAGGCTAGCGAAGAAGGAAATATGGCCTCAACTTCATATACAAGATTAAAAGGAGAGACACCAAGAGATCTCTTTTTTGTCACTCTGTTAGCCCATAGAGAAAACTTGATCTTTGAATCACATGCTTTCTTATTGTCCTCTAACAATCTTTTGATGATCTTTATAAGGCTCTTGTTAGAGTATTCTGCTAGTCCATTCCCTTGGGGGTAGTAAGGAGTTGAGTGAATCAATGCAATTCCAAATTGATCATAGAATTGAATCAATGGTTTTGCCTTGAAGGTTGCAGCATTATTGATAACAATTCTTTTTGGAAAACCAATCCTTGCCATAATATCTTCAAGAAAACCAATGATTACTTTGTGGGAAGAAATCCTTGTGGGAATGGATTCTATCCACTTGGTAAAGTAATCTGTGGCATTCAAGATCCACCTATGATGACCACTTGAAGCAGGATGAATTTCCCTAATAAAATGTAATCCCCACTGCTGAAAGGGTCCTGAAGATACCACAAGCTTCAAAGGTAGGGACTTGAGCTACTGTTTTCCTGCGAATTTATGACACTTGACACAAGCCCTGATTTTATCACTAACATTAGTGAATAGGCTAGCTGGAAATAGCCAGCTCTAAGAATCTTGTAGGCTGAGGTTCTCCAGAAGTGATGTCCCCCACATAAACTATCATGAAAACCAGACATGAACTTTTGGGCTTCATGTGGGTCTAAACATCTCAAAAACACTCCTAGAGGATATTTCCAATATAAAACTTGATCAATGATGAAATATTTAATTGATTTGAGCTTTAAATCTCTTACCTTGTTTTTTTCCATGCCATCAAGAGGCTGCAACTTCTGTAGAAATAAAATGATTTCCCTATACCAAGCACATTCCTCTAATGGAGGGCTGACTTGAGAACTTGTATCAGACAATTCAACCTGTTGATTTTCTGAGCAAGTGTTGATGAAATTTACCCCCAAGGCTTTGCAATTAGATTCAGCAAGTAGCCTGGCTAAACCTTGACCCTTAACCAATTTGGTGGGCCTTATCTCCAAGTCAAATTCAAGGATTTTAGAAATCCACTTCCTCCTTCTCCCGTCTATGTCAGGCTGGATGAGAATATCCCTCACAGAAGCTGAAGGGACACATGCAATGACCTTTGAATGAAAAAAATTAACCCTGAAGGATTTGTGGGCTTTAACCATAGCATAGGTATTCTTTTCCATGATTCCATATTTCATCTCTGCATCTCTCAATGTTGTATTGAAAAAGGCAATGGGTTGTTCAAACCCTTCATCATTGTTTTGCAACAAAATTGCTACCACTACGTCAAATAAAGAAAAGGAGAAAATAATAAAATCTTTGGAGTAATTAGGACTGATGAGCATAGGTGCTTCGGTCACGACCTTCTTTATTTGATTGAAGGAACTACAAGATTCAACAGTCCATTTGATTTTGCTTCCTTTCCTCAAAATGACTATAATATCCTTCACTAGCTCAACAAAATTAGAAACAAAACTTCTTAGAAAATTAATATTCCCCAAAAAAGACTGAATTTATTTCTTGGATCTAGGGAGTGTTAAGGTTTGGATGGCTTCCACCCTTATGGGATAAATTTATACTCCCTCAGCCGATACTATGTGACCCGGTAATTTTCCCTAGTTCATAGCAAACAATGACTTCTTGGGATTCAGGGAGAGACCATATTTTCTACATTTTTGGTAGACCTTTCTCAGATGATGAAAATTTTCTTTATCAGTCCTGGAGAAAATTGTAATGTCATCCAGATAAATGACTACAAATTTATCCCTTTCCCCAATAAAAGCGATGTCCATAGAGTGCTGGAAAGTTTCTCCTGCGTTCATCAATCCAAAGGGAATCTTGTCATACATGAATGTACCCCGGGGAGTGATGAATGTTGTATTCTCTCTGTCTTCAGGTAAGACAAAAATCTAATTGTAGTGAGAAAATCCATCAATCATGGACATACTGGATGCACCTGTCACCCTCTGCAATGTGTGCTCCATTTTTAGCAATGGGTAATTATCTTTCTTGGAGCTTTTTTTTAGGTTCTTGAAATCAACACAAAGTCTGAATTATCCATTCTTCTTTCTCACTAGGACCAAGTGGGCCACCCATTCAGAATACCTCAAAGGTATGATAATCTGGGCATCCAAAAGCTTTTTTACCTCTTTCTCCATGATAGGAAGAAACATAGGGTTGATTTGTCTCAGTTTCTGCCTAAATGGCTTGGCCTCTTCCTTTTGTGGGATCTTATTCTCAATGACGCTTGTTTCGTATGTTTTGAGATCCTCATAAGTCTAGGAAAACACATCAACAAACTCCTTTAATAGCTCATCATATTCAACCCTTCGTTCTCTTGACAGTCTGCTTGACAACTTGACAAATTTTGGATCTTTCTCTATACCAATGTTGCATTCAGTTACCTCAACATCATCAACCGATCCTTTAACTTTCACTGCCACATCATTTCTATCAAATAGCCTTTCCAAAGGAACTAGTCCCTTTGGAATGTGATTGCTAGGCAACTGAGCAATATGGTGATTAGCAATTTTGTTTAGGAAAACATCAACATGCGGATTACTTTCAAAATCCTGATCTTGATCAATATGTATTGCAGAAAACTCATCAATAGTCTCAAGGAATATTTTGATCTCAAGATCATCCTCAAATACTTTCCAATTCTTGACATTGTCTGGTATAGAGGGTTTGTATTTTACTTCTACATCATACCTGAGTTTTGGTGGCAAAGGGACTCTGGAAATTCTTGTTGAAACTGTAAGAGAATCAACCATGATGTTTTCTTCTCTTGGAATAAATGAAATATTGAAGTCTAGGAATAAATTGCCAATAAGGTCCCACACTTCATTTCTATAAATTCTTAGTCTATGGTGCTTATCTTGATAAACATTTCTCATCTGATTGACAATTAACTCAGCATCCCCAAATACTGAAATCTCTTCAATCCCCATATCTTTTGCAGACCTCAAACCTAAGATGAGAGCTTCGTACCCTGCCACATTATTGGTAGATTTGAATTCTAACTTGTAGGAAAGAGCTATAGTTTATTGAGAAGGTGAAACAAAAACCACTCCAGCACTGACAACTTCCTTAGAAGAGGCTCCGTCGAATAAAATTTTCCACACAGAGGTGATAGGAGGGGAATTTTTGCAAAAAGTAATGGGTCACTTTTTTATTTCCATGGGAGGTTCAGGAGCGTCTTTGAGTTGCAAAAAACTAGATCCTAAATCTATGTCAAGAGAAAATATATTATGGTTTTTGGGGTTTGCTCCATCACTAATAATGTAGGCCAACTGATCTTCCCTATAAATTCTTCTATGCTCCCCCCCAAACACCAGAATGGTAGCATAGCTGCGGTCCATCTACAAAGTTCCCCCTAGTATTTTTATCCAATATATAGACAAAAGCATCCCTAACTTAGGGGGAACGTGAGCTACCACAATGTCCATGATCAAGATTTTCATTAGCAATTGGAAAAAAGATATGACCAATTCTTTGATAACCCCAAGGCACTTCAACTTCCCAGAGTCAAATGAATACATATCATGATAATCTTTTGTAATCTCCAAACCGAGCTCTTCCATGACAATATTAGGCATAATATTGTGAGATGCCCCTGAATCCATCAAACAATTGTGAAACACCTTTTCATGTGGGTTTAGTGAAGTATAGAAGGGAGGGGATGAATCGTCTCTATCTTCTACCAAAGGAACTAGGATGACTATAGGAT